>OZ023218.1:25591270-25722599 GCA_963995525.1 Escarpia spicata
CATGACTCACTCACTCACTCACTCACTCACTCACTCACTCACTCACTCACTCACTCACTCACTCACTCACTCACTCACTCACTCACTCATTCATTCACCGACCCACTGACAAACTGACTCAATCACTTATTCCCATGGTGGCCCCGTCATGGCATAAGTATGGAACATCAGTGTATATAGCCTCACTCATTCACTCACACATTCACTCACTCATTCATTCACTCATTTACCAACTCACTTTCCGGGTAGTCCTGCCATGGTGTAAGTATGGAACATCAACATACAATATTTATAGGTATACTCACGACTGTCTATGGGACTGGCTCTCACTCATTCAGTCACTCTCAATAGCTCACCTGCTCACTCACTCTTGCATGCTCAGTCTCACTCACTTACTCACTCGCTCACTTCCTCACTCTCACTAATTCATTCAGTCACTCACGTCCCCCTTTGTTTCTCTCCCCCTCATAGTGTCCCCCCTTTTTCTCTCTCCACACAGACGCATGCACGCACGCACGCACGCACGCTCACACAGACACACACACACACAGACAGACACACACTCACGTACTCACAGACACACACAGACACACACAGACACACACAGACACACACAGACACACACAGACACACACAGACAGACACACACACACACACACACACACACACACACACACACACACACACTCACGCACTCACAGACACACACAGACACACACAGACACACACAGACACACACAGACACACACAGACACACACAGACACACACAGACACACACAGACACACACAGACACACACAGACAGACACACACACACACACACACACACACTCACGCACTCACAGACACACACAGACACACACAGACACACACAGACACACACAGACACACACAGACACACACAGACACACACAGACACACGCACTCACGCACTCACGCACTCACACACACACAGACACACACAGACACACACAGACACACACACACACACACACACACACACACACACACACACACACACACACACACACACACACACGCACTCACACACAGACACACACAGACACAGACAGGCACACACACACACAGACACACACACACACACACACACACAACACACACACAGACACACACCACACAAACACTCTGTCGCACACTGTCGTTTGTTTTCACGTTATGTCGTTTGCCCCTAGATTGGAATTATTCAGGAAAGTGCCAAATCTGCGGATACTAGCATGTGGGGGTGACGGGACGGCTGGGTGGATACTGTCCACCATAGACGCCCTCGGGATCATGCCCACACCCCCAATGGCTGTTTTACCCCTCGGCACAGGAAATGACCTCGCTCGAACGCTCAACTGGGGTGGGGTAAGTAAATTGCATTTATTATAGGGAGAGGGTACAGAAACGCTACATAAACTTGAATTCACAGATATATAAGTTATGATGATTTAATTAAAATCAATGTGTTACAATGTGTTGTTTTTAGTATTTTGTTTTGTAAAATATATTTAGCAAGTATTATAAATTTGAATGTGAGCATTTAACACACATATAATAATAATGTTTATTTTGCATAGCTCCATATCCAAGACGTTCATAATGTAAAAATAAAGCAATATTTAATTAGTAAGTTCTATAAATTGTTCAGGTTATGTAGATCATTCATTTGGCTTTAGATTGTGACATTAGGAATTACACTGGGGCTGAACAGTCATTCACAGGCCAGCAGGTTCAGCACGGCAGGTTCAGCATCACTCGAAAACAAATATGCCCATGCCGTCACATACACACAGATTCAAAAGACGTTTTCCCAGAGTATTCACAAATAACACTTGATATGATGTAAATTTGAAAGTTTTTCATGTCAGCATAGGTTACATATAATGTCCCAACTGATATTGGTGCTCCTTAGAACAATCGCAGAAAGTACGTCTAGCATCGTGAACAATCAATTTACGTCTATTTAGCATACAGTACAAACCCCAAAACCAGTTAGAGTATTTAGCCAACTGTGAATTTCAAAATATATTTATAAAGATGTTACTTTTCTTTGGAAGGGTCATAAACTGATATCTGAAAGTTTGACACGCAAGATGCAAACAATCTAGGAGAAAAAGGAAAACATTAACACACGCACGCATGCACACACGCACACACGCACACACGCACACATGTACACACGCACACACATACACACACAGTAGCTCAATTGTATTTATACGAGTCTACCTCATCTGTTTCAGGGCTACACAGATGAACCCATATCAAAGATTCTATGCAGCGTTGAGGAAGGACCTGTGGTGGAACTGGATCGGTACGGAGGCTGAATTAGCTCTATGTTGTTGATGTGCCCTGCTTTTTTTTCTTACATTTAATTATGATGAGTGACAGTGTGCGCTTGTAATATGATTGTCAGTAGAACAGTGCGATACCATTAGTTAATGGGGGAAATGTTGAAGTGGGATTTTCTGTCTATTTGTCCCCCCTCATGTGGAGTATACACTATATAAAAGCTAACTCGTATGATGAGTTATTACAGTCGTTGCCCTATTGCAGGTGGAATTTGAGTGGCACTATTTATTTTACTAAACGTGCATGCCATAATTAGCATGCAGCCCCCTGTTAACAGTATCTGACACCATGGCAGCGACTTCCAGTGCAAACCTTGATTGTTGAATTCATCATTGTAAGTTAATTTCTACCAATGTCACACCAGATTCAAAGCTCAGTAATGAAACAAATATCGAAAGATCCACCTAAATAATTATCAGACTTTACAAAGTCTGGGTATCGTCAAATATGTGGATGCCTAAATTGTTTGCCAGTATTGTCAGCTGTGATGGTTTTACCCAGGAACGCCAGGAGCCAATGAAAATGGATGCACATCCCCGTTCACGTATTGGAACGTGAAATTTGACATGTTTTTACATCTAAAATATTTGTTCAACGTACTGAATGCTTAATAGAATGAACACAGTATATATGAATTGACTGTTAGCAAGATTTGTAGTTTGCCCATTACAGGTGAAGCATGAAGTGCGAGTTGTCTCTGAACATGAAGTGTGAGTTGTCTCTGTAGGTGGAACATGAAGTGTGACTTGTCTCTGTAGGTGGAACATGAAGTGTCAGTTGTCTCTGCAGGTGGAACATGAAGTGTCAGTTGTCTCTGTAGGTGGAACATGAAGTGTCAGTTGTCTCTGCAGGTGGAGCATGAAGTGTCAGTTGTCTCTGTAGGTGGAGCATGAAGTGTCAGTTGTCTCTGCAGGTGGAACATGAAGTGTCAGTTGTCTCTGTAGGTGGAACATGAAGTGTCAGTTGTCTCTGTAGGTGGAGCATGAAGTGTCAGTTGTCTCTGTAGGTGGAGCATGAAGTGTCAGTTGTCTCTGTAGGTGGAACATGAAGTGTCAATTGTCTCTGTAGGTGGAACATGAAGTGTCAGTTGTCTCTGTAGGTGGAACATGAAGTGTCAGTTGTCTCTGCAGGTGGAACATGAAGTGTCAGTTGTCTCTGTAGGTGGAGCATGAAGTGTCAGTTGTCTCTGTAGGTGGAGCATGAAGTGTCAGTTGTCTCTGTAGGTGGAACATGAAGTGTCAGTTGTCTCTGTAGGTGGAACATGAAGTGTCAGTTGTCTCTGTAGGTGGAGCATGAAGTGTCAGTTGTCTCTGCAGGTGGAACATGAAGTGTCAGTTGTCTCTGTAGGTGGAGCATGAAGTGTCAGTTGTCTCTGCAGGTGGAGCATGAAGTGTCAGTTGTCTCTGTAGGTGGAGCATGAAGTGTCAGTTGTCTCTGTAGGTGGAACATGAAGTGTCAGTTGTCTCTGTAGGTGGATCATGAAGTGTCAGTTGTCTCTGTAGGTGGAGCATGAAGTGTCAGTTGTCTCTGCAGGTGGAGCATGAAGTGTCAGTTGTCTCTGTAGGTGGAGCATGAAGTGTCAGTTGTCTCTGTAGGTGGAGCATGAAGTGTCAGTTGTCTCTGTAGGTGGAGCATGAAGTGTGAGCCAGTGGCTGAGCTGGAGCAGGAGACGGGAGAACAGGAGACAGGAGAGAAGAGGCTGCCCCTTGAGATCATGAACAACTACTTCAGTCTCGGTGCTGACGCCAACGTTACTCTCGAGTTCCATGAGAGTCGAGGTGAGGATATACGCCCCGTGCTATTCACCACAATTCTTTCTCAGTGCAGTATCGTCACCCTGTGTTAATTTTTTATTATATAGGGGGTGATTGTATAGGTTCGAATTGTCCCAAAATATATATAAAGCGTTAAGTTGGGAGTATGTTTGGTCATAACCATATATCATCGGATAAATGTCACTATAAATTGAAGCATAGTGTTAGTCACTGTGCATAGTTTATGACAGGATAACTGATCAACATTCAAAGCCAAGCCAAACGGGATCAAACTAGTAATTTCCCGCTGGATAGTAAAGGGGACCAATCAGCATCCACGCGCCTTCCTACCTCGCCAACTGAAATTCAGCAGCGAGCCTTCTTGTCTCGGCCCTTGACAGAGACACGCAAATTTTATTGTTCTCATTCGAAATATATGCTTCATAATGCCACGAGGCCGGTCAAAACAAAAAGCCACTGATACTCGTGATCAGCCAGAAGTTCGTCGTTGTGTGACTGTCTCACTCTCCCCCATCTGTTCCAACTCGCGAAGAATGGGAAGATGGCTTCATGCAAGCGAGCCACAAGGTCGAAGCTGTGCAAGTAGCTGCGACTCGCCGGTGGAACACGGAGCGACCATCCAACTGGTCGGTGGCGCGCAAATCACGCCATGCCAACGAATCAGGCACGTGCCGAGCTTCGACAAGATGGGGATGCGGGCTAGAGATAGCTACACTGCCAGCGAAACGGAGCCATTGGCGGGCGTCGTGCGCAGCCTCCAGCAGTCGATGATGGAGATGACGGAGCAACTAGGCGAAGAGATCCGTTCACAGTGATTCGCGGACAACAGTGGGCTCGTCAACCACCCCGCAGTGACCGCTTCACGACTTTGTGCCACCGATGACACCCGTGCCACTGGTGATGACCATCTTCAACCTGATGACGGTGATGGAAGCGATTGAACGTTCAACCGGCTCATCGTTACGCACTGCACCCGCCGACACCTGTAGGTAGCGGTGCTGCTGAACGACCGGTGTCGCTTCCGAAAACCTTCCGGAAGTCGAGACCATATCTATAACACTGAGGGCATCCATCCTTGATGGTAAAGATGTTAATTTGGCTTCCCTGTTGATCCCCACTTCGACCTGGGAAAGTACAATCACTTCCTCTCTCCTCGTGTTGGTCTACTGCCTACACTTACAGAGTGGTGTTGAGCAGCCACTCCTGGGTCACCAGGTCCTGCGGGAGGGAACGGCTCTCACCACCTTCTCCATCCACTGTCGTCCGACCGCCAGCTAAGCCGCAATCTAACTTCAGCCGAGTTTATTTCAGCTTTTAACAAGTACAGATATACCATGTGAGATGTATGTGGTAGGTGGAAGGAGCTCGATTTTTACGAGGCTACGGATACCACAAGGCTTTTGTCGCTCGATCCACGGCCCTTTTCCAGCAGCACAATGTAAAGGTGGACTGGGGGTCCGGGACAATGGCTTGTTTTGTTCATTATTCGTGGGTCACACTGCGAGTGTGTATTCAATGTGTGGCAGTGAGGGGTTTCTGTCCCATGCTGGCAAATGTAAAGAGCAGTGAGAGTAAACAACTACACTTGTGTTTTATTTAAGAATGTCTCAATATGTGTGCCTGTATAACACACTTAATATACATTGCACATCTTGTTGATTGTAACCACACTATGGTTAGTCATGTAGCTGTTAAAGTTGAATGTTACAGTATTCATGTCAAGGGTAATCTACACGAGCCTGAGGGCCATGGATTGCATAAATAGCATGTTATATGTATTATTTGTATAATGACTAGTACATGTAAAAGTGTACAGTTATAATGTTTATTGACATTGCAGTAATAAGGCCATAGCTTTCTTTTACTTTAGAAATATTAAGATTCCAACCACCTGATGTGCAGGAGACTAGTATGGGCTCAGTCACAGGCCTGGCATCAGGCTGGTGGAGTCCAGGTTTATTTCTTGTCAAACGACTGATACATGAATCTATGTCGTTGATTACTTGCATACATGTCTTGCTGGGCGTGACCTGTTTACCAATGAGAGAAGTAGACTCACAAGCAGGGGATCACTGTTATGCATGTGTATATATTAATTGTATATGTATATATTTATATATGCTTTACAGACATAGAGAAGTTGAGTATGTAGAATCACAGTAGTTCATGCAGTATTTACAATAATGCAGGATATATTATGTGAGGTGTCATTCAGGATGTATTTTGGAAGGGCACAAGAACCAGGCAGTCTGTTGCAAAGGGCAGGAGTCTCAACTGTCAGGCATTTGTAGGATGATAACGAATGTTTGTATGGACAATGTGTATGGAGTGATAATTTCGCAAGCAAGGCCGCTACTCTACACAATGTGTATTTACAAATATATGATTGCACTTTATTGTCAGCATGATCACTCATGTATGTTAAGTATTACGTATGCAAGCATGCCAGGGTGCATGAAGTAAGGAATGTACGGAGCTTGATCTCCAGGTGTGTGTGGTTGCATTGTATATAGTTTCTGCACAGCAAGATTAGCACAGCGGGTGAATACAATATCAGATTTAATGAATGGGAAATGTCAAGCATTCTCAGCATGAACCAGCATCACCCCGTCCTTATATCTTGGGGCATTCGGTTAATAAACAACCTCTCTTGGGAGGGCTTGACACCCAGAGGGATGCAGTCCCCAGGATTGTCTGGTCACGTGGCCGCAGTCATATGATCATGACCATGTCCAGTCATGGGAACATATCCGGGCCTAGCAGCCAGTCTTCTAGGTTTCACAGCTTGCCCCAGACAGATATATAATAAAATAATGATTATACCTTAACAAATGTGTTTGTGTTGTTCTGTCATAAATGTGATATTGTCTTAGGTATTCTAACTCCCTTTATTTGTAATATTATTATTGTATTTATACTTTAATATATTAATTTAGTGTTAAACTGAGTTTTACTTTGGATTTTAGTGTATAAATAAAGTTATTATTATTATTAAATAAATTGCTATAGTGGCACTATCTAGTGAGTGAAACATGTTAATGCAAATTGATGCTAATAGCAATTTTTTCTCATACAAATTGCAATTTCCATGCCACGTATTGGTTGAGAGAGCAGAAGGAAGGACAGAGACAGACAGATTTAACTGTGTGACAGTATTTTTGTATTTCTGCTGTATATAGTTAATGGCAATGGAGGTTGGGTAAACTTCAGCCTTGCAGGGCAGTGAGAATGTTGTGGTGGCCAGACCTGGACATAAGCAAGAATGTTTCAAATGTTTTCACTGATTCACAGTGGTTGTTTTGTTCTCTTTTCCAGAAGCCAACCCTGAGAAGTTCAATAGCAGATTCAAGAACAAGATGTT
Source organism: Escarpia spicata (assembly GCA_963995525.1). Lineage (NCBI taxonomy): Eukaryota > Metazoa > Annelida > Polychaeta > Sabellida > Siboglinidae > Escarpia > Escarpia spicata. The sequence goes on from OZ023218.1 coordinate 25,598,762, forward strand.
CTATGCTGGGGTGAGTGTCTGTGTAAGTAGTTAGTAGAAATCATGGATTATAAACACTCTTTTTGTCTGTATCACATCTGGTGCAGAAACTGCATTTTGGTAGAGAGGTGAGTTTGTTTTTGTTAGATGTTTAAAAATAAAAAAATAATATGAAGAAAACATGCATTAAAATCTGTCTGAAATATATATTATTTGTTGTCTTCAGGCCGGTGGCAAGGACTTGCTGAAACGTAGTTGGAAGAACCTAGCTGAGCACATTACGATCGAAGTAGGTGTTGATACTACTAGTTGGAGTTACAGTCTCAATAACTCTCCTAAGTGTGCGAGTAATTATGTAAAACCAAGCGACCACGAAGTTGTAGAAACATTACAACATTCTCAACATTCCTGTAGTCATTGCCGGATCCATGATGTAACCTAGAAAGCTAACAAAATTACTGATGCACACGTGAATCTGTCGGATATTGCATTATATATTTTGTTGAAATTCTGGCCTCGGATGTTTTTCTTTACAACAAAAACATAGGGCAATGTTGATACTGATTTAGATATTTATTAAGCTGAGAGAAATTTTTTTTTTAATTCAGTGCATTTTTGAATGTTAATACACAGTTTTTGCTCAATGTTTTTTGTAGATATCTGCAGAACATAACCATTTTTATTTATTAATAAATGACAGTAACAGGTTGTGTGTGTAGATAATGTTGACTGGTTGTTTGTTTGTGTAGTGCGATGGGAAAGACCTGACATCCAAGATCAAGGAACTCAAGATTCACTGTCTTGTTTTCCTCAACATACCAAGGTGAGACGATCGCCACGTCATTGCTGTGATGCAAAAATATGACTATATGCAGCTTTAAAAGACTCCTAAAATGCACTTGTTTAATAATAATAATCTTTATTGATATATAATGTTTAGTACAGTACAAATGTAGTTATTGAAAACATGTAAATAAATATTTAAACTAGCCGATAATTCTTAAACTGCCATCATTCTTTTTGTGTGCTGTTTTTATGCTCCCGGATTTCTAGTGCTATATTTTAATGTTTTTCATGTTTCAATATATTTATTTAATATTATTGTTTTAACTCTCATTGTATCAGCGCCTTTGAACAGGGCCACCTGGAGCCATGGCACTCTACAAATGCTCTTTTATTTCTATTATTATGATAATTATATCACATTCGATTTGAGGAACAAAAAAGCTTAGTAATTGACGGTGACTGTTATTTATATGTCCGTAATGCTTTTTAAATGTGTGTCAAATGTCACATATATACATATGTATATTTATATATATAATATATATATATGAATGTTTTGACTGGATTGTATATGCATGTGCAGATACAAGTATCTATCAGGACATTTTAAAACTTTGATCCTGCATAAAGGCTGGCCACCCATTGGCTGTCATTGAAGCATGCAACATCCTTTATCCATGCCTGGAGTTTACCAAATACCTGTCCACACCCTCTCTATTTCCAAGCCACATTCTCTGTGTCATTGTTGTGTCTCCATTGTTTACCCTGTGCAGGTATGCGGCAGGAACACAACCCTGGGGTACACCAAATGCCAACAGCACAACTTTTGAGCAGCAGAAACACGATGACGGTCTACTAGAAGTGATCGGCTTCACGATGACTGCTTTGGTACATTGTCTTTGGTTAATCATTACAAGAAAACATTGCTTGGATAGCAATAATTGCTAAATCCACTCAGGTTTTTAATCACTGCATTTTTATGAACACTGTAGTTTGTTTTTGACCTTGTTAATGCAAAAAAAGCTAACATCTTTTTATTAATTTCTTTGATATATATATATACAGCTGTATATATATGTCTTATGTCTTATAATTGCTAAATATAACAAATCAATCAATTTGTATAATTGCTAATATTGAACTTTCGTTGCTGTTAAAGTCTGTCGTTGTAATTTTAATAATAAGCACATGGGTTTTTTACTGTTTGATGTGTAATTTATAATCTAAATTTTACTCTTCTCTCTGCACACGTAACTAGACCATATATGTAAAAACAAGAATGTTATTGGAAACAGATGTCTTTTTATGATTTGTTTTATTTATAGGCCACACTACAGGTCGGGGGTCATGGGCTGCGGTTGGCACAGTGCCAAACAGTTCGACTGACAACACACAAAACCATTCCTGTGCAAGTTGATGGCGAGCCGTGTAAGCTGGCGCCATCTGTTGTCTCGATCTCGCTGCGAAATCGGGCGAATGTCATCAAGAAGCCAAAACACAGGGGCTCTGTTGGCATTGGAACGGAGTGAGTATCTCGCAATAGTATCCCTACAAAGTACTCAATGTATTTCACTATTTATTGACAAATACAGAAACCAAGGGATCGTTTCACTCGTTTCAAGATATTAAGCGCTTAAGGAAAATCCATCATAAATCAGAGTATTTTCAAAATGTGTTTAACTAACGTGATCGTTAAATTATTCTTAAGCCAAATAGCGATATTTCTCATCATGATAATCGATAATCTACACAGTTGGCACAATTTGACAAAAGAGATTGTACAGTTGTCCAAAAGTGTTTGAAAATACAGCCCTACAGCTACTTGTCAACAACATATGAATTTTTACTTTGCGAAGAATAAAAAAAAAATCTTACAGAAGCTGCCAACATATCTCAGAGGACAATATTTTTGCAGCATACATGATGTAATGTTTTGATAGGAGCGTCATTATTGAAAATGTTCAGTTTACAAGAGCATAGAGAGCCAACAACTTAAACTGAAATTGTGCCGTCGAGTGTAGTGATATGAAGGGCAGTAGTGCGCAGGTTCAGTTAGATACAGCTTAAACTTTGCTCAAAATTGATTAACAAATGTCACAATAACTTTGACCTTCGTGAATCCGTAAATGGACACGACAATGGGTGTAAACAAATCACGCTTTAACAAACTTTTACTCGCTAACATTTGGAAGACTTATTTGGCATTGAACAACTGGATCTCTGCGTGAAGGAGAATGCAAAATAAAACTCAGGTGTAAAATCTAGCTGTTTATGATAGTCAAAGAATGATGTAATGTCGTCTTATATCTCATTTTTCGGAGCGTTTTTATGGACCGTATCCAAGATGGATTGTTAGTGAAACGCAGTTTTCTTTTTCAATCATAGGTAAGGTTCAAAATCGATTTTCTGAAGCAAAATCAGCGTTAAGAGCTCATAAGAATGTTAGTGAAATGGGCCCCAGAAATGCATAGAAATCCTACATAGTGTTATGAAGAAGCATCAAGAGATAGATTCCAAAGAGACACTGTTAGTGTTCTGCATCTTGCCATTGAAGTAAGCTGTTATTGTCTTCAGCTCCACAACTGACCCACAGAAGGTAGACATTCGACTCATTAGTATGACTGACTATGAGGCGCTACATTATGACAAGGAGAAACTGAAGGAAGCATGTGAGTTGGTCATTTACCTCGGTCAAGCATACCCTTTTTGTTGGTGCTTTTTGTCTGTTCGCCATCTCTCTCTCTCAGTAGAATTGAGGTGCATGTTCAAACTGTTGAATATCTTAAACATTTATTATTCAGTTCCTACACATGAGTAGCAGTTTTCGTAATTATATGCCGTAATAGTTATCTTGTAAAACATTGTCAGTCCTGAATATGCACCATTGCAAGGAGAGCGTAATCTTTTTATTTACGAGGAAGAAAGCCCAAGAATGTGAGTGGAACCTTTGGTCATGTGACATTATAAAACAGAGTGAGTTTCTGTTTGTATGTGTTTGTTTATACAAACGCACACCTGAGCATATCATAACTCTGTCAGTTTTTTTATGTGGCTGCATTTTCGTAGGCATGCTAGTGGGTCCATTATGGTAGTTCGTAGATTCATACTTTTTAAATTTCTCTGGGGTCTATGTGGGTGGAGGATCTTGACGGGGTTCAACATTTCAAAAAGATATACTTGAAATTGCAAAGGCGGAATTTAATGTCTTCCCTATCATAATAATGCCATCTACAAATATATCGCTTTCTCTCGGTTCGAGGCTATATTTGGCGGAGATTGATCGTAGAAATTGGTGGTGTAAAAAGTGGATAAACAAGTGGAATTACTGATTGATAAGTATTATTGTTGCCTTAATATCATTCATAAAGTTGCAATAAACATATATTGAGTAGCATTTGTGCTTAAAGTTAGTTAGTTAAAGTATTTTAGAACACCTTAGTATAGTGAGTGATAATAGGGTAACTCAGTTAGGCGGCTTAGCCTTCGATACCTTGTAAACAAGATTTAACAAACCTGATTATGTGGTAGAATATATAGGAGATAAAGTAACAACCATCAAACTACTTACACAAGATAATATCTGTGTAAGCCAGTACTTGCTATATATTTTGGTTAGGTAGCATTGTTGTTAAAATTAAGCAAGGGCGATAGTCGGGCGGCGTAACCTAAATAAATAAAGCAGCCTAACATAACGTAATTGATTGTATTTAAATTAGGTCACTACCGGTGATGTTAGCGTTCGTATTAGGATAAATAGTCGGCTGTGTAATTGAAATTTGTAACTTAAAGTGTGCTGTAGTACACAGGAAACAGTCTTTATAAAGACTAAGTTAGTTAAGTTATTAAATAAATTCTGATCGGGATATGGCGCCTTGCAAGCGGAAAGTCAAGGCAAAGCGACACTTGGTGTGCGATCACTGCTACAGCTGGGTAGATTTTGCATCGTCCGGGTGTGGAAAGTCATGGGCAGAAACCATGGAGGAAGGATTCACCTTTCAGTGCATTGGTTGTTGGAAGGTGGAGTGTTTGCAGAAGGAGATAGTTAGGTTGACAGATATTGTGAAGGGAATGGAGATGGGAATTAGCAAGGAGGCAGGTCGAATGGAGAGAGACGACAGGGAGAGAGGTGAGGATACTGCAAGACTGAAGGAGAAGAGCAGTGGCAAGAAAACTGAGGAAAGGAGATTGAGAGGAGAGAAGGTGATTGGAGGGGAAGAAATTGGAAAATCGACAACAGAAAACGTGACAAGCGTGAAGGTGACAGGGAAGAAAGTGACTGTAGAGAAGGAGGGAGGGAAGATGGAACGGGAGAGGAGAGAGGAAAATGAGACGGGACGAAAGAAGAAGGGACGAAGGGAAGTGAGAGCAAATGTGATAGAAGAGAAGTCGATAAAAGGGACGTTGACAGGAGGAAAGGTGACAAGAGAAAAAGCGACAGGAAAGAATGGATCGGAAGAGAATGTGACAGGAGAGAAGACGGCAGGGGGGAAAGACAATAAACAGACAGATGCAAACCGAAGAAGGAGCTATTCTAAGGCAGTGGTTGAGGGGGCAATGAGGAAAGAAAGGGTGTTTATGGGTGACTCCATTATGAGAAAGACGGACAAGACACTGAGCGAGGGGAAGGACATCGTTGTTTGTTTACCGGGGGCTAGGATTGAACATGTAACTGACAGGGTAGAGAAGGTATTGGGACATGGCAAGGGGGGGTCTATACTGGTACACGTAGGAACAAATAATGCAGACAGGGAGGGAACAACTGCGATAGTACAGAAGTATAGACAGTTAGTGAGGAAGCTAAAGAAGACGAGAGTCGAACAGGTTATTTTGTCAGGAATTTTGCCAGTAATGGGAGGAAGGGGGGCAACGTATAGAAACTGCAAGAGGATGGCGATCAATGCACTAGCTGAGCAGATGTGTGAAGAAGAGGGGGTGGGATTCACAGATTTATGGGGATACTTTGTTGGGAGGGAAGATATGTACATGAGAGATGGCCTCCATCTTAGTGGAAAGGGGGCAGCAGTTTTCTCAGAGAATCTGCTGCAATCTGTTGACAGTGGGACAGGTTGCATCTATTTAAACTAGATTCGCAGGGGGGACTCACAGAAAAGCCTGAAAGTGGAGGCATAGATAAAGACAGCACAAATAAATCAACAAATAACAGTCTGGAAAACTCTTCTGAAGCTGGATATAAATGTGTTTGTTTAAATGCAAGGAGTATAGTAAACAAAAGAAATGAACTAAACATTATGGTAGAAGATATTGACCCTCATATAATAGGTATAACCGAATCCTGGACCACCACCGATATATCAGATGCTGAATTGGGACTGACAGGATATGTAATGTTTAGAAAAGATAGAATAGGAAGAAAGGGAGGTGGAGTTATTTTATATATTAAAGAATCTATTCAGGCTTATGAAATAAAATTAGAAAGAGAAGCAGATTGCAAAGAAGCTGTTTGGTGTAACATAGTTACAGGAAACTCAACGTTAACAGTTGGGTTAGTTTATCGAAGTCCAAACATAAGCATAGAAGAGAATGAAAAAATACAAAACGCTATAAGGGAAGTAAGCAAACGGGACTGTGTTATTATGGGGGATTTTAACCACGGGCATATACAATGGAAATCTCTACAGAGTATGGGGAGAGAGGACCACAAGTTTTTAGTTTTAGTTCAAGATACATTCCTTTCTCAACATGTGCTAGAACCAACCAGGGGTGAGAATGTGTTAGACATAGTTTTGTCCTCACAGAATGAATTAGTTGACAATGTCAAGATATGTGAGCCACTGGGGAGTAGCGATCACAACCAGATACATTTTACCATCAAAGTAAAATCAGAAAGGAATAGCAAAAAGCAGTATAGGAGAAATTTCCACAAAGGAAGGTATAAGGACATGAGGAAATATTTAGCAAAGATAGACTGGAATAAGACACTGAAAAATAAGACGGCAACAGAATGCTGGAATATATTAAAGAGTGAAATTAAGTGCATAATCGATAAATTTGTACCCTTCAAAAAACAAGGAAAACGGTCCAAAAAGAAACACTTATCGAAAGAAGCCATTAGAAAAATTAAGTATAAACAAATGATGTGGAAGTCATATAGATGTACTGGAAATGATGAAGACTACAACAATTATAAAGAAGCACTTAACCAAGCTACAGCTGAAATTAGAAATTCAAAGAGAAGCTATGAACAACAATTAGCTAGTAATATAAAACATGACAGCAAGAGTTTTTATGCGTATGTTCGAAGCAAACAGAAAGTTCAAGATAAGGTCGGTCCTCTAGAAGATAGTGCTGGAAATATGATATCAGAGGGATTCATAATGGCAGAAGACCTGAATGAGTACTTTAGTTCAGTGTTTACCAGGGAAGATATTAGTTCACTGCCAATACCAGAGGCTAAGTTCAAGGGGGCAGATTCAGACTATTTAGGACAATTAATTGTAACCCCGGAAATGGTAGCTAAGAAAATAAGGGCTATGAAGGAAAATAAATCACCTGGAGTGGATGGTATTCCACCCAAACTACTATTGGAAATTGTAGAACAAATTAGCATACCACTTGCAACAGTTTTCAACTTGTCATTAGAAGAGGGAGTGGTTCCTTTAGAATGGAAAGAAGCAAACATTATACCGTTATTCAAAAAAGGTTCGAGAAACAAGTCAGAGAACTATAGACCAGTGAGTTTAACATCAGTGATTTGTAAATTATTAGAAAGACTAATTAAAGATCACATGGTGGATTTTCTTGTTAAACAAAACTTGATAAACCCATCTCAACATGGTTTTTTTAAAGCGAGGTCATGCTTAACAAATATGTTATGTTTTTTGGAAGACATCACTAAGTGGGTAGATGAGGGAACACCAGTAGATATCGTCTACTTAGATTTTCAAAAAGCTTTTGACAAAGTACCACATCAAAGATTACTGCTTAAACTAAAGGCCCATGGCATAGGAAATGGTATAATAAACTGGATAGAACAATGGCTGATTGACAGAAGACAACGTGTAGTAGTTGATGGGGAGGCTTCAAACTGGAAATCGGTATTGAGTGGGGTACCACAGGGATCAGTATTAGGTCCTATATTATTCTTAATATACATCAACGATTTGGATGATGAAATAACAAGCAAGGTGTTGAAATTTGCGGATGATACAAAAGTGTTTAGAAGGATTAAAAGTGATGGAGATAGACAGCATTTACAAGATGATCTTGACAGGTTGATGAAATGGTCTGAAAAATGGCAAATGATGTTCAATTTTGGGAAATGTAAATGCCTCCACATAGGACATGGGAACGAAGAGGTAGAATATACAATGGGGGGTACTGTACTAAGTACTACTGTAAAAGAAAAGGACTTAGGGTTAACCGTTAGTGCTGATATGAAGATTTCAGAGCAGTGCGGAATTGCAGCTTCAAAGGGAAATCAAATCCTTGGATTAATTAGGCGAAACATAACGTATAAGGAAAAAGAGCTAATAATACCGCTGTACAAAACAATAGTTAGGCCTCATTTAGAATATTGTATTCAAGCGTGGAGGCCATATCGCAGGAAGGACATAGATATGCTAGAAAGAGTGCAGAGGAGAGCAACTAAAATGATACAAAATCTGAGGGATCTTAGTTATGAAATACGCCTAAAAAAATGCGGTTTAACAACACTAGAGACCAGGAGATTGAGAGGAGATCAGATAGAAGTGTTTAAAATATTGAAGGGTTATGAAAATATTGATAGAAATATGTTTTTCTCAGTTAAGAAAGATAGAAGGACTAGAGGACATGATCTTGCATTAGCAAAGGAGCAGAGTAGATTGGATATAAGAAAGTTTTCATTTTCACAAAGGACTGTAAATGAATGGAACAGATTACCTGCTGATTGTGTGGGTGCTAGTAGCGTGAATATGTTTAAAAATAAAATCGACACATACCTCAGACGGGCGGGATACACATAGATAAAAAGGTCGGACTCTCGAAAAGCCAAGGGCTTCCTTGTCCACCTGCTACCTAGAGTTAATTCTCTGGGTGGCAATCTTGTTAAATCTTGTTAAATCTCTCTGCAGAAATATGATCTAATCTTGTTTATTTGTTCGCAGCGAAGCCTTTGGATATTGTGGTCGAGACGGGAATGGATCTGGAACAAGTACGCAGTTACATCAACCGGCAGAAGGTTGGAGATTCTGAGGTAGATCGCAAATTCTCATTCAGGTTTTGATTTTAAAATGTCATAAAGAGTGTGTGTGTGTGTGTGTGTGTGTGTGTGTGTGTGTGTGTGTGTGTGTGTGTGTGTGTGTGTGTGTGTGTGTGTGTGTGTGTGTGTGTGTGTGTGTGTGTGTGTGTGTGTGTGTGTGTGTGTGTGTGTGTGTGTGTGTGTCTGTGTGTTTCTGTGTGTGTCTGTGCGTCTGTGCGTCTGTGCGTCTGTGCGTCTGTGCGTCTGTGCGTGTGTGTGTGTGTGTGTGTGTGTGTGTGTGTGTGTGTGTGTGTGTGTGTGTGTGTGTGTGTGTGTGTGTGTGTGTGTCTGTGTGTGTGTGTGTGTCTGTGTGTGTGTGTCTGTGCGTGTGTGTGTCTGTGTGTGTGTGTGTGTGTGTCTATGTGTGTGTGTCTGTGTGTGTGTGTCTGTGTGTGTGTGTGTGTGTGTCTGTGTGTGTGTGTCTGTGTGTGTGTGTCTGTGTGTGTGTCTGTGTGTGTGTGTGTGTGTGTGTGTCTGTGTGTGTGTGTGTGTCTGTGTGTGTATGTGTCTGTGTGTGTGTCTGTGTGTGTGTCTGTGTGTGTGTCTGTGTGTGTGTGTGTCTGTGTGTGTCTGTGTGTGTCTGTGTGTGTGTCTGTCTGTGTCTGCGTGTGTGCGTGCGTGCGTGCGTGCGTGTCTGTGTGTTAGGTTATTTGTTACTTTGGAGGCTCAGAATAAGTTATTCATTACTTACAAATCAAATAATGAAATATTGCATACTCCATTTAGCAGATACGTTTTACCTTGTACTATGTTTGAGCAGGAAACTAGTATGTGTCAGCATTGGTAACTTATGTCTTTATTCATGTCAAATTTCATGCAGGAAACTCCGAAGCCACCTGACGGCCAGTTGCAAAACCTCTCCATGAACTGGTGCTTTGTTGACTGTAAGTTCATTCACTAGGGAGCACTATTGCATGTGGGATATTGTTATCAAGATATATGATATATATATATATATGTATAATATATATATTATTGGTGTTTTAATAAAAAAAAAATTAATTTTACTTAATAATGATTTTTTTATTAGCATTTTATTAATGAACGCATTAATTAACTGTCAAAGTTAGATACTGCGCCGCAAAGAACTTGTGTTATTATTTCTTTTATGGTTTTAGAAAACGTATATTCTTAACATTAACAATGACATGATAAAATGTATGTACAATTGTACAGGTATTATTAATGTGGATAGCAGGGCTGAATTGCTGTATAGTGTAAAACAGTGACTTTACAATGTTTTACATATCTATTTACTTATTTACATATAAGTATATATAATTATATTCGTATTTGTATTGCAGCAACGACAGCCGAGCGATTCTTCCGGATCGACCGGGCACAGGAGAACATCCATTATGTGACAGACATCACCTCGGAGGACGTCTACATCCTTGACACAGACCTACACATCAGCTTCCTACGGAACGGCTGTGACCAGGATGCACACCCTGCCCATGAGACCAGTCTCACCTCTCCCGTGGTCATCCAGGGGTGTGAGGACCCCCCAGAGGTCAGGCTGACCTACAACATGCCCATCACCCCGCCAAAGTCGCCGGGGTGAGTTGTGAGACATGTTGAGTTTTTGCTGCGATTGGCATGGTCGTTGTTTCATTATTTCTGTTGTATTGTTTTCTGCCGGAATGTTTCCTCTGTCAGATGATCTGATTTAAAGGGGGGCAGTTGTTTCCTCTACCCGGAATTAGCCAGCATTGTTATTTTTACAGGAAGTCTGCTTTGTAGAACGTAGGAAAATGGGAAATTGTTGAACATCAAAGGGTATTGTGGTTAACTCAGCCCGCCATGGGCATATTGCCAATAAAGCTTGTTTTGAAACTGGATGTTTTGTTATCATTTCAGCCAGCCTCGGCATTGTAACTTCGAAATTGTGTACATAGTTACAGGCTTTCTGATCACAATTTGACGGGCAGTATACCTTCAACCTAGTTGTTATAGAACGTTATATTAAACAATAAGTTAAAAACTAGGAACAGAGTGCCTCCTCTTAACAAGATTGTAATTCAGAGCAAAACCTCGGATGGCAAGGGGTCAAGGCAGCATTTCACGTTTTGACAGTCCGAAGTCAAATTTTTATGGAAAAGTTTGCTAATTTACAACCATCGTCTGTCGAGAATATGAACGCACAACCTGCATGACATGACACAGCTTTTCTTATAATTTTTTATTTTTTTTCCGCTTCCAGCAAAACAACACCGCCACCTGGTGGGCCACAGGTGAACGACCAAGCCCTGCCCCCAGTACCTCTCATCAGGTGTGCTAATTTATATTCCCCACTGACACCTCTTTTTCTTTCAGACTAATGCAGGCCCTTTGAAAAGTGTCATGGGTATGCGTAAATGTCATTGTTTAGTTATGTTACATAGCTGTGTTGCTGTTATGGATTAGCCCTATCTGTGTTCTCAGTTATGGTGGCGTCACCTTTCAACTGTTGCCTGTTTGGTTATTGCTCTTTCTCGCTGGCTGGCTTCTGTTGTAATTATGTTAAAGGTCCTTCTTCACTTAAATTTGTTTTGCTCATTTTTGAATAATTTCATGTAACATCGAACCAAACTATGATGTGCTGCTCATTTATGCAGATTTCTGGTATATTTTTTGTAAAATCATTGGACAAATTAATGAAATATTTCTAGCTGGATCTGGTCTAAGTTCAGCAAAAAGGGCAATGGTATTTTAACATACACGCACATGCATGTGTGCAAAACACACACGCACACACGCACACACGCACACACGCACACACGCACACACGCACACACGCACACACATTCACACACAGTAGCTTAATTATAGTTACATTCACACACCTTACGGATTTGAACATCAGAAAACCTGATTTGCAGTGGGCTAAATGAAGTATGGAAGCCACTGTAATATTGCATTCATGATTATGTTTGGGACAATGTGACTCTAAACTTCTCCCGAATGAATGATGATTGATGACTAAGTCAGGTATTTTGCATATTGCAGTTCGGAGTCTGAGGTGACACATCCGAGCTGCTTGGAACTGTCGCCCACAATTCTTATAGAAGACGTGAAGGAAAAGTTAGTCAGTCTGAACAAGAGTAAGTAACTTCAACAGTGTTGTCAAAGAAAGATTCACGTAAAAGGCAATGCAGCAATGCATTTATAAATGTCAGATAGCAACAAATGCTCATTGGCCAGATGGTTGGCAAGAACGGCTGAAGTGTTGTGTCCTGGTTGATTGTTTCCGCAAAGCAGTGTAAATCGCATAAATATGGCAAGCCAATATCCGTTGATAAAACAAAATTGGCATTATGATAACATACATCCTATATAATAGTTTGTTCTGCGTGTTCTGACTTGAACTGATTGCACTATTGAACCATTTGTTTCTTACTGAAAATGTTAAACTTTTTATGTGTTTTATCATTGTAAAATTGAACGTTTCTTGCAAGATATAGACATACAAATGAAATAAAGGCCTAATAATGTTTGATCCACGGTTCTCTTTGTTTCCAGAGCTTATGAAAGCCTCAAAGGGAAACCTCAAACTGGTATGTAACATCGATTTCTTGATAATATTTGTAATAAATCTTAATCAAGTTATTACAATAATTTGCAGAGTGGTCAAATCTCAGGTAGGGACTTTGAATCTATCAACTCAATCATTTAAAATTCCAGATAAATTTGCAATCAGTTCAAGTGAATTTTCCATTGCACAATTAATATATATTGTTTTCTATATGGTGATTAAAGATGGAAGTTATTTGCAGAATTATTTGTTCAGTAATCGAGCCGTAAATGACAGTGGCATGTGTTGAATCGTCATATTTGATTAAAAAATGTTGACAGTGTCTCATATAGTTCTGACAAGGGGCTATTATGCTTTGGTTAAAAGTTTAAGGTAATCACTAGTTGTCTTCGGGTTCTTGTAAATTATTTTTACATCTCCCATAGTACACCGATGTCCCAGACATTCACCGCTATATGCTATTCAAAACCAGGGGACTATTTCTCTAGATTCTTACGAGCTCATAAGTACAAATGTTTCTCTTAAAAATCAATTTTGCTCTTTATATTGAATACTGAAAACTGTCGCTGGGACAAATGTGGTGTGCGGGGGAAATAATCTACTTGGTGATGTGGCGGTGGCATCTTGCATTTTGAAAATACTTATATTTAACAACGAATTCAATGTTTAATGATGGATTTTCCTTCTGATCTTGTTGTCTTTGTGAAATGGTCCACAGATACTTGTCAAAGCTTTGTAAAGGAACCATATCTTGTTCAGGTGAAGGAACTGCATGCTCAAGGTGCCAACTTGTTATCTGTCGATGAGATCGACATGACGGCCTTACACCACGCCGCCAAGTTGGGAAGTCTCGATGTCGTCAAGTATCTAATTGAAAATGGTAACAATCCGGTCTTCATAACACTTTATATTTACATTTTATTTGTACTTACTGGAGGAAGTAACTAATAAGTACTATACATCAGTCTTCCCCCATTTCTATGCGTAAATGTTTAGGTTGTTCCATTTCCGCGTGTATATGTTTAGGTTATTGTATATTGCTTGCAGTTTTCTTTGTTTGTATTTTCCACTTGGAAATAAATAATATTATATTAACCAGCAGCTCTATTTATAATTTTTTTTTAATAGTTTTTTTAGCAGTGCATCGATTCACTAAGTAAGATTTAACACTTAATAACTACGGTACCCTGTTATTATTATAGAAATGTAACAACGACAACTTTTTAAACAATGAATTATCAAACAGTTGACATGTGTTTTGTACCTAGTTTGGTGTATCAAAAGTTTGCATTTTAGCAGTAGTTGTGTCAAGTTTAAAATAAAACAAGTGGCATTGTTCAGTTGAGAGACCCTTATATGAGTCATCTGTTCTGTGTTACAGCTCCGCGGGAGATTCTGGACATGACAGACAAAGAGCAGTGAGTGTTGTTGGATGCTTATATAACACAATAGAGTACTGACAAAGTATAAAGAGAAGAGAAACAATCAACCAGCGATGGTTTATATAGCACACAGCTTCTCTAATCAGTTTCTAGTGTAACAGATTTATAATGCTTTTCTGTAGCTGCACCCCTAATTAGGATTGAGCTCATTGCCAGTTTAAATCATCTATATTTATAGCCGTCTTCCACAAAACACTGAAAATGTATTAATTTAAAATTGCATTTCCACGTGAAATACTCGGTGGTCCCTCGCTTTTGCGCATCACTCATCATGAGTAATGCTTAAGGATTCATGCATGTTGCGTTGGGTTCTTTAGGATTTAAGCACTGTAGACGTTTGCTATTATTATTAATAATCGGTATGTCTAAGCAAGAGAATTTATTGATACATCGTTGCTTATAGAGCTGCACTGTTGATGTATTGCAGCGGGGAGACCGCATTGCTGAAGGCAGCCAGATACCAAAGACGACACATCTGTTCTCTGCTTGTAAAAGCTGGTGCATCTGCCTCCAAAACTGATGACCAGGTACGTCATATTCTACTCCTCTGGCTGGTCATTTGGCTTATCATTCATTAGTCTAAAAGACAAATCAATCCAAATCTGCAGAGCTACTAAATATACCCTGTTTATAAAAAAAATATTGGTGATTGTGTCCATAGATTAAATTACATATGCTTTGTTAAGTTGATGATGACAGAGTGTGACTAGAACTCAGGGTAATGACTGTTTAAGGAGGTAGAAAGTGTTTGATTTTCTTCGTGGTACCACACAGTGTAGAGTGATTAACCTAGTTCCGACTTTGAAGGACCAAATGGGCAGATCTTAGCATAGACTGTTGATGTATTACCGATGTTGCATACAATAATACAGTGATCTAAGATGACAGACAGGAGTTTGATGTGATGCCACAAATAGCCGACATTACCCTCCTTGCCTTGTCACATGTCTTTATTGCCCTCTTCATAAAGGCCTTTAAAGGGAGGTTGTTTGTTCGTATTATATTATTAAATCATGTTATACAGTATAAACTATGTATTCTAACACATCTACTGCCCAGATATGTTATATAGTATAAACTATGTATTCTAACACATCTACTGCCCAGATATGTTATACAGTATAAACTATGTATTCTAACACATCTACTGCCCAGATATGTTATACAGTGTAAACTATGTATTGTAACACATGTACTGCCCAGATATGTTATACAGTATAAACTATGTATTCTAACACATGTACTGCCCAGATATGTTATACAGTGTAAACTATGTATTCTAACACATGTACTGCCCATATATGTTATACAGTATAAACTATGTATTCTAACACATGTACTGCCCATATATGTTATACAGTGTAAACCATGTATTCTAACACATTTACTGCCCAGATATGTTATACAGTGTAAACTATGTATTCTAACACATGTACTGCCCATATATGTTATACAGTGTAAACCATGTATTCTAACACATTTACTGCCCAGATATGTTATACAGTGTAAACTATGTATTCTAACATATGTACTGCCCAGATATGTTATACAGTATAAACTATGTATTCTAACACATCTACTGGCCAGATATGTTATACAGTATAAACTATGTATTCTAACACATGTACTTCCCAGATATGTTATACAGTATAAACTACTACTAATAATAATAATTAACTTTATTTATACACTAGTCTCCAGAGTACGACTCTGTTCAATAGTGTGTACAGAGTCGCTAAAATAAAGCAATATACATACATAAGACTTAGTGGTGTAAACATAAATTTAGTCTGATACTTATTTTAAAATAGCGTCATTAAAATAAACATTATGGCTATAAATTATATATATATATATATATATAAGAAAGAAAAGACTACATATTTATTAAAACTGAGACTAAGAGAGCAAAAAGTTGTAAACCAAATTAAAACTCAATTAAAATAGATTGTGCAATGAATAGGAAGATAGATACCCTTAAAACAACATATTAAAAGCGAGTTTAAAATAGTGCATTTTAAGGCGTGCTTTGAAAACGTCCATTGATGTGATCAGCCGCAGTTCTTCCGGCAACGCGTTCCACAGAAATGGTCCGGCTCGAGAGAAAGATCGCCGGCCATATCGCACCAGATTATATTGCGGCACAGTCAGAAGCGTGCGGTCCTCAGATCGAAGTGACCGGCGTGGCACGTAGCGGGTGATTAGTGATGCAAGATAAGCGGGTTTCTGCCTGTGTATGACATTAAACACCAGGATCAATATCTTGTACTCTATGCGCCATTTCATCGGTAACCAGTGAAGACATTTAAGTCCTCCGGTGACGCCCTGTTGCCGGTCACTCCGCTTTATCTGTAGGATAACTCTGACTCTCTAGGCGATGAATCTGGCGGTCAGTGATACCATAGAGCACCGCATTTCCGTAATCCAGTCGTGACGTCACGAGCGAATGTATAAGAGTCTTACACGCCATAGTCGTCAAGCTTGCGCCTATTTTGGCGATGCGAAACAGGTGAAAGTACGCGTCACGGCAAGCATTTCACACTTGAGCCGACATGTCTAGGTGGCTGTCAGGGCACACGCCAATATTGCGAACAACCATCTTTAATGGGATTGTCGTGCCGCAAACACTAATAGCAGAGTTGACAGTTGGCGACCGTACACTTGACGACCGAAATATGATCGCCTCAGTTTTATCCTTGTTGAGCAGAAGTTTGTTGTTGGTTAACCACTGTCTCAACTCGCGCGCACATTCGTCAATGCATTTAAGTGCATCTCTGTGTTGGGATGGTGGACACTCGGCATAAAGTTGAGTGTCATCAGCGTGTAAGTGGTATTGAAGGTTGTGGCGTTTGAAGATATCGGCAATTGGTAGGCAGTACAGATTGAACAACATGGGACCGAGAACGGACCCCTGCGGAACACCGTGCTGTGGTGTTCTTCGAGTAGATGTATGTTGTCTTATCTTTATGGCGTTTGGTCGACCCACCAGGTGTGACGTAAACCACGTGAGTACTGTTTGACTCAGACCAATATCACAGAGTCGCTGCAGCAAAATGGCATGATCCAGCGTGTCAAACGCAGCACTGAGATCTAACAGCACGAGCAAGTACTCCGCGCCGGGCATCAATTGCTTGAGTTAGGTCTTGGATGGATGGATATACACAAGCGCCGTCTCAATACTGTGGTTCGGGCGGTAAGCACTTTGAAACGTGTCATTGAAATCATTCGCATCCATGTAATGGCGCAATTCATTTGCAACGTATCGTTCCAGAATCTTCGATACAAAATTGATTTGCGATATAGGACGATAGTTCATGAGTACGTTAACGTTGAGACAGCGTTTTTTAAGTAATGGTGTTACTAAGGCATGTTTCATATTCGGCGGTACGATACCTGACTGCAGAGATGTATTGACGATGTTAGTGAGTATTGGTGTGAACAAGTCGATGTTGTCTTTCAACATGCCTGTCGGCATTGGATCTAGATCGCACGTCTTAGTGGTAGATAGGCGAAAGATACGTATGATGTCCTCCCTGGTAGCAGGCGTGAAATTCGTGAATTGCGCATGTACTTCATCACTCGACTGTCGTTGCTCGAAGGCATTTCACTCAGTGTGTGAATCGATGATACGATGTATTTCAGCAACTTTATTGGTGAAAAACTTGTGAAATCGTTCAGCGAGAACAGAATCATCAAGTGAGTCGGGTAGCTGAATGGATGCAGATCGCCCAAGGAGGGCGTTCGTTACACAGAACAATTGTTTCATGTTATGGCCGGCATCTTTTATCAGCGTGCAGTAATGACTCGACTTTGTGGCGCTGAGTTTTCGTCAATAGTCATCTCGCAAGGTCGTGAAGATCTGTCTGTGTACAGCGTGTTTCACCATTGGCGTTCGGCACGGCGGAGGTTGCGTTTGGCTTCCGCCAGTTCTTCAGTGTGCCACGGAGTTTTCGGGCGAACCGAACTGGTGCGTGTTTGTTGACGATCCTGGCGATCACGGTGTTATAAATGTCAACCAGGTCGTCAGTGGTAGGAAGATTTGTAGCGTACGCTTCACGGATGTCATTCATGAAGGATCGTTTATCGATCGATGCATACTTGCGATACTGCATACAGCGTTTCGGGGGAACAGGTTTGTCGATGCGCAATTTACACTCCACTGCCTGATGATCCGTTAGCAGTGTTGTTGACGCTACGGCTGATGCAATCAGCGCAGAGTCACGCGCGGTAATCACAAGATCAAAAGTATTGCCACTCACGTGTGTCGAACTTGTTACATGCTGAATGAAACCGGTGTTGTCCAGCAGATCAGCAAGGTTACATGCAGCTGTTGATTGTGCGTTGGAGTTGTGTACATTGAAGTCCCCACAAATGATGGCTTCATTAGGGTGAGTCGCAGCAGCACTTAGTACACGACCAAGATCACCGAGGAAGGCATTACACATTGACGACGACGGCGGGCGGTATATGACTTAAACCCAGATGATACGCTTTGTCGCGGGACACTGTACTGAGACGCTGAGACCCTCGAAAGTACCAGTGGTCAGAGGAGTCTCTGAGATCTTCCGTAGAGTCGACTTGAATAGCGCTCCGACTCCACCACCACGTCTATTCTTTCACGGGAGGTGACTCAGTTTGTAGTCACCAGCCACTAACTACATTCACCTCAGCTTCGTCGTCGGGACTGAGCCATGTTTCTGTTACTGCAACAATGTCCAACTTGTTCTCATTGACATATTCCCTTATCAATTCTGTTTTGTTACGGAGAGAACGGGCATTGATCAAAGCAAATTTCGTATTTGATTGTGTAGTCAGATAGCTTAGTGGATTGGATGACAGCGTCACAGGAACAAGATTGGCATGGAGTTGTGAAGATTTGCACAAGTGGTGGTCGAATGGTCGATGACCGATCACAGCGGAGATGGGTCGACTTTGTCCAGCTCGGCAGCCACGCTTGGTTGGTCATTTCGAAGCTATGCCAAGTTCACATATGATGTTCTGTGCACTGGCGTCCAAGCATGAACGATTTGAATGTGTCTGTGGCCAGTCAGTGTAGACAGTAAGCCATGTAGAAGTAGGCTTGGCCATGCTTGACAACAGTCGCCGAAGCATGACAGTGAATAAGCAGGCTGGTTACCAATGTGCTGACTGTTGTCACACCTGAGTGATCATTTGTTTAGCATTACAAGTAAAAGTGTCAGTTAATAAAACCATTAAAACTCACAGATATACCGCATATATATAAAATCGTCTGTTGTGCAGCAGTCCAGGTATGTTCACAATCACTAGTATGAAACTGTGGCAACGTCAGACAGCCAAAACTTCTAAACTATCACAATATTGTGGAGCTCTTCTAGGATGCAGCCACATAGGCGCAGTCACGTAAACATTTATACTAACACATGTACTGCCCAGATATGTTCTAACAAGTTCTAACAAGCACAAACAACCTTTTTAATTCAACAGTTCATTGTTTACACAAATCACCAAGCTGTCACTCAAATCACCAAATAATGTGCTTGGATAATTCCAGGAGAAGTCACCATTCAATGGGCTATGATATAAAAAAACAACCTTGCATAAATGTAGCGATGTCAGTGTTTAAAAATAGAATTGACACGTGTCTGACAAGTGTTGGCTATGCATCTAGACAGAACAATTCAAAGGTTCAATTATGTTGATATGTTTCAATTCTTGAGTGGCTGTCACCAGTTTAACATGTCAGACTTTGTCACATCCGCCACCAACATATTCCTGCTTGTTATCCCAGTCACCATCATCATATGTTTTATTGAGTGTTTTTCCTCTTCCAGGGTAACACCCCCCGACAGCATGCCCTCAATGCCAACGATGAGGAACTGGCAACATATCTAAAATGTGAGTCAGAAGAATGGCGGGTTTACTTCAGGAGCATTTATTGGTTTGCAAAATGCACAAATATGTTGCCAGTGGTAAACGGCCTGGGGTGAATATTGGAGATATGATCAGATGGGCATTGGGTTAGAAACAACTGTAGTGATGTGATCAGAGGGGCATTGGGTCAGAAACAACTGTAGTGATGTGATCAGAGGTGCATTGGGTCAGAAACAACTGTAGTGATGTGATCAAAGGGCCATTGGGTCAGAAACAACTGTAGTGATGTGATCAGAGGGACATTGGGTCAGAAACAACTGTAGTGATGTGATCAGAGGGACATTGGGTTAGAAACAACTGTAGTGATGTGATCAGAGGTGCATTGGGTCAGAAACAACTGTAGTGATGTGATCAGAGGGCCATTGGGTCAGAAACAACTCTAGTGATGTGATCAGAGGGCCATTGGGTCAGAAACAACTGTAGTGATGTGATCAGAGGGCCATTGGGTCAGAAACAACTGTAGTGATGTGATCAGAGAGCCATTGGGTCAGAAACAACTGTAGTGATGTGATCAGAGGGACATTGGATCAGAAACAAATGTAGTGATGTGATCAGAGGGGCATTGGGTCAGAAACAACTGTAGTGATTGTGACCAGAGGGCCATTGGGTCAGAAACAACAGTAGTGATGTGATCAGAGGGGCATTGGGTCAGAAACAAATGTAGTGATGTGATCAGAGAGGCATTGGGTCAGAAACAAATGTAGTGATGTGATCAGAGGGGCATTGGGTCAGAAACAACTGTAGTGATGTGATCAGAGGGGCATTGGGTCAGAAACAACTGTAGTGATATGACCAGAGGGGCATTGGGTCAGGAACAACTGTAGTGATGTGATCAGAGGGGCATTGGGTCAGAAACAAATGTAGTGATGTGATCAGAGGGGCATTGGGTCAGAAACAAATGTAGTGATGTGATCAGAGGGGCATTGGGTCAGAAACAACTGTAGTGATGTGATCAGAGGGGCATTGGGTCAGAAACAACTGATGTGATGTGATCAGAGGGACATTGGATCAGAAACAAATGTAGTGATGTGATCAGAGGGGCATTGGGTCAGAAAAAACTGTAGTGATGTGATCAGAGGGCCATTGGGTCAGAAACAACTGTAGTGATGTGATCAGAGGGGCATTGGGTCAGAAACAAATGTAGTGATGTGATCAGAGGGGCATTGGGTCAGAAACAAATGTAGTGATGTGATCAGAGGGGCATTGGGTCAGAAACAACTGTAGTGATGTGATCAGAGGGGCATTGGGTCAGAAACAACTGTAGTGATATGACCAGAGGGGCATTGGGTCAGGAACAACTATAGTGATGTGATCAGAGGGGCATTGGGTCAGAAACAACTGTAGTGATGTGATCAGAGGGGCTTTGGGTCAGAAAGAACTGTAGTGATGTGATCAGAGGGGCATTGAGTCAGAAACAACTGTAGTGATGTGATCAGAGGGGCATTGGGTCAGAAACAACTGATGTGATGTGATCAGAAGGGCATTGGGTCAGAAACAACTGTAGTGATGTGATCAGAGGGGCATTGGGTCAGAAACAACTGTAGTGATGTGATCAGAGGGGCATTGGGTCAGAAACAACTGTAGTGATGTGATCGGAGGGGCATTGGGTCAGAAACAACTGTTGTGATGTGATTAGAGGGGCATTGGGCCTGAAACAATTGTAGTGATGTGATCAGATTGGCATTGGGTCAGAAACAACTGTAGTGATGTGATCAGAGGGGCATTGGGTCAGGAACAACTGTAGTGATGTGATCAGAGGGGCATTGGGTCAGAAACAACTGTAGTGATGTGATCAGAGGGGCATTGGGTCAGAAACAACTGATGTGATGTGATCAGAGAGCCATTGGGTCAGAAACAACTGTAGTGATGTGATCAGAGGGACATTGGATCAGAAACAAATGTAGTGATGTGATCAGAGGGGCATTGGGTCAGAAACAACTGTAGTGATTGTGACCAGAGGGCCATTGGGTCAGAAACAACAGTAGTGATGTGATCAGAGGGGCATTGGGTCAGAAACAAATGTAATGATGTGATCAGAGGGGCATTGGGTCAGAAACAAATGTAGTGATGTGATCAGAGGGGCATTGGGTCAGAAACAACTGTAGTGATGTGATCAGAGGGGCATTGGGTCAGAAACAACTGTAGTGATATGACCAGAGGGGCATTGGGTCAGGAACAACTGTAGTGATGTGATCAGAGGGGCATTGGGTCAGGAACAACTGTAGTGATGTGATCAGAGGGGCATTGGGTCAGGAACAACTGTAGTGATGTGATCTGAGGGGCATTGGGTCAGGAACAACTGTAGTGATGTGACCAGAGGGGCATTGGGTCAGGAACAACTGTAGTGATGTGACCAGAGGGGCATTGGGTCAGAAACAAATGTAGTGATGTGATCAGAGGGGCATTGGGTCAGAAACAACTGTAGTGATGTGATCAGAGGGGCATTGGGTCAGAAACAACTGTAGTGATGTGATCAGAGGGGCATTGGGTCAGGAACAACTGTAGTGATGTGACCAGAGGGGCATTGGGTCAGAAACAACTGTAGTGATGTGACCAGAGGGGCATTGGGTCAGAAACAACTGTAGTGATGTGACCAGAGGGGCATTGGGTCAGGAACAACTGTAGTGATGTGATCAGAGGGGCATTGGGTCAGGAACAACTGTAGTGATGTGACCTGAGGGGCATTGGGTCAGGAACAACTCTAGTGATGTGACCAGAGGGGCATTGGGTCAGGAACAACTGTAGTGATGTGACCAGAGGGGCATTGGGTCAGAAACAACTGTAGTGATGTGACCAGAGGGGCATTGGGTCAGAAACAACTGTAGTGATGTGACCAGAGGGGCATTGGGTCAGGAACAACTGTAGTGATGTGACCAGAGGGGCATTGGGTCAGAAACAACTGTAGTGATGTGACCAGAGGGGCATTGGGTCAGAAACAACTGTAGTGATGTGACCAGAGGGGCATTGGGTCAGAAACAACTGTAGTGATGTGACCAGAGGGGCATTGGGTCAGAAACAACTGTAGTGATGTGACCAGAGGGGCATTGGGTCAGAAACAACTGTAGTGATGTGACCAGAGGGGCATTGGGTCAGAAACAACTGTAGTGATGTGATCAGAGGGGCATTGGGTCAGAAACAACTGAGGTGATGTGACCAGAGGGGCATTGGGTCAGAAACAACTGTAGTGATATGACCAGCGGGGCATTGGGTCAGAAACAACTGTAGTGATATGATCAGAGGGGCATTGGGTCAGAAACAACTGTAGTGATATGCTTAATTAAAATTACAAAAATATCTTTTGTATAACAATACCTTTTTCTAAGACAACAGTGTTACTTTGATCTACCCAGAGTAAGTGGAGTTTTTCAGTTAACTTTCATTACATTTCATTTCTGATTTTTCCTTTTTTAGGAAATATATCAAAAAACGTTCTAAGTATTCGTACTGACATTTAAGAGCCTGTTTTGAAGGAATTGTGTTCTATGTTTGTTTTCTGAATTTTGACTTTATATTTGTTTTTGCAGCAATAGAAAATTTCCAGAAGGTAATTGCCCAAGACAAGGAAACAGCAGTGTAGTTCAGAACCGTACAATCATCGTACAGGAACAGCAGTTTAGTACAGAACTGTACTCTACAGAAACAACAGTTTAGTACAGAATTGTACTATACATGAACAGTAGTGCAGTACAGAACTGTACTATGCAGGAACAGCAGTGTAGTACATAACTGTACTATGCAGGAACAGCAATGTAGTACAGAACTGTACTATGCAGGAGCAGCAGTGTAGTACAGAACTGTACGATGCAGGAACAGCAGTGTAGTACAGAACTGTACTATGCAGGAACAGCAGTGCGGTACATAACTGTACTATGCAGGAACAGCAGTGTAGTACAGAACTGAACTATGCGGCTATAGCAGTGCAGTACCGAACTGAACTATGCAGGAACAGCAGTGTAGTACAGAACTGAACTATGCGGCTACAGCAGTGACATGAGAGAGCTATTTGGTGTAATGGAGAAGAGTTTCTCCCAAAGTGTACAATTCTGTACAAGTTGTATAACACTGTGTGTTGAATATGTACAATGTCTTGGACATCTGCCGTTCAGTTTAGCACAGAATTCAAGTCAATACATGAAGGATAGTTCTGTGAAGATGATTTATCTGGAATGACCTGTCATCCAAGTATAGGTTCTTCAGTCATGTGCCAAGTACAGTTTAGGTAGCAAAGCAGTTGAGAGCAGTACAGTTTTGTTCCGCAGTGCACTGGCGTTTAATGTGGAAGGAAAACAAGAGTTGTAGCAGTAACATTTTGTTTGACGACTACATTGACCTATGCAGTTTAGGAATGTTTCAATTGTAGTCAACTTGACTGCCCGGAGCTCAAAGAAACCATTTGCAAAAATGTGGTAGAAGTGTGCCGCATCAACTGTGGTAAATGGTGTTGACTGTGGTGTGGATGTGCAGCATCGACTGTGGAACTGGTTGCTGCACCAAAAGTGATAAACATTTTGTATTAAGAGGAGAGCTTGGACAAGGCATATACTGTGGTAAATAGAAACTAATACTAGACTGTGTGTTATCAGCAGACAGGAAAAACTAATACTAGACTGCGTGTTATCAGCAGTCAGGAGAAACTAATACTAGACTGTGTGTTATCAGCAGTCAGGAGAAACTAATACTAGACTGTGTGTTATCAGCAGTCAGGAGAAACTAATACTAGACTGTGTGTTATCAGCAGTCGGGAGAAACTAATACTAGACTGTGTGTTATCAGCAGTCAGGAGAAACGGTAAGATACATTTAAGTATTTATGGGCAGGATCATTCTTGCAGTTGTCAGACATTCACAGCAATTTGTGGTTTGACAATGGCACAAGTAGTTATTGAATTCATGTTGGAATTCGTAATGGAATTATGTCATTGTCAAGAAGCTAGTTGGCAACATTTTTCTATACGCTTCATATGAGAAGTATCAAAAAAGTATTTTGTACCCCCTATTAGTATGTGAAACCACTTTGACGTTAGAAATTCTGACTGTATATAGATGTGTGTAGATGGAAGACTAGACTTCTACCTTACACTGGGCAGGCCCAGAGGATCGTTGTTTTATACCGTGTGAGCAGCATTAGGTAAGTCTTCATTCAAAACTGACCTTTTGTGTTCAAATGAGCTTCTCATTTCAGAAGTGAACTTTTGTGTGCAGATCCTGTGTAACTGTTTTTTGTTCTTACTTCGGATGAGATACAGCAGGTCTTTTCACTGCATTATTTCTTTTCTAAAGTATTTTGTTAGCAAACGATTAAGACGTAAAAGCAGAGATGAACAATTTTGGGAGATTACACATTGAAATGCCTCGTTTTCAATGCAGTGTAGACTCATAGTAGCTTTCAGTATGCCGTCGTGGTCTGGATGCTTCTGTGTGAATTTTCTCAGTGAACTTCTGCACACAGTTCTGCTTAAACATTGCTCAAGCTGTACAAACAGAATTACATTTTATGCACGTTTTCTACGTTGTTAGTCTTGTGCATATTGTGTGTAGTAATACCTCACACGGACTGTTGCATTCCAGGTGTCAGGGACCTGTAGACCTGTAGACGTTTTGTAATGTGGGCTGGGCCCGAACTTGGCTCTCAAGTATTGCACAGCTGCCAGCGCCGGGGCGTGTGCCGTGAAATGTGTTCCCATAGAAGTGTTATTTTGTACAATTGTGCAAATTCATAATTTGCGACAGTAAGCCAACATTTGGAACTGTAATTGCTGACTTATCAGATGGGTGTCTCTGTGTGGTATACACACAGTATGTAACGCACTTGCAAATCTGATTTGTGTAGCACGTAGAACACTGTTTGTGCGTTCGCTCGGCAGTATGCCGGCGTAATTCTATTTTGGAACAACGTGAGTCAACGACGGAAAGTTTCTGGAATTATGTTTATGGAGCAAGCTTATGAAATTGCATGCAGGATATTTTGTGTGAATGAGTTGGACAGATTATTTATTACTTTGTATATATCTGGTGCCTGTACAGACCATCGTTGTTTGCTCATATGTGCCAAGCCGTTCTCGAACCAGGGCAGCTTCTAGAAAGTCTCTCGCAATTCCGAGGTCGGCTTTTAATGAGATGTTTTATTTTGACATAGCATGTTTCTCTGGAGTATCATTGTTGCTTTACTCTACTACCTGTGTATCATGTTAAATGCTTTAGTTTTCACAGCACTTTTTTGTCATTCACCGACCTTGGTACAGAGTGTACGTGTTGCATCGTGGCTCGAGCAGAGCCTCTGTGAAATCTGCAATCAACCGATAAGCAAATATCCTCATTGTGAGGTTCTGTTATTGGGATCTACATAACAGTTGCTACGAGTGGTGACGTATGTTTGCAACGTCTCAAAATAACTTAAGTATTATATGTGGAAGTGCGAACTGAATCACCAAACCCATGTTCCTAGTGTATGGAATAGAAGCAATGCTTTATACAGCAGAAAATAACACAGGCATAGGTCGAGGGGCACTGCTTATGGCTGCAAGGTCACCTGTGCTCTCATCAATTTATCAGTGTCACGCTATCAAACAGAAAATCAAATATAAAATAATTTTTAATATTTACCAGCTGCTTATGTCCGTTATTATCACGTATTTATTTTGTTACTGGAATAAAATAATGACATCTGTAGCATCTGATGACTATTGGAGATATCTGTTTGAGTCTCCGTTGGTCGGACAGTTGTCAATGTCGGTACATGTCGGAGGTCGTGAACCCAGTTTCATATCAACTGTGAGAAGTTTATAATGTACTTTTGAAAGTTATCTAACTTTTGACACCAATTGTAACAGAGATTGTACAAGTCTATCCAAGAACACACGTTCAGGTGACATAAGCTTCTGTATGATAGTAGCACTAACTGCGGTTATAAGGTGCAGTCAATCGCAGTGTTATAGCGTACCCAAAACTACACCATTTTGCATGTAGGTATAATAAAATTAATTGATGTGCTCAAGGGAGGAACGGAGTGGGGGTCTAGCTCTGAACCTTGGAGGTGGTCATTTCAGCGAGGTCTCATCAGCTGTGTTGTTTTACAATATCTCACTAAGGGTGGCCGTGTAAGTTCACAAACTCCCACAATACGTTAAACGTAACAGGGGGGGTTTTGGCATCACCATGTCATGAGGAAATAAATTGCTACAGTGGTGCAGTCTAGTGAGTGAAACGCTTATAGCAATTTTGGATCATAAAAATCAAGTCTCGGTTTGTATTGACGGGAGAAGGGGGGAGTTGAATCAAGGCTGAACGCATAACTTTTTTGTATTTTGCGAACTTGTTCCAACAGGATGGTGGAATAATTGTCAGTCTACCAAAAGCAGGGACCTTATTAGACTTTAATGGAATGATCGTGCAGTTACTAAGGCATGGTCTTATAAGTTTGTGATGCCAGAAAAGAAATGTGTTTTGTATTATTTCAAACGTCCACCCTCTCCACCAACATGTGATGGGGGAATTTTTGAGTGATAAAAAAAAACTGGCTTCCAAAACCACAGCCATTTGCCACCGGATTCAACAAACATGGTTGGCAATACATCACCCACCACTACAGCCCAGTTCTCATATCCACATCCCCACAGTGTGCATTAGTACACGTTCCATTTGATAGATGGCTCCACTATATCAATTTACTTTCCCTGTTATACATGTTACTCACTAACCCACCACTCAACCGTAAGTAAACCTTTGCATTTGTGGGAACTGCTTGTGTTGTCATATCTTATGTCAGTTGGAGATCATGAAAGTTAGTTCTTTGACTCATAAACTGTTGCATCGCTGATCTCCCATGGATCCACCGAACCAGTTAGGGATCATCTCAGCACATTGATATCCAATATCAAAGTTACTTTCATCTAGCCTCAGCCCCTCCCCCCACCCTCTCAGACAAAAGTTTGTAAATATTGATCAGATGATATCAGTATATTAACAGTATCAGTCCGACATAAAATATCGATGTCCAATGCCAGATGAAACTGCCTCTGATGCCCCTCCCCAAACAAAAGTAATTTTGTCTGATATCAGATCGATGTTCTGAGATGATCCTTAAGAGAGTTCCGTGTGGAATGTCATCAACCTTGAAGATATCACATGTTGGAATACAATGTGTTTTGCTCCAACGATATATTAACTTGAATCGAAATGATGCGGTAAACCAGTCAATATCAGGGCTTGGCCCATGCATGGGAAACCAGCAAAACATGCTTTTAGAGAAATATCTTACTCCAGTTGAAATACTTCTCAACTATGTCACTGACACAAGCTGTCATTTACTGACCCCTTATGGATGGCAGTTAGTGACATGACCAAGTTTATGTAACTAGTGACAGCCAGCAATAGAAGCTGTGCAAGAGTTAGTAACTGTCTTGGTTGTACAATAAGGTTATCGTTTATTGAGTCACTCCTAGTTACCGGCTGAACCTGAGACATTTTAAAAGATATTACAAGTCGTCTAGTGTCGGTATTCATACATGTTTGAAAAGCTTTTTGTGATATACTTATTTTCTTATCATTAAAATCATTTTACTGATCTACTGATAAATTGTTTGTGCTTTTGTTTTCTTACACAAATTTACACCATCACTTGTTATCAACTTTGCACTAGAACTTGGTCATTCTGGAATGTGCTTAATCGTTAACATTGTATGAGCCGTAACCCCCAATTAAGCTCATTAAAATTTATTTTGCTTCTTACCAGTGATCTTGTATATGGAAAACGGTCAACACCAGGATGTGTGATAGGGACACTTTCATCGTTGTCTCAGAGAAATAGTATCATCACTGAAAGTGGCAGCTTTTGGTATTTTGAGAACGCTCCTTAAATTTCTCAAAAGATTCTGTTAAATGAGGGATTTTCCGTCTGAGCACATTGTCTTTGTAAAAGTCTACAGACCATTTGTTGTTAGAACACCAACTATAACGTGCAGGTTTTACAACATTTTAATGAACTGCCACTTCTCGGCCTGATCTGTGTGCAGCTACTCAAGTCTTAAACAAACAACCACAGTGGACTTGGTTAGAAACACCGTCCTCGGAAACGAATCCTCCCTGACAGAGAGTCACAACAGCTGTAACGAGACAATTCAAGCATAACTTTCACATAACAATAACTTACAATCTTCACAAATGTTCAACATCAAAACATCTTAAAACATTGAATGTAAAAAGTAATGTAATATCGCAAAATTTACAGTATATAGGGTGAAAATTTGTATTGCGGTCGATTGAACTAAGAAAGAAATGTTGATACATACTTTTAAGAGTACATTTTGATTATTCGACCAAACTGAAAAAATTTGTCCACACATTATTCCAATTAGATATTTCTCGTCATGTCAAAATGGTGATTGTTTTATACTGTCCAAAAACCAGTTGTATTTCTAAGAAAATTAATTCCTTTCACTCATTCGCGCCACATCACATAAACATGATACACAATTATGGTTGTGTCCTAGGGCTGTAATGGTTCACTGAATCATGATACGTATTGAGACAGAAAACATAGTTGTAGATAACGTATTTGCACTGCATTAAGCAATTGTAAAGTACGGTCCGATGAGAAGATTACTGCAAAAATAATCAATTTGACAATCACGCTACCCCTGTGGTTATACAGACAGGTGTGCCAATTGTGGGAAGACTCGAAAAGGTTTATAATGCATGCTTTTGATATTTCAATATGACAAGACTTTGGAAAAACCTGCCTGCATGCATAATATACGTAGTGTAATTTTTCTAAAATATCGCATATTACGTAGTGAGAAACGTATCGTGTTTCATCAATGTATCATTACCACCCTACTGTATCACCAAGCCTACAAACAGTATGTTGTTTGTCTGGTATGCAATCTCATTACACCTGACCACTGTCCAATCTGTTTGACCAACAGAGCTACAGAACTCATCAAGTAAACCCCGATTGCAAGCATTTCTTAACTAACCCGCAATGGTAATATCACCCCGTCATCCGTTCTCGCATAAAGTATCTTATTTTTGCCAGCAGAAATTAGTCACAATTCGAACTGAAAATACAATAAATGTTATCAACTTGATATCTGCAACTATCAAAGAAATGTTGGATATCAATGTCAAGGATTAGATTTAACATATCACGTTTTCCGTTTCAAGTTATCAGTGAAAAGTTATTACTTATTATTTTATAGAATAATCATCAACATCACTCAACCATGTAATAACTGGTAATTCAAATAACAAGATGTATTGTTTTGGTATAACAAAACATTAGAAATACATGAGTGCATTTAGCATCAGCTCAACGAAATAAACCGCAACACTTTTAATAGAAGGCACCATAAAAAGTTCAAATACAAACCAACAGCACCAATGTGCAATAACTGACTGGCAAAATATGCAAAACATTTCGTCATCACCGACGGCAGCGAAATACTTTTGAACAGGTTTCAGTGGCACCACCTATGTTTCAACTTTTGTATTTTCGCCTCCCCCGCCGCTGTTCACCGTCGGTTGTTCATCAGGTAGCACACACTTCCACAGCCCGTAAGTCTTGCCCACCGTCATCTGCCAGAGTCGCAGTGTTCCGTCCTCGCTTCCACTTGCGTACAGCTCGCCATCTGGTGAGATGCGCACAACATGCACCGGCCCGAAGTGACCCTTGAACGACTCTGAAAATGGAAAAACCATACATTTTACATATTTTAACAAGACTGACACACAGAGAATTAACTCCACATGGCAAATGGACAGGGAAGTCTTTGGCTTATCGGATCGAACTTTAAAAAAAATAAAAAAAGGTAATTTCTTATACAACGCAGTATCCAGTGACTCCAGTCCTTAGGACTGCTCAAACTCTCTGGCAGACGTGTTCAATCAAACACCATCTCTATTTATCTGGGAAGCATTCAGCCATGCTGCAAATAATGCACGAAGACTATTCATACACAAATATCCACCAGCATATAGCCAGATACTCATTCATACATCTGAGTGAACAGGAGCAATGTAGAGTGAATGAACTTGTCTAAGGCTCAACATCGCAGCACAGGATTCAAACCCGGATTCTCTCGGTCGAGAGTCCAAAACTCTAGCCTCCACTGCATTTAATATTATACAGTACAGAGGAGGGCTGTGATGAATTTTAGCGATTCGTTTAACATGATTTTGATGATTGTTGTGATTGTGATTTAGTAATCACAGAGTAATGATAATTTGCTTTAAATGGTGTCACTGGAAGACAGCTTTTAGCCAAGGGACATCCATACAATGTTGCACCAAGGGACATCCATACAATGTTGCACCAAGGGACATCCATACAATGTTGCACCAAGGGACATCCATACAATGTTGCACCAAGGGACATCCATACAATGTTGCACCAAGGGACATCCATACAATGTTGCACATTTCCATTTGTAAGACGTATGTATTAACTGTATGTTACATTGTTACGCTGTACAATAAATAAAGTTTCTTACTTATAGTTCCACATTTATCTACGTGTATCCCACCCTTCTGAGTTATATGTCAATGTTGTATTGAAAATATTCACGCTGCTAGCACCCACACAATCGGCAGATAATCTGTTGCATTCAGATCTCTGTGAGAATGAATACTTTCAGATATGAGCAGAGCTGGGACGTAACAAAGTACAAGTATTTCGTTACTGTACTTGAGTAGAAAAGTTTACTTTTCATGAGTACTGAAGTACATTTTTTAGGAGTACTTTTACTTGTAACGAAGTACAAATGTGTGTACTTTTCATAAATGTAACAAAGTATCCATAATTTATGCGTTACAAATTTGGAGCTCCAAAAATATTAGTAACAAACACTGAAGCCCTGAACTGGTTTCCGTCAGCATATATTTATAAATAGATATCAGCTGGAGCAACAACTGGTAGTCTTTTCTTATTGGCCTATCATTGCCATTACCAGGCATGATCACCAGGTGGCGTGAACATTACCAAGATTATATGATGTCATTCGCGTTCAAAGATTTATCATGGAAAGATCAGCCGAAAACGATCATTTGCAGCATCCATGACCACACTTATCCAATATGTTTGAGATTACTGCCCCGTGTGTCGAGCTGTCGTCCCTTGCAACATGGCCAAGCTTGAGGTACCTTTTCATTGAGTTGCACACTCCTCTGCTTGCGAGTGCAGCCTGTGAGAGGTTGTTTAGTGCTGCACGTCTTATTTTTAAGCCCCTGTGAGCCTGCACAGGCGATGTAGAATTGGAGAACCAGCTGATCGATGCTCAAGCTCAACAAGGCGTTTGTTTGAGGAGCCAGCCTGTCATTGTATCCTGCTGAGGATTTTGTCCTGTTCAATAAAGTGTTTGTTTTGCACACTACTGAATTTACTTGTTTGTTTGCAGTGGGTGACCATGTCAAAAGTTTTTTAGAAAATACTTTTGTATTTACTTCAAGTACATTTGTTTACTTTTTACTTGTACTTCAAGTACATTTTTCAAAAAGTACTTTTACTTGAGTAAAAGTACAAGTAACTCTGAAAAAAGCTAATAATAAATGTACTTGTTACAGCTCTGGATACGAGGTCATATTACTTCCTGTGTTCAGTAATATGACCTGGTTTTCATGCATACACGGAGCCTGCCAACCTCTGATCCAACACTAAGTTTGTTAAAGCCGATGGATTTAGTATTCAAAAGCACATTTGGAACATGGCAGGAGGCAGTAGACCAGTGAAGACAGGTGTCTATGTATTTATTAGTTCAGCTAAGATTAATATAAGTTTGTGTCAGTGCAAAAATTATGGAAAATTCCTGCAGTTAAGGTCTTGTTTCTTTCGTGTTCGTTCCATTGACACGTTGTTCATGTTGAGTTTGTTGACACTGCTGATGTTGTTGGTGATCGATTTATTACTGCTGGACCATTGTGGCAGATATTGTTATAAAAAGATACTACCTTGTGTTGGTTTAAAAGCAGGATTGAATTAAAACTAATGTAATGCTACACTAATTGGGTATGTGAGTAGAATGAAAACAAGAATGTAATATTTACGAATAGCTACGCCCACTGCAGTACTGTTATGGCATGGCCTTGTCCATGAGCCTGGCATGCAGTCACATGCAAGTTGTATCAATAATTTTTATCAAGACAAGCCACGTTAACATTGTTGCAACAGTTATTTTCCAAATTGAAAAACATCACTTTTATTGATTAATTATTTAGGTAGGTAAATATTACAACAGCCCCGCTTCCATGGCTTCTCTGAGCTCATGTTGGACATCAAAACTTATTCTGCTCCCCTTTGCTGGAGTAAAGGAAGCCGTACAGTGTCTGCAATAAGCTGATGACACCATGCGTGACTTGATTGCAATTTGATAGTCCCTTGTACATGCGATGACACAGATGCTTTGTCGTTTTATTCAGAGAAATAAATTCACTTTGAGCTGCCCACAAGCGGCAGGTTGATTATGAATGGTTCGGTCCAAATTAACTGACCGTTATACACAATAGCCAGGTTACCATTATGGACAGGTAATGGGCAGTGCAAACTAATAGGAAGTCATTCGGGACTTTGAAAGGTGACCGTTATATTCAGGTTATCGTTATGGACAGGTGGCCGCTAAGGTTTTACTGTAATATATTTCTTCATTCAAAATATTTTTGTCACTATCTTGTCATTTGATACTACAATATTCAAGGGTAATAATGTATCGTCTAAACAGAGAAGCCAGCAACATTAGTGGCATATCCGTCTGTAACGAAAATAGGAATTATTAAATAACAAGTTATTTTTGTACTAATCTTTCAGGAGACAATGGTGCAAACCACCGTTTATGAGTTTTGGTTTCAAAAGATGTATGAACTCAATTATTATCAATTTGACTGTAAATAACAGGCAGCTGTAAATGTTCTAGTCTAACACATTCCAGCATGATGACAATATTAAATACACCAATTCATGCCACAGTTCTTATGTAGTGCGGTATCCAGTTCTTAGGACTGCTCAAAGAGCTTGACATTTTACTGAGATTACTCATCGGCAAACCTTTCAATTGAACACCATCTTAACATCATTCAGCCACACTACAATTACTGCACAAAGACTATATATGTACACAAATATTCATCACTTTTAATACCCAGGAACTCATTCATACAGACGAGTAAACTGGAATAACATAAAATGAACGAACTTGCCCAAGTTTCTAAAGGGCAGCACAAGTATTCGAAGAGATAATCTTTAGAGTCCAGTGTTCTAATCACTATGCCGCTGTATTTCACTCTGATAATATTCAGTTAGACGTGCCAACTCAACATACTGTTGCCATAGCAATAGTCGTATCTCACTCACCGACTTCTTCCCCACTGTTGTAGTTGAATTTGTACATTTTGAAGTCTTCACCGCCACACACAAACATTCCATGTTCACTGCTAAACGAGGCTGAGTTCACCTGCGTCGGAATCTCAAACTCCTTCACTTTCTCGAGTCTGAAACATACACCAAGTGTCAGTGTAAGGCTGTAAGCTCAACCTTAGAAAACTCTCTTTGAGATTTGAAATTAAATTTTACAAACATACTAGATGAATAAATGCACATTACATAAAATATTAATTAGATAATTAAGAGGTTACATTCCTCCTGAAATGTTATATTTTATTAACTGTCCTATCTTTACCTAATTTTCAGTGTATTATATATGTAATAAAAAAAGTAACATGTGACAAAATAATCAGTTTACAAGACTGGGAACCAGATAATCTTAGAAACAACTGATGGGTATGATTTTGTAGAACGTCCCACAGAAAACTGAATTGATATATTTCCATTTTAAAATGTATTCTAATAAATAACATATTAAGTTGTGCAATGAAATGGTTTGGTTGAACTAAGTCAAATCTTTGACAAAAATGACTTGATATTTGATTATAACAAAATAATGTAAAATAATAATAACAATATATTATTATCAGAAGTTATTAACTTAAGGCCAGACACCCCAGGTGAAATGGTGTTTTTTGACAAAAAAATACTGAAAATGGTTTTCTGCCAGATTATTATACCTTTGTATGCATACTACCAATAAAGTTCACTTCTATGACAATTACGTACTTCTAAGTGAGTTTTAGTCATGGATCAAGCACGTTGATATCATGTAATGAAATCCATTATGCAATCTTTGACAGCCATTTTCTCCCAAAAAAATTTCTTCCAATTTCTGCATTTGGAAACGGGATATCTCTTGGAATAATTATGCTATTTAAAACATGTTTTCAGTGTTGCATTCAGCATATTCTACTGTGTGCAATGGTCAGACATTTTTTTAAATCATGTATAGTTTGAAACATATAGCCATATTTGTTGCCAAAAAACAAGATTTTTGTTCGTATTTTACAACAAAATTATATAAAAAATTAAAACACATTTAAAAAAATGCTCTGACCATTGCATAATAGAATCTATATAGAACATGGATTTGCAAGAATTATAACTGTATATGGATTCAATAAAAAATGGCAGTGTTTCCAAATTTGCCAACATTTGCTCAAAATGGCGGTCATTTTGTTTGTTACCATGGAAACGGGGGGTCTGGCAGATAAAAAAATATTCCTATCTACCTGCCGTGTCTGGCCTTAATTCAACCAAACTACTTCATATACTTGTATATGTAGTCTGTTAGTCTACCCAGAATTAGCAAGCACAGTAACTGCTGTGTTGAACATCAAAGGTTATAGCAGTTAATTAACTTAGCCCAACTCGGTCGTATTTCTAATAAAGTTTGCTTTGAAACTGGATGTTTTGTTTACTATTTGAACATGTTCCCGTGTCGTGCCTTCAAATTGCGAATGTTCTTACGTCAAATTGCGAATGTTCTTACAGTTACTCTACAGAATTTGGCAGACAGAATACAACATAGTTAATATAGTCATAAGAACATCATATTAATTAATAAATGAAAAACTAGGAACAGAGTGCCTCCTTTCAATATATCTACCCTCTAATAAATACCAGTCAGCGGAAAGTGGATACTGACGTGCTAATGTCCCAGAAGGTGACCCAGTGGCCGTGAGTGATGAGGAGGGTGTTGCCGTCCTTCGACAGTTCCATGCTACTGGGAGACGATGAAAATTCCAGCTTCTTCACTTCCGCCTTGTTGTTGACATCCCACATTCTGACGACACAGAAAATACATATCATAGTATTCAAGTTTCATGTAAAATGTTTGTAGGGCCCATATGCAGTGCATGCCAGAAATATACACATCACTATGGTGTTATTTTGATATTACCATGTGCATGTGACATTACAAGACATGCCACACTGTAAAAATGTCCTACAGTCACCCTCCGTTATAGCACGCCTCGTTATAACGCGGATTTGGTTATAACGCGGTCGGTCATGGACCCCGAATTTCTGCCGCCAGGAGAGGAATGAGCGCTATGGCAAACTATATTAACGCAGTAATTACTGTCACTTGTTTTGTGTGAAGTTATCCTCGTCTTTGTTCGCTACGTGTGCATTTTTGAAAGACTAGTTGGCGGACTATAAATTTAACGTTGGCGTAGGCTGTAGAGCCTAGAACTGTGCAACGAATCTGGTGCGAGGCGTGTCGTTACATTGGCTTGCTGTTGTTTGTTCTGTACTGCTAGTGCTGTCAAAGGCGTAAATTTCTTTGACTATGGTCAATTAATTTTAGGCACAGTAAATGTGGAGCGAGGCATTATTTGTTTTGCGCCGACATCAAACGAATCGTTTCCCTTCTGCGCATCATGGCTTCCGCGGATCAGCGCCTTCACCTTCCACGGGTTCGCCTGGCTTCGGCGCCGGGCGGCTTGCAAAGTGCAATAGAAATTCACAAATAAGCCTTGCTTAGGAATGGGGCAAGAATGGGATAAAATGTTTTAATGCAGCCTAGTAAGGAAGGTTAATATGCTAACATTGCGTCACAAATATTAGCTTTTTCACTGCAATGAACGAAAAGCTACTGGTGCACCAAAATATGAATTCATTAACCGCATATGAAATGGTGAATCGCAATATTGTTCGGCAAAGGTAAATGTGCTTTCTAAATTGGTATTTTGATATTGCTTTAAAGACGAAGTTAAGCCAATTGTGAACATATTTATTATAGCTTAAAATCTTTAGTCAACTCTAGCACAGCGTTTGTGAACTAATTTGCTTATTCAGCTGCTGAGTGCCAGGTTATTATTTTAGATCTTACGTCGTTGGAACCATATTATCATTCAGTTGACCATGGCCTGTTGGTCCGTAGTCTATTTTTAAACTGTATACCATTCGTGAATTTTATTCAGTTCAGCATTCAAGTGTATGACATTCTAGATGGCCGACATTTTAAGAAGCTTCATAAACCGCGTATAGACCGTGCAGCCAACTGATTGTGCGTGTGGCTTCAACAGCGTTCCTGGTGCAGCGGCTGTGACAGTCATCGAAGTGCCCCTGGTGGCAGATATGGGAACCCGTTATCGCGCCTCACTTATACCGCGGATTCATTTCGAGGACCCCGACTACCGCGTTATAACGAGGGGCGACTGTATACAGACCTGCCTACCCCAAAAACTTCCTGTCAGTAATCCATCTTCCCATTTACACTGATTTTCAGGAATATAGGCTTCCTGTCAGTAATTGTTCAGAACCGTATCAGATATTGTCATGGGGAGGGGGTAGCGACGGCAAAACCATTACATTACACTGTCATCGACATCGCCTAGACTCTAGTGACTGTATGATAGGCTGTAAAGGGTAGACTAAACTCCTCAATAAATACACTAACTTAGTCTTAGTACAGTCAGTTGGCCTAACACTACAAGTACAACACTCACTAAATTTTTGCATTACACGTTTCTTTTTGGTTGGCGGTGGCGTCGTTTCGCTGTCAGCCATCATTTCGTGCCGCGTGACTTCGTTTGATCGCGGAAATGCGAATTTGTCATAACGCTGTTTCCTATTGGTTAGATTACGACCAGACTCAGCGAATGAAAAACCATGTCACAACATGCTGCATACATATGCTGCCACCTGTTGAATATAGTGGAAGCTAAATTTTAGTGATTGGCGAACATGGTGACAGTCCGTAATATTTTCACCCCTCGCCATAATACC
Organism: Escarpia spicata; assembly: GCA_963995525.1. Taxonomy (NCBI): domain Eukaryota; kingdom Metazoa; phylum Annelida; class Polychaeta; order Sabellida; family Siboglinidae; genus Escarpia; species Escarpia spicata. The sequence goes on from OZ023218.1 coordinate 25,636,737, forward strand.
GTAATTTGAGGTGACTTTCCGGAATGATTCCGGACAATCCGGAATGGTAGGCAGGTCTGCTGTATATACAATTCGCATTTTGAGAAGAAACACAATATCATCCAGGTTTAATAAAAATTTGTTTCAAACAGACAAAAGTGAAAATGTACACATGTGATGGGTCGTGATGGAGTTATGAGCATGAGGTGAAACGGTAACATTTCAGTTTCACCATATCACTGTTGTCTGTGTAACTCAATTTATTGCAATGTTATAATGAACTGACCCAGTCCCAAAGAATGTGTCAAGATATACACCACTCAATCCAAAACAAGCATCAAAACTTGCTGAAAGGGCAGAACAGATGTGATGTGACCCCCGCCCCACAAGGATCAAGGGGGAAGAAGACCTTTCTCACCTGACTGTCTTGTCGTCAGAGGCACTGATGAACTGTCTGTCGTCTGGCAACCACACAGCACAGCGCATGTTGCCCGTGTGACCAGCAAATGTCTGCGGCTCTGTCGACAACAAACACACCTCATTGGAATGTACATGTTGAGAATGGAAAATTATGACATATACTAAGAAGTTGGTGAGGAGTCGACTGGAGTGGGCTGGACATGTGGAGAGACATGTGGAGAGAATGCATGTAGAACGGTTGGCAAAGAAAGCAGATGCCCAGAGAGTGGAGGGGAAAAGGAGGTGAGGAAGACCTAAACTGCGATGGGAGGACTGCGTAAAGAGAGATTTGGAAGGATTGGGAGTGGAGAATGATGGGAGTGGAGATGGTTGGTGGAGAGAGCAGTGCAAGATCAGTGAGGGAAAAGAAGAAAAAAGATAACAGAAATGGAGGATCGGAATTGAGGCTAGCTATTTTTAAAGAAACGTTCGCAATAGAAATTCATATTCTATTTCTCTTCAACATTTATTGCATTCAATTTAGGCAAATAGAATTTTTTTCAGTTGGTTTGAGTGAAAAATGTACTACAAATATCAACAAGTTTTGACTATTCCAAGAAAGTCTTAGATAAAACACCAGAATCAATCTAACCACCAGTGGGGGAAATTCTAGGAATCTCTAATTAACCAGGTGCAGTGGCAGCACCAAAGGTGAGCAACTAACCTGAATCAGGGCTGTTGAGATCAAAGACACGGAGCAGCTTCTCGTTGCTGCCTGTCAGAAGGTGGTTGCCATTATGGCTAAACCGCACCACCTTCACGATATGCTTATGTGGGAATGTCTTTAACTCATCACCGCTAACCGCGTCCCATAACTTCCTGCAATCAAGCCACACAAGAGGCATAAAGGGTTTGTTACTCTCAATTTCGCTTTACTGGTTGCAGAACATGAAAACACAGATGTATCATGCTGTAAGTTAGGAACTTTGTCAACATAAACAATTTCAATCATAAAAAAATTGACGTGGGTGTTTGTGGGTTAATTTTAGATTATCACAAAAAACAATGGACAGGCAGTTTTGAGGTTTAGCTTGGTTTTAATCTGCGTAATAATCACCTCTTTCTATTGCATTGGTGTGTACAATACCTCCTCTAATTTCTTGATTTGAAGGTTATGGATGGGCTCAATACTACACACTTTTTATTATTGGAAGTGTAATGTTTTTTATTAAATGGCAGGTCCAAATTAACGCATTCTAAATTTCTCATTTACGTTAGTATTATTTTAATATACTCAGTTTTCAGGGTTGTCAAGTTGAGTTGAGAAACACCAGAAATTATGAATATATAAAAATAACGTCTCACAATAAGTAAGACATTGCTGTTGCACTAAGGGGCTATATAATATATATTTTTTACAAATATATACAAATCTTAGTCTTAATACCCAAAAGTGGCAAAAAATATATACAAAGATTCTAAGCCACTAATTATTTTTATTTTTATTTGTTATCATGAAAGTGTGGACAAATCATAAATCCAATATGGCTGACTGCACTGAACAATCTATCATAAACCCATGCACCGTGATTGTTTAATTTGAGTGATTAGTCTGGCTACATACGCTGTGAAGTCTGCCGCCCCAGTGGCTGCGTGTGTCGCCTCCCGGTTGAGGGTGGCCCCCCAGACAGCCCCCTTATGACCCTCGAAAGTGCCGATCCAGTCCCCAGTGTCACCCTGGCGCAGCATTGGCTTACCATCTGGAACAAATATGAAAAATGTATTCTCATACAGACAACTGTGACAAGGTGAAGCTGAATTGCCGGTACTTAATTCTGAATGAAGCAACGGTTTGGTATCCAACAAATTTTATGAGAATTAGTTTGACATTGCCCAGTTTTCTTTGTTCAAAAGTTCTAATCATTAATGTTGGTGATAATATTTGGTCCTCTATCGATTCTGTTTTATCAGTAGTACATTTCAAACAGTACCCGGGTTTTTTTATATTTTATTTCCTGACACTTTGTGATCCATATATTTGTGTACAGGGAGATGCATTAAACAGTGTTGTTTTGCTGCTGATTCATTGGTTTCTTAATCTGATGGTTTCTTTTATATATCTACATGCTGTACATCTTATTTATCATTATGTATGACGTGACAAAAAATTTAAAACAGTAAATTAATAAATTTCCATATACTGTAATAATAAAAATTTAACAAATTAATGTGCAACACATGAGCTTGACAGAAGGTTTGTACGGCACTGCTACTATAATTTTGATAATTAATTAATTAAAAAATTAAATAATCTGTAATATGTTTATGATTAGCTATTTGTGCCGTCTGCAACACCTTCAAGACTTTTTGTGAAGCTCCTCTATCATGAAATGAGTCCGATGTCTGCAAACTTGATTTTTAGAAAACCTCGTTTTTTTACATGGCATGGTGATTTTTGAAGATTTTGACTTTTTGTCTCCAAATTATATTTTAATGACTTTTCTATTGCTTGGCAATGGTTTTTCTCACTTATATTAATATTCGGTACCTATTAGAACCTTTTTAGAAAGAGTACGTAACATTTCATGCATGAATTCCGTAAAACAAAAGGGATAAATCGTACTTGTTCGTGTCGCATTTTTGGGGATATCATTCAACGGAAGGCGGACATGTTTGGTACTATGGGAAAACCCAGCATATATGGCATGGGAATTCGTCATTTACGTCAACTTTAGCCAATAGTAGCACCTGACACAGAGGCCTATCTGTAAAAGTCTGCTGCCGCTAGCCGCATGATTGAAACAAATCTCCTCATTGGCTAACTCTAACAAGCGGAGAGAGGCCTTTCTTACTTCGCTAACCGTAATCAACTGTACGGTGGTGACGGGTTTGTCGTTAGGAAACATTCCTAATTACTCCGATACTGTTACGATAATCTCAGTAAACAACAAAATATATCTTTGACAATGAGCGTGACTTGTGAGTGTATTTCGAATGCATCGAGTAGAGAAATAGAAGCAAAACAGCTGAATTTGGACAAACAAAGCAATGTTCAGTCACTCGCTGTAGCCTTCAATGTCAGGGCTTGGCCCTTGTAGATGGATGATTAAGTTCATAAAGCCATGAAACTTAGGTGTTATAATTATCTGTATTCTCATTACTGCATAGCAATTATATAAAATGTTATTACGTTCAACTGTGTCGATGTCATGTTACGTTGTTGCTCGGTTATTATATACAGCATTTGTGCATGCAGAGATTATGTAATGTTACAAACTTATTTTTACCATAATTACACTGTTTTTTGGTCATAACATTATTAATACGTCACATATTTGGTTCGTATTTACACTATATACGGAAAATACCATTAGACAACACTGTGCAAAATTTCAGAGAAATCAATGATGTGTAACTAAGGTAATTTGAAGAAAACATGTGTAAATGTGTACATGAACTTCAACTGCGTTTTTCTCAATTTGAACGTTTCTACTCCAGTCATGTTCATTGTGGCATAACTTTGGCTGTGAGTGAGCTAGGCCCATGTTTTACACAATGCCTCTGGAGTCTGCACAATGACAGATTTTGTTTTACCTTTGTAAAACTGAATTGCTATATATGTGTGTCACGGATTCCCTTGGAGTGCGGAAACGTGGCAATGACGCGTTGTATGCTGGAATGCTGCATACTTTTTTGTAGCATGTGCCCAAAAGACGCATACAAAAACGTGTCTGAGAAATCTGAGAAAATTTAGGGGCGCCTGTGTAAAATTCGGGCCCACCTTGATTTTGTCGTTATTAACTATAGTTTTGCCTACATTTGACACACGATGTGATAATTAAATCATTTCACGCCATCCCAGGCATATTTACGCTATATAAATATTGCGTCTTAGGCTTTAGCGCATTTTAGGCCCAAATAGTGCTCTGGTTTTCTCCAGTCTGCACCCGAACACAGATAACAGCCGCGTGGACAGCAAACAGAACAATGGCTGAATGGAGTTATTTAAATCACATCTTACATTGATGACTACACACTGAGAACAGTCTAATCAATACCCTTGTGCCTTGCCTACCCCTTGCCTGTCATTGACATTGTTTATAAGCTTTAGTCAAGCACCGTGAACAGCATTTGTTGTTGCCGACACAATATTATCGCCCATCATCAACTTTCAACTCTTGCCGAACAAAATGCAATCCATTCATACCTATACAAAATAATATCCATCCGTACATGTACACTACATGCAAGGTTTTAAATTCATGTATGTCTGCAAAATATTACAGTTGGAGATATATAAACAGATAAACAAAATATTAATTTTTTTTAAAGCATGTTTACCAATCATGCCTCTGTCACCAAGGTTCACAAATTAGTACTTCATTACAAATGCCCCCATCTCCTTGGGTCATAAACTTTGGAAAAAAGACAATGCTATGTTCTAGTCTTACATGTCTTATTGTATAGTATAATTTAATTGGGTGATTTTCCCACAACTTATAATCAAATTTCCTTTCAAAAGACTGCACCGGTGCAATCTCAACCACACACTGAGTGAGGCTATTCCATACATATGTTCATTGGTGTATTGATGTAGCATTTCTGCTATTTGTGGGTGTCTGTCGTATGCATTTCGCCATCTGGGTGCTGGTGAACGACTGGGACAGATCCAGGGTTGAACGACACAGCTGAGAATGGCAAATCAAGTCGTGAAGCGTGGTGGGAATCGTTAACGTGGGTTACGTTCCCAAGCTTGTGTGTGTATAATATTCAGCGTCCAGAATGACTGTTCGAGCTTCGAAGAAGCCTTGCTGCCACATCAGCGGTTTATTGAAGCAAGCTCACCCAGCTCGGGCCATCCTCGAACAGCGGTCTCACAGCGACATCGTCAGAAAGCTTGACCGAATGCGACTCATAGCGGCCGGCAGTAAACGTCTACCGCTCGGCGGCGTCATTCACACAAACATATTCAACTGACTTCGTAATCGTTGCGACCGTGCGAGACAAGTCGATCATAGAACGGACGCAACTCGAGAATTTGTGGCGTACAACGGCAATCATTAATTGCCCGGCATCATCACTCGTGCGGCCGAGATACACCGTTCTGATTGTATTCTGAGCTCAGCGTGTTGACTTCAACAAACGTTCGTATATATTCGAGATGGGACTAGCCCAGTGTAAATGTCTATTTTCTGATTGAATGCATCTATTATTTGCTGTATTATGATTGGTAGTTATCTGTGGTTTTGAAGTGAGGTATTATTACCCTTGAAGTATTCATATATATATATATATATGTTGTAACAGATTACTGTAATGAGAATCCGTGAGGGCTGGCTATATGCTGTGTATTTATTTTATGGGAGTTATTCTTAGATAACACTTGGCGCCGAGTGTTTGGTCGTGTAATGGTATAATCCACCTTAGAAAGGAAGTAGAATTTGATAATTTAAAGATTAATTGTTTATTTTCTTAGTTAGACAGATTCAGTGTTATTGTTTATTATGTCCTATTAAGATTTGGTTATGGGATTTCTTTGTTATTTTCATTTTTGCTAATCGAGATATTTACCAAAAGGAAGATATCTTGTAATAAAGTTTATTAAATTTTCCTCATTCTTTGTTGCTTGTTCATGATAACCGTTATTTGAATAGTTTTTAGTTGGAGCTCTCTCGTATGTGAATCATCACTCACTATCTCAAACTGCTGCATTGTATTTCTCAGTTAGAATCTCCCTATCCTTAGAGCAGTAGACTGTAGTAGCATGACTAGTCCACGAAAAATGGAGCACACCTACCCAGAATGTATTTAGTTTTGTAACGCTATAGATTTTGAAGAAAAAAAACCAAAAATTTCTGAGCACTTTGATATTGATGGTTATATGTTTTGTAGCCAGAAATATGTCACATAGGCAGTCCTGAATATAATTCAAAACAAGTTAAAAAATAACATGATTACATGCCTAATATTACATAAATGTAATGTTCACATTATTTACCATGTTATTTAACTTAAGTGATCATACTATCATGCAAATTAATTCATTCAATTTTAATCAACTGATCATCTGGGGTACATCAAATTTCGAAAAGGCACGTAGTTCTATCTCTGATATGCCTGAAGGGCACATACATGTCTTTCTCCAGATCGATCCCTGGGTGTTATTAACAACATTTCATGAAAAACGCTGACGGGTGAGCAACTATCCACTATTTTTTGTTCTTTCTAAGTGAGCACATCATCATCATGCAACACGTGACCAACAAAGTGTGACACTTTTTACTATAATTATGCTACAAACGATCCACGACGTCGTGGAAGTGGCGATTTACGTCGCTGTATTTCTGCATGACATGATTCGTTCATGATGATGATTCACAGCGATCACAAATCCCAGCACAAACCGACAAACATGACCTGAGGCTGATGTGATGACTGATCCACCGGCTGAGCCTGAGGATGGATTCACCTTTTTAAAACTTTGAACTGATGTAAACTTGTCTATGTTAGTCAGTGAAATTTATCTTAGCTAAAGTTACTGGAAATGCATGTTGTTAGAGAATACGGAATACAAAATAAAGAACGTACATGGGCCTGGCAGAACGAACTCGAACGAAGCGTCCGCTCTCAGACTCCGACGTTTGTTCACAACCGTTGTCGAACGAAGCATTTATTTAAAATACAACACAGTTTTGTTTTACAAAATTTTGACATACCTTACCTTTGCATGCGCTTATCATAAAATAGCCATGTGGAGTTATATCACTGAAGTCTAAATCGACAACTGGTCGTGTGTGACCACTGCAAGTCAAAGGAGTCTGTCTGAAGGAAGACATATTGCCGGTGGTAAAGCTCGCAGCGCCACCTGCCGTTCTTTGAAACAATTGTCTACAAGTTACACCAGCTATTAAAACTTTAGCACTGAAGCCAACTGCCAACATCAGTAATTCTAGGAAAAGTATTCATACTCATATTTGTACACTATCACACCGTGTTAGACGACATGCATTCACAGCATTTACCGTTTGGGGATAATTAACTGAATAATTGTATTAATTGTCCGTACGATTTGGGAGCTTCTAACGACGTTTGTTTGCTACTCGGTAGGCGTCACTACTCTAGTCCAGATGTCTTGAGACGACGACGGACCTGTTCTCGCTGTGTTGGGAGAAGGTTGTGGTACCGAAAGACATGCGGGGTGCTGCGATTAACCCCCTGTGCAAAAACAAAGGGGAACGTCTGAGTGTTCGAACTACAGAGGCACCACCCTATTGTCCAATGCAGGCAAAATACTAGCCAGTGTGCTCTTGGACAGACTAATTCCAGCCATTGGCATTTCGGAGGAAAACCTTCCGGAAAGCCAGTGTGGGTTCAGAGCTAACCGATGATATGATATGCAGATATGATATTCGTGCTAGGGTAAATCTAATATAAGTACAGTGAGTAGAACATGGGCTTGTACGCGGCTTTTTGACTGACCTGACCAAAGCCTTTAAATACAGTCAGCCGAGATAGACTGTGGAGAATCCTATCAAAGCTTGGATGCCCCCCCCCCAAAAAGTTCCTTAGAATCATCCAACAGCTCCACGAATTCCAACATGAGTAAGCGAAGTTCTTCAGCTGCTACGTGAAGCCAAGGCGGACCTTACAGAAGGATCTACATCAGGTTCCGAATGCAAGGGAATATATTCAATCTCCGCATACTCCTTGTGGAAACCAAGACCCCTGAAGAAATTATCTCGGAGCTGTTGTTTGCAGATGACTGCGCACTCCTGGTGCTCACTGAAAAATCTCCTCAGGCAGTGGTCAACCGCTTCGCTGAGAGAGCTACAGCTATTAGCCTAACCATCAGCCCAAAGAAATCTAAGGTCCTGCAAGAGAGTTAATCTTAGCATGACCTTGCAAGAAGCCTCAGGCGGCGAGTTGTGCCAATGATATGGGGACACAAGTTTAGAGAAGGGTACGACGACAGACAAGAATGTCCGGAGACCTAGGATGAGACGAAGGTATCTCGACCGACAGGAATTCTCGCGTGTCATGGACAAACTCCAGTATTAGATGGTTATTATGTTTACACGTCTCAAATAACAGAACAAAAAATTTTGCTTTCCGTTGGACTGTCAAACGGTACATCTCGTGGAAGTTGAGCACGACGATTCGACTGATCCAAGAACTGTCCGTCAAATGTGTATGGATCTTGGAACAAACTATTTTATACACCGATTTCGAAGGGACCGTACTCCATATAGAGATATGCGACTGCAGACTGCTCACTAAAACCCACTTATCGTATTATCCGGTGGAAACGTATTCCTGAACCTGCGCGTCGTGCTACAAATTCAGATCATATTAAAAGTGTCTACTCTAGCTGTGTATATATTCGTTCAGTCAGTTTAAGTAAATCTTTAATGTCTTCATATCTGCAGGCGTCTATGGGACAACATATCGCCTCGGTTAATTGGCCCTTCTTAGCAATAACATCCTTCTTAGTATACAAAGGGCGACTGCATAATAAATTAACTTCGAGCAAATTGTTGATCAGTTTGAAACAGTCGAAGCGAGACAAGCGGCTTTGCTGTGAACTATCCTTGGATGCGCATAGGCCTGCTTGTTTCTGATTGTAACTGCGTTCATTGATTTTTCGCTTTGCATTCGTTATTGGTTTTACCATGGACAATTCACAGTTCATATGAATATAAGCCCTGTATATACCGCCTGTACAAGTCATTCTCAAACTGCATAGTAGTATAACGGGCTCAGTTAGCTCTGAGAGGAAACATGTAAATAACATATTTGCGGGGGGGGGGCGCCACATTGTGTTTTGCACCCGAGCGCCGACTACCCTTACTACGTTACCGAGAAGCTCCTCGTGTTGCATCTCTCCACACACGTGGAAACATAGGCTAATCTTTCTGTTTTGCACAGGCAATTAACACTGCCTTCTTTCAGAAGCAAGAAAGAGGCTTTACTGTCATGACAAATGTTTGTGTTGTATTGTGGCTGCTGAAGTGCCTTCGTCTCGATATCACCAGTTGTTGCTTGTTACAGACCACCCTTCATTTATTGTATTTAATCCAGCTACGTACACCTCTTTGAAGATGCATTTGCCTGATTGGTAATCTCATAGTTCGTATCGAGGGGATCTTTCGCAACCTTGTACATCATAGGATTTTTGTACAGGCGAGCTCATTCATCTACGTGTCGGCCGTGACTCTATTCCGTACACCTGCTGTAATCCTACATCCGCCACTCACATCAGCGTTTCTTATGAGATACCATCACATGCACCTGCATATCCTTCAGTACTGATGGTGGTGGTTTCAGTGTTGATGACGTCCACCACCTTTTATTCTTTGACATACATTACTAGCACAAATGGCCACCATGGCCACAGGATGATGCCACATAGGTAAACTATGATTACAAACTATGATTTCCAGAAGTATAACAATGATTTCCAGAAGTATTTGTAGCGTAACGTTACGAGCAGCCGTTTAACGTTCCTTCAGGTACGAACCACCAAACTTGTAAAAAGAACCGTAACCAACGGGAAATTTCGAAAAATAAAAGCGGTAATTTTCTTCCGATGAGTTGTAGGTGAATTCCGGAAAGTTTGGCGCTCGAAATGCAAAGCGTCTAGGAGGGAAAACTTAACATACATACATATATACGTACATGCTTACGTGCGTGTGTACGTGCGTGTGTTCGTATGCATGTTCGAAAATATATACATGAGTAGATTCTACATGCATGCATTATGTATTAAACAAAAACAAACGTGCGAATGTACGTGATAACGAACAAACAAACATACGTACGTACGTATGTACGTACGTACATACATGTATAATATATACATACCTACACATATACGTGCATACCTACATACATATACATGCACAAAAATACGTGGGTGGTTGTGTGGTTGGTAGGGTGGTTGGGTGGTTGGTAGGGTGGTTGGGTAGTTGGTTGGTTGGTTGGTTGGTTGGTTGGGTGGGTGGGTGGTTGGGCGGTTGGGCGGTTGGGCGGTTGGTTGGTTGGTTGGTTGGTTGGTTGGTTGGTTGGTTGGTTGGTTGGTTGGTTGGTTGGTTGGGTTGGTGGGTGGGTTGGGTAGTTGGTTGGTTAGGTGGTTAGGTGGATGGGTGGTTGGGTGGTTGGTTGGTTGGTTGGTTGGTTTGTTTGTTTGTTGGTTGGTTGGTTGGTTGGGTGGGTGGGTGGGTGGGTGGGTGGGTGGGTGGGTGGGTGGGTGGGTGGGTGGGTGGGTGGGTGGATCAGTCGGTTAGTCATGCAATGAGTGAATGAGTGAGTGAGTGAGTGAGTGAGTGAGTGGGTGAGTGTGCGTGCGTGCGTGCGTGCGTGCGTGCGTGCGTGCGTGTGTGCATGCGTGCGTGCGTGTGTGTGTGAGCGAGTGAGTGAGTTAATAAGTGACTGGTTGACTGGTTGACTGGTTGACTGGTTGACTGAGTGAGTGAGTGCCTGCCTGCCTGCCTGCCTGCCTGCCTGCCTAGTTATTCGGATGACGTTCTCGTGACTGCGCCCGTTGTGGATGGCCGCGGTGGAGGCAGTGACGGGGCGGGGTGCGGTGCGGCCTACTTGTGCCTGCTGACCCCGCCACAAAACTACCGCGGCCCGAGACCCGAGTAGACGCTCTCACTGCTGCCGCAATTCAAGTGGAACAGCACGGTGTAAGACAGTCGTTCTCTCTCCTACCACTCCGGCACTCGACCATGCGGGAAATAGTCCACCTACAGACGGGCCAATGTGGCAACCAGATCGGCTCTAAGGTAGGACGACACGGGTGTTATGGATGGGCATGAAAACGTGTGTGATTGTGGAGCGGGACTGTGACTAGGATACTTTACCCCCAATCACTGGACTACCGGATGTGGGGCGGCCTGTCACGCGCGCTACAAATAACGATGAAAGTTATTAGTGGTGACGCAGCTGGTGCGCCCCGTGCTTTTTGTCGCTTTTAACCGGTGATTTAGACCATGTCAGAAATACCGTTATGAAACACAATCCAATATATAATAGAGGTGTCGGTTACTTGCTGTCACATTTGGTCATTATAACGCTATCTGGTTCTTGTCGTAAACACGTGTTGTGTAGCAATGTGTACTAGCTGTGCCAGTGGCTGTAACTAGAAAGGAAAATTAATAAGCTACCATTGCGGCCCGCCCCTTGTGTATATTTTCTGAGAGTTGTTTGGTGCCGACTAACTATAGTATAGGGAAAGTTTAAAAAACACGTACGGATATAAAACGGCCACGTACATCATTGTTGGGGGCCGCGGATGAGAATAGACAGGTTGCCGCGTCAGCTGGGGCCAGCAGAGGGTATCTGGCTTGGCCGTTGACCTAAATCCTGCACCGGATCACGTATCGTAGGGATGGGTTCGGAACCGGGGGGAGGGGGGTAATAGGCTTAGGTTATTTCGGCAAAGGGGGTGCAGTTGGAGGTTTTTGGTGAACCTCAAGGCGGGTGCAGTTTGAGTCTTTGATGAGCCTGAAGGGGGGTACAGATGAAGGATTTGGGTGATCCTAACAGCCCCTGCAAAATTTATTACGTTCCTACGCCCATAATTAATGATCTAATTCCGCGTTTGTGGTTACAATAATGCCATAACTGATTATGTTGAGAACGGAGTATTTCACCATGAAATAACCCTGTTGTTTAAGAGGGCGGTGGTCGTATTCGAGGACAACGATGTGTGGACATAGATTTGAATTAAGTGTATGTTTGACAGCGTCGCGCATGTCAGCGGCTTGATGGTGATAGGATCCCTAACTTTTGAAGACACGATAATGATTGTTTGTGGCGCCATGTGTGTGACGTGGACCATTTTCACTGTCGTTTTTCTCGAGAAAGATCTAATATAATGCGATGATTTGTCACCAGGCTAGCGAATGGGTGTTTGTATTAACCGTGTCCGTGATTAAAAATACGTTACCAATCACCGTCCATACAACGAGTTCCCTATGCAGTGGCAGTGTTGCCTGAACAAGGGGCCTTTCAGTAGCACGAGAGTTTCACGTAGTAGTGGGTTTGTAGGAAAAATGCACTAGCTGTGCGGTTGACAGCGATTTCACAACAGGCCAGTCATTATCCACTTGCGTGTGCCGGGTTACTGTCACTAGCGGTAGACTTCAGGTAGAACGAACATCCTCTATCCCATCAAAGGAGACACTTCTGTCCTATACTCAGGTGCGAAGTGATCTGGCAAGTGACAGCCAATATTGTATGTAGCGATAAGTAGTTTCTAGGTCAAAATGATGTGAATGAATCAGTGGGTGGGTGGGTGGGTGGGTGGTTGGGTGGGTGGGTGGGTGACGGGTGGTTGTGGGGAGTGAGGATCGCTGGAGGGAGGATTGAGAAGCACGGACGAAAGGAGGAAGGGAGGGCGGGAAGCAGGCAGACAGACAGATAGGCACACCGACAGGCAGACAGGGAGGGTGTGATCGGCCGACGGATGAGTGAATGAACGAACAACAAACAAAACGTGCGAAACATGTTTTAGGTCAACTGTGTTAAATGACATCCTTTGCGGCACGGCACGAGTTTCGTATATATCGCATTACATATTGTGTCAACTTGGATACGACGCAGCCTAGTTAGGCCTACGTGCAACCAGGCCGCTCTGTAATGAAGTGCGCGGCGGTTGTCTGCGCTCTGGTATAATAGCGATGTTGTGCTGGTGGCATGCGCTCCTGTTGTGGCGTATTCTTCCTTGCATCATGAGTAACAGTTTGTGTGAACGCGCATTCAGCATCAATCAAAGTTAGTCACCCAGGGGCGTGGTAGTTTTTTGTCAACTCTGAATCACACATCGGGCATGTTTGTAGAGTTAGACTCCTTAAATTGTGCCGCATTCGCACTATATTCTATCGGCTACAGTATTGCACGGCGGATTTGAACACACCATGTATGAGATTGGGTTACGCTGACTGTCTGTGTGCATCTGCTTCTTTTTCTTCCTCCGCTACGTGTAGCCGGGAGACAGGGGCATGACAGCAGGTGGAATACGTTCATTCCGGTGTATCAGTGGTCAGAATATATCGCTTGTTTAGCAGTTTAGCATACACTGTAGCAGTTACGAATCGATATAAATACCAAGTAGAGGCCTAGCCTATTAACAGGGAGTGAAGATACGCACAAATGAAAGATATTGACATGCCACCTAGCAAGAATAATACTTCGACCAGAAATATGATCAATTTGCGGTATTAATGACGGTCACGATTTTATTTCCAACGTCTCTGTGTTGGGAAGGTTATCTGAAAGACTACTATTATTTTTTCTCAAATTAATGCGCCCAGTTTTCGTAGAGATTCTTGTTTTGATATTTTGTGGAATGTCATCAGCTTTTTAATATTGGAGTAAATAGGAAAACTAGTAGGGTCTACTGGTCTGGCCCCAAATTGGGAACAGCTGTCCCAGGTGTGTGTTAGGAATTACGTGAGCCAACGGTATCAGGTGTCAGGTGTAGACCGTTTGTGTGGTCATTTTTTTATGACAACGTACACAGCCGCGGGGTGAAAGGCACTGAGCGAAACGCGTTCAATCTTTGCACGAAACACCTCTCGGTGAGAATAGTTGAAGCCAGGGAGGAGGGGATTACTGTATGTGTTTGTATGTGTGCGTGTGTGAGTGAGTGCGTGCGTGTGTGTGTGAGTCTGTGTGTGTGGGGGGGTGCGTGCGTGTGCTAGGTCGTGTGTGCTTGCGTGAGTGCGTGCGTGTGGTGTGTAGATTATATTTGTAGCCTACTATTCATGCCTACTGGTAAAATATTCGTTTAAATTGGTGTTCACTCGAAGAATTTACGAATAACCTACTTCATTGTGTCATAGTTGTGTGCCGTACGTAGTAGGCTTATATATGTCGAGCATGTTAATGTTGACCCTAAACATTAAATTGATTAGCAGAAAGCATTGACAAAACGTCGTTTTCTTCTAACGTTAACGGAAAAATAACGTTAGCGACAATTTTTGGACAAGGTTATCGGTGTGAATTTATTTCGGTGCAATAAACAGCACTTGACTTAGGTCTACTTCATGATCGATTTGTGTGCAATCCACATTTCGATTATTCTACAAAGGTGTCCCCCCAAACCCCGACAACTTAAGTTTGCACTCAAAAATATTTCTGTAGGCCTAATTCCCAATTACGCCTATCCCACCGCAACTAACAGTGAATCACTACACAATCGGCTAGACGCTGCTAACTGCCACCAGGTACAGCTTTTACGACACTGTAGAAAAAACAATTATTTTATTTCCGCAAACAAATCCTACAAATCTGTCACCAAGGAAATGTAGTGTTATTATGACGAGGTGGTATCGTTACGTGTCGCAGTCTACATCATAGGACAGGTGGCAATAGGCTTTAGTTGTCGGGACCTGCAGTATGGCCTACCAACTCTGCTTCCTCTCCCAATATTGTATTTCATGTAAGCATGTAACTATGTCAGAAACAAGACCACTGATGATGATGTTTGGTTTTTATTTGATGATGTGTGAAGGAGTCTGGTGACATTTGATGTGTCATGATGATGCTGATGACGACGACGATGATGCGGGATGGTGATAACCTATGTTGATATATAGGCCTATGCTATGTTTGAAGATGATAATCTGGACGATGATTACGTCAATGATGATGACGACGACTTTGAAAACACCGTCGACTATGACAATTATCTATGCACACTTCAAACGTGCACCATTCATACTCCCGTATCAACGGACGGATCAAACTCTTTACCCATGTCGGACACCGTATTCTAACCAGATCCCCGTTCTGGTCTTCGCCGGCAATAAGGCGAGAAGCCGTTGAGGGTAGTGACTATCGGTGTGTACACCGGCTATGGAAGCACCGCCCCCCCCCCCCCCCCCCTCCACACGATGCGTGGCCCCCGGCAGTGGATGCGAGTCCGTCGGCTAATTAACGACGGACGTCTGCCATCGTCGAACTCTGGCGGAATTCTCTCGCCGAGCCCGGGCGGCGAGACCAGCTGTTTGTTCTCGCTCACGTCCCCCCGCATTCTTGTAGTTGAATTGTTTCTGCCTGACTCGGAAGGCCTCGTTTACGTCAAGAAACCGGCCTGAGCAGCTCGTGTGGAATCGCTATTATTGGCGAAGACGCCATCTAAACAAACACGGGGTTGGATCCACGATTCGGCCTTGAAGGCGATCGTTCTGGCATCAGCCTAACAACAAAGCTCCTATATCCTCAGAAATCTGAGCCCAGAGGCACAATATACAATAATCATAAGGCAAATCGTGAAACAGGGACGCGCAAGACTCATCATTTGGGCAAGGGACCGCCGAAGATTTAGGGTGGGAATGCAATTTCAAACAAATCAATTTTAGAGCTTTTGTTTCCGATGTAGACCACTTTAAACGTAGAAGCCGACCGACGTGTACACATCACGATAAAGAGGACACCGAGTGCGCTGTCACATGCTCGCTGGGCGAGGAGTCATATCTTATCAGACCATCACGATAAACGAAGCACCGATGCACTTTCAGATAGCTGTAAACAACGCATTCTAAGGCAGCGTTCACTTGTTGATTCGTGTGCACGGCGATTTATCAATGGGGACATCTCTGAAAATACAAACGCCACCTTTGATACCAATAAACCGGCCAAATGTGTCCGCGTGTTGTGGTTAAGTCTCATTCGACTGGGATTCGACTCACGGTTTAGTAAGTCCAGTCTGCAGTAAACTCTCTAGACCTCAGTCATTGCCTACCGACTATCGACGATGCAGCAGACGGGGACACAGTTTACTGAAGTATTTCCATCAATGACTTTATACGATTTGCCTAGGTTCTTGCATATTTATAATCTGCGATTTATTTCTTAATATTCTTTTGATTTTACTACCAATACAGGTAATTGTTGTTCAAGAAAACGTGTCCTGCATGTCATTTTCCACCGACAATAGCTGGCATATTTTGGACTCTCAAAGCAGTCCCCGTTTTGTTATTGTTTACTCAGCCAGATACCACAAGAACTCACACAATACACAGTCTATACACTGTTATGATTCGTACATTCGCTGCCGGGTAACACCTAGCCTCGATTATCCAGGCACCGTGAGGTGGCAGCATGGGCCCCTCACTACGGCCTCGATTATTAATCTCCTGCCAATGTTGCCGGTAGGGGGCTTTACCCCAGATTCGGGTAGAGACGATGATTGGCTCTCAGGCCAACTATGAAATAACAAATTAAATAAGGATACACTTTTATCAGATACTACTATACTATAACAAATATTCAACATTAAACTTATATTGGAACATGTCACACACAAAATAAACCAACATTAAACGTGTTTTCGTAGTTTAGTGCCTTTTAATTACATGCATATTCACTAGGTGGCAGCTCTCATAGGTGTCAACAAGTGGGAAGTCAAAACGCGACTCTGAGCCAAACTATCTTCCTGGCGAAGTCACGCAGCCAGGCGAGAGTCGGTTAAGCGAGATTAGGTAACACCGTTGACAGCAACGTCGGTCAGACAAATGGTGTTGTAGATTCGTGTACGATAATAATAATAACTTAGTATTATTATTTTATTTATAAAGCACCGTATATCTGGAATATAATTCTGCTCAGAGGCGCATAAAAATACAACATTGTTAAAATACACGTGCGCATCCTTTAGGCTGTTTCCAGATAAGTGAGTTCTCGACTCTAGACTACATTCAAGCGTCTTTATACTGGGCAATCGTAGTCGTATGCACACGCACACCGTCCCGGTTACGCACGGTTGTCTACGCTGCGATGTTCGAGATGCGTCGCAGCGTAGACAACCGGGCGGTGTGCGGTGGGCTTTACATCGGGCGTACAACAGCACGTTGTTCCATTGAATGGACGCTTGCATTTTCCCAGCGTTAGGTTGTATTCGCCGTCGGACGCTATTCGTGTGACCCTGAACAACACAGAATGGATTACAAGAGTTGCTGTTGCGTGAACAAAAGTTAACGTACCAAATTGTCAATTGCTAAACGAAAGACTTGGTCTGAAATCTACAGCATGAAAGCTGTCTATGCCATGACACCCTATTTCAGAATAATGGTTGCATTTTTGAAAGACGTTTTGCTTAGTTATGGGCAGGCCACTTGATAAGAACGGATGCAGGCAGACTACCCAAGCGAACAGAGGCGGAGAAACATCAAGGCCGCAGGAATGGGAAAACATCACCGCTGAGATGAGAGGGTTGCGTGAAGGAGAATTTAGAAAGACAGAGGAATGTGAAAGGTGATGATGATAGGGAGCTGCTGATAGGGGGCAGGGAGGACAACGACGGGAAGAGCCGTACAACATTACGGGACACAAACTCCACCCTGTACAACAGGGAACGTGGAGACAAAACAAGAGTTTACATCCGCATCTGGCGCTATCCTTGTGACCTCGGACAATATGAACTGGATTACAGGAGCGGCTTTTGTGTTTGCCCATGGCGTACCACACAGTCAGTGGTCAAGCTACCTAACGAAAGACTGGGTCTCAAATGTGCAAGATATAAATGCTCCATAACTTAACCGACTCAAGTAACGCAAACATTTGTATTTCTTTCGCTCACGCTAATTGCTAGATTTGCACGCTCCTGTTTGTAGATATACAAAGAAGAAGGTCATGTTCTCACAATTAATTTTGTTGAGTTGATTAGTTGTGCCTATTAAACTTTGGATAGCGACACTGACAGTAATAATAATAATAATAATAATACGAAGAAGAAAACGTATTTGTTTGCAAAAATTAGTAGTCTTTATTTATGTCATGTCTTATCGGAGTTTATCAACAGTGGTAAATCGTGTAACTACAACGACCTCGTAAAAAAAATTTCCGACATACCTTTTGCAAATATGATACTAATCAAACCAAAAACGCTACACTTTTTTAATTGCTGACATGGCCAACATGTTGGTTTCCCTTGTCTATACGGGCCACAAAGTTGACTACGTCAGGCCCACCGCCCTTCCATCTGGAGTATGTTCCCACGCGGGCGAGTGCATCGCCCAGACGTCACACCAGGTGCAATCGATGTCTTCCAAGCACGTGGTGACAGTCTCATGGCAGGAACGAGCGCTCACATTCCGTCGTCATGTTTGAACTGATCTGTGGCAAGCAACGGGAAACAGGCGCCACTGGCCCCACCCATTGCTACCACCAATAACGGAATTTCTTTCTCTACTAAACTTGCAAGACGGGTAGGGTAGAACAAGAAGCGGAATTTTCTGAACACCATGTGTTAGACTTTTCTGTATCCAGCGGGCGCTACGAGAGTCGTGCTTAAAAATTCCTTGTTCGAGGCTGTGTAAGAACATTTGTTTAATACACAAAAGGAAACACCGGAGGGATTTTTTTCTATCATACGCAAAAAGGAATCATCAATAAACTATGCAAAAGGAAACATCGAAGGACAAATCGTTCCTTTCATCCGCGAAAAGGAATCATCGAAACTTTACGTACGCATAAAATCAAGGACAATGATGCCTTTCCCACATACACACGTTGTAGATGTTAGGTATGACCCCATCGTTAGCAGTTAAAGACATATAATATGCTTGTGAAATAGCAGTGAGCGGTGATGTTGATACGTCAAATGCAAGCCGACGGATCCACGTACTCTGTATGCCTATTAGCTCTGATCTATTTTCAGATAACGTTTACACAATACGCACGATGGTCTATATAATCAACATAATTATTAAGCCCCTATATAAAGATATAATGTGTTTTGACGACTTCCGTTCATATTAAGTCAAACGTTTGTTTGTGTCGCATTTACAAACAAAAACGTAAATACAATGATATACATAACAATCTTGATATTGTGATCATTCACTCTGCACTGGATGTGTGACGTTTTCAATATAGTGATCAAATGAGTAATGTTTGACGGTGATTGTTTCAGTTTTGGGAGGTGATCTCGGACGAGCACGGTATAGACCCGACGGGCTCTTTTCATGGCGACAGCGACCTGCAACTAGACAGGATCGATGTCTACTACACAGAAGCCTCGGGTAAGTCCGTCGAGCACTTCGCTTTATCAGAGGGGGTTTATTGACACCATTTATTAAATGAATGTACATATGTAAACCTACGTGTGTGCGTGCGTGCGTGCGTGCGTGCGAACGAGCGAGAGTATGTGTATGGAGGTATTTTTAGTCCTTTGGGCCGAAGGTCCAACAGCGTTTTTTAACATACAAAGTGGGGGCATTGCCCTCTCAGCCCTTTCGTTTGCCCCCCCCCCCAGTCAGACCAACTTTCCCCCCAGTGTGCCCCCATTCTCCCAAACCAGCCCCTTGTAAGGCTTACTTTTTATTCGTTTTAGTGTTTTTGATTTAATTTGCACTGGGGTAAAATTTAAAAAACTCTAAGTAGCAGTTGTCATGCATTCGCTAGAGAAGAACGGTGCCCCTGGACTACTTGAATTGGTGAGCAAAGCTCTGGATCTGACAGGAGATAAAGACACAAAGCTGGTTGGTGTCACAACTGACGGCGAGGCGGCCAACACCGGCAGACAAGGTGGATCATGGTGTCTGCTTGCTGACCAAATGCAGAGAGGTTTGGCAACATTCTGGTATGTTGCACACCGATCCGACTTAGCCATGTGAAACAGTTCCCCCGGCACCACGATATCAGGTTTGCCCAGCACAAGCTGCAGCTGTTGGATGCTGTGTTGAACAACCTACCAGCCTGCATTATGGTGTGGGAACATATGCAGGCGTCAGAAAGTACCAGCGACAGAAAGGAGAAGGCTGAAGCCAAAGGGTTCCTGAGAATCTGGAACCACCAACAAAGGTTGATCACCGCCCTGGTGGGCGACATCCTGGAGATATTTGAAACGCTCCAGAAGAAATTGCAAAGGAGTGATTTGTTCATCAGCGATCTTCTCACTGTGACTGATGCGGTAATCAAGAAGTTGAATCTAATGAGGGATGGACCATTCCCGGGAAGAAGGGAGGAGAAAGTGAGTTGTCCAACCGATAACACAAAAGAGGACCTAACACAACGAAAGTGTAATCACCAGTTCGTTTGTACAAACCGCCGCGACAGACGAGCAATCAGGCTTGGGGTCGTGCAAGCATCGCACGAATACCTGTCTGAACGCATGCACCCGGAGCAGGAGGACGTCATCAAAGACATGAAGGAGTTAGTGATGTCATGCAGTCTGAGATCATTCGTTGAGCATGGTGTGCGCGTCGTCGGGCGCCTTTTCTCAAATGAGGCATCTGACTTTGCGGACGGGGAAGCCGAGTAGTGGGAAAACATGATGAATGTGCCATTCCTGCCTGATGGCTGTGATCTCGGTTGTAAGTTGACTGTCAGGCTGCTCCAACTTCTGCCAGACACAATAGGTTCAGTTCAGAAGGTGTTGGAATCGCTGGCTTGTACGAGTCCACACTCTATGCAGACCGAGAGGATCATGAGCCGCCACAACCTCGTGGTCGATAATCACCGCACCAGTATGAATGAAGTCACGAGAAACGCATGAATCATGGTGGCACCGAATAGTGTTGGCACCGTCTACTATGACTCTCGACCCACTGTCGTCAAATTCTTGGAGAAGACAAGAAGATGCTGGGCTCCATACTGGGACATCTACCGGCAGCGTGAATTCGTTAGGGAATTCACCCGCGAAACGGGACTCGTCTAGTCAAATTGAGACAACTGTCAAACGTTCTGACTTGCAGGATACGTCTCATGTTTCTATGACTACTGCATGTCAGGTGATGCATTGTGTGTGTGTGTGTGTGTGTGTGTGCGTGTGCGTGTGCGTGTGCGTGTGCGTGTGCGTGCGTGCGTGCGTGCGTGTGTACGTGCGTATATGTGTCTCACGTTGACCACCGCCTCATGTCACGTGTTGTAGGTAACAAGTATGTCCCTCGGGCCGTGTTGGTCGACCTTGAGCCGGGAACGATGGACTCTGTCCGGTCTGGTCTCTTCGGACAACTCTTCCGTCCCGACAACTACGTGTTCGGTAGGTATATTTTCGTTACTTCCATCCAGTGTCAGTCCAGAAGCCGAGGTAACGTCGGTTCAAACATGCCATAAGGTACACCTTTTAGCATTAACAACCATTAAACGTCACAATGTCCCGATATAGTGCCGCTTCTCAGTCTCGGATTCCCATTTAGCGTCATTCTTTAGTAAGTGGTTAAGTGGACATGCCAGTTTACTGGTTTCTTATAAATCGCCTGTAGAAATTGCTCATGCCCATAAACCTACGCACTTGCGTTTTATCCTTCGGCACAGGATACGTGTATATCACTGCCGACTTATTCGGATTAGGTTTTGTCCCCTGTTTGGAAATGACATGTCCCAAGTAATCAACCTGCTATGCTGCAAAATGACACTTGCTGGGCTTTAAAGGAAATAAAAATAAGGCATTAGTTAAATCCTTTTTCCATGTGTACACAAAGTTTAACATTGTATGTAACATTTGACAACATTAAACAAATACAGAAAAATACATTTGTAGCATAAATTCGATTTGAAGCCCGTCTGTGAAGCGATTCCCGCGGAAAATAAAATGTTAATGAGCTAGGCGATCACGTGGTATCGTGACGTCACTTATGACACACTCTCGCATCAGGCCGACCCTTTCCATGCATTCAGAGCATGTTTACAAGAATAGCTTTTGGGTCGAAACGAGCGTCAACCAACGGGAGATAATCTACACCAATAAACATACACAGCAAACATATATGGTATCCAGCTACATAAAGTAACGTGTATAATCTC
The DNA here is from genome assembly GCA_963995525.1 of Escarpia spicata. Taxonomy (NCBI): domain Eukaryota; kingdom Metazoa; phylum Annelida; class Polychaeta; order Sabellida; family Siboglinidae; genus Escarpia; species Escarpia spicata. The sequence goes on from OZ023218.1 coordinate 25,658,871, forward strand.
ATAATATCACTAGAATATCGATATATGAAGGAGTTGTACAATTTATCATAACAACTTAAATCAGTCAAAGAGTTTCTCTGGTCCCGCTAGCTCAGTGGGTACGCGCGTTGGTCACTTGTTACCATAGAGTTACATCATTAATCATTCCCCTATAGACTAGCGTGTTCTATTTATATCTATGCTTGTTACTTATTTTATAATCGGGCGACGCCGGTTCAGTCATGGCAGCATGCAAACCTTTGATTTTCTTTACACTTTTTTGGTACGTGTTTTCACGAAGTAATATAAACAAAATCATTTTATACTATAATGCATTTATCCAGACAGATCTCAATCTGTTTTCACATATATAATTACAATATATTATCGTATAATATATTTACAATTAATAAATTATATATCCATTACATTATATTTGTTTGGATAAATAAAGTTTAGAAACATCGTTATATATAATGACCATATTTTAATTTTTGTGGCGAATAAATAATTACTACAAAAATAACAATTATTTACAAACAGTGCATTATAGTATCAAATGATTTTGTTTATATTACTTCGTGAAAACATAAACAAAACAAGTGTAAAGAAAATCAAAGGTTTGCATGCTGTCAGGATTGAACCGGCGTCGCCCGATTGTAAAATAAATGACAAGTAACCAACGCGCCTACCCACTGAGCTGGCGGGACCAGCGGAAACTCTCTGACTGATTTAAGTTCTTATGATAAATTGTACAACTCCTTCATATATATATCGATATTCTAGTGATATTATGAGATTATACACGTTACTTCATGTAGCTGGATACAATATATGTTTGCTATGTATGTTTATTGGTGTCATTATCTCTCGTTGGTTGCATTCAATATAAGTATTCTGAAAACGAGCCCAAGCTTGGCGAAACCTAGTCGACTTGTAGGCCCATTCGCATTCGTTGTTTTGAATAAAATTCGATTCATGTGGAACCGTAAGATAAATGTTTGTTCCTCTATGATGGCTAGTGTTTGTATTACGTCGGAATATTGCACAATAACTCATTCTGACGCTCGTTTTGACCCAGAAGCTATACTTATAAACATGCTCTGAATGCATGGAAAGGGTCGGCCTGATGCGAGTGTGTGTCATAAGTGACGTCACATCTCGGCATCCCGAAAAGCGCGCCAAAAATATGCATATTCGAAAATGTCCGGATGCACAGCATAAAATGTGGAATTTCTAATTCATTGATTTGTTTTTGGCTTGGTGGACGTGGAAATAGATAGGATGTAATATAACATGAATTCAAGCAATAGATGTTTTTATTCCTTTTAACGTCAAGTTGTGCTGCCTCAATCTCTTAAACACCTCTTCTAGATCTCTGAGATGTTGATCAAATGTTGGACTATAGACAATTATGTCATCGACATACATCAGGACTGATTTAAAAATTAAATCAGAAAAGACTTTAGACAGTCATCTGAAATGTTGCATTTGATAAACCCAAATGGTAATTTTGAAGATCAGAACCGCGGATTCTCCACCATTTGTCGTACCGCTCACTACTGCATTTCAGTTAGGCAACGGCAAACAGTATTGGGGGATTAACTCCACAGGACTCCATTACGTTTAACTTACATTAATAAACAGAAGTACAATTCCGAAAACTATAATTTTACACCCCAAAACACATAAAACTACACGTGGCTCTGCTACCCTCTACCCGAACCAAGGTCTATCCACCCACGAGACTTACCGGCCAAAAGCCACGAGTTCAGCCTACCTCCTCTATTTATAGTATTCCCTCTTGGGCGGCAAAAACAGTCACATGACTAATTTATAAAAACCCTGTCCTCTGGTGGGAACATCCCTCAGTACTGCCCTCTTGTGAGACTTCATCCATTTATTTGTTGTGGCTCTACCATACTACTTACAAGTAATCATTAATCATTGTGACTTCCTTACTGCATCAGGCCAGAGCGGCGCCGGCAACAATTGGGCGAAGGGGCACTACACGGAGGGCGCCGAACTTGTGGAAAGTGTGCTCGACGTTGTCCGCAAAGAGGCGGAGAACTGCGACTGTCTACAGGGATTCCAGATGACGCATTCGCTAGGTGGCGGCACTGGTTCCGGCCTCGGCACACTACTCATCAGTAAGATACGAGAAGAGTATCCTGACCGCATCATGAACACTTTCTCCGTCGTACCATCACCAAAGGTGGGTGTGGTCCACTATTCCGTGGGGTTGGTAGTTACGTCCATTGGTGAAAAATCCAAAGCCCAAAAGGGTGCTTGTTGAGTTATTCACCTGCCATCTGCAGACAGTTTTAATAGTCTTGTCAAATCGTTGAATCGTTTATTGCACAGTAGCGCAAAACCTTACTAAATATTGTACAGTCGGGTTACATTTTGATGATGTCCGGTTGTCATTCTAGAACACGAGTTGTTGCTTATAAACAGAAAGCTTATTTAAACAATGAGAGTTAACATGCTGACCAAAAGTAGATAAATAGAAGTTAGAAAATGAATAGATAATTGGAACGGAGATATGGCGTGAAGAAAGGCAAGAGACGGCCAGTGTAGACAACATAGACTGTATACAGGTAGCAAAAGTTATTTGGCTAATGGAACTTCTGAAGTAGCTATTATTGGTCCAATCAAGTCTTGTTATACCTGGTTAGTGAGTGGCAATGGTAGAGGCACGACAAAGTCAATATAAGTTGTAAAATGTTGTGTCATTACTTATTAAACAACTCATAAACTGTATAGTTGTAATATCGTAGGGCCTGCATTGCTTGTGCTGTAATGTCCCAATGATGTACATGTATGCATGTGTTTGTACAATATCGTGTACGTTCCCAGGTGTCCGACACAGTCGTCGAGCCGTACAACGCGACTCTCTCGGTGCACCAGCTGGTCGAGAACACGGACGAGACTTACTGCATCGACAACGAGGCTCTCTACGACATCTGCTTCCGGACGCTGAAGCTGTCGACGCCGACGTACGCTGACCTGAATCATCTCGTGTCGTCGACCATGTCCGGCGTAACGACCTGTCTACGCTTCCCCGGCCAACTGAACGCTGACCTACGTAAGCTTGCAGTCAATATGGTCCCATTTCCTCGTCTCCACTTCTTCATGCCCGGCTTTGCACCGCTCACGTCCCGCGGAAGTCAGCAGTACCGCGCCCTCACCGTGCCAGAACTCACACAGCAGATGTTCGATGCCAAAAACATGATGGCCGCCTGCGATCCACGCCACGGTCGCTATCTGACAGTCGCCGCCATGTTCCGCGGACTGATGTCAATGAAAGAGGTGAGGATAGGCCCAGATCTTTGCTTGCTCAAAGACTGGATTTAAGGCAGTATGTTGTTATGAACACGGCTGCTTATTTGGTCAAACCCTCTTAAAACTACTTCTATATTATTCAGTCAGTTAGTAAAATCGTGATGGATTTATACATCCAATGCTCGTAACGTTGAACTTTGTTGTAATGGATATATATATATATATCATGAGATGATTTGTTCCCTCTATTCGAAAGATGTAGAACTATTAGAATCATAGCGTGTCGTAATAAAATAGTGCTGCCAGCGTTGGTTCCAAGCTGGTCCCGTCCATAGACCTACCTGACTGTATTGGCTGACAGAAGTCACCCTGGTTAACAATGGTGTACCGGAATGTATGAGACCAAATCATCATGCCCCTGCAAACAGATTTACAACATCCTTCGAATCGATATAAACACTAAACTAACTGCTAAGTTCCAACTTGCAAGATGTGGCTAATTCGCGCCCTGTTGTACCGCTTGTGCGATTTATGGAAATGGGCAGATCCTACACTCACATACTGTCTACGAAAGACTTTTGAGGATAATACGTAATTTGTCTTCAGTCTTTATTCCTTTTAGGCTTTACACTCAATGTGTTAATCCAAAGAGAAACAATTTTGTGACTATAGCACACATTAGTTCACGCGAATAGTCTAGACTCTGTCCTCTTAAGGCTTAAACAAGTGTTGACACCCATTCCTTGCTCTCGCCCGCAGGTAGACGAACAGATGATAAACGTGCAGAACAAAAACAGCAACTACTTCGTCGAGTGGATCCCGAACAACGTCAAGACGGCCGTATGCGATATCCCGCCACGCGGCCTCAAGATGTCGGGCACGTTCATCGGCAACAGCACCGCCATCCAGGAGCTGTTCAAGCGCATCTCTGAGCAATTCACGGCCATGTTCCGTCGCAAGGCTTTCCTGCATTGGTACACGGGCGAGGGCATGGACGAGATGGAGTTCACAGAGGCCGAGTCGAACATGAACGACTTGGTGTCCGAATACCAGCAGTACCAGGAAGCGACCGTGGATGAGGAAGGAGACTACGACGAGGAGGAACCAGACGAGGAAGCTGTAGATGTAGAGTGAGTCGCCAGGTGGCACCGTTCACTTCCGCTGAGCACCATGTGGCGCTGTTCACATCCGCTGAGCACCAGGTGGCGCCGTTCGCTATAGCGGCACTGTTTTTCAAGTTGCCGGTCAGCCGGACCCCAAGTCGTAGGACTTTGTGGGAATTCCCATCCTGTATCTGGCCACCCTCGATATTCGTAAAACTTCCAACGAAATTTGCCATTTAAAATATTGACTCACGCTAATCTACCTTCTTCGTGTTCGATGTTACGTTCGCGTCATCTAGCGAGTCGACAAACACCGTTTGTGACGCAAAACGGATAGCATGCCAACTTCCAAAACCAGTTTAGGGTTGCAAAGTTGCGTCAACAGATTGTTCAATTTCATTTGAGACGCATCATTTGACCATGTGTGCCAACGTTTGGTCCGTTTACCGGAAATTTGTTTTTCAAAGTGAAGTGGAGCTGGCTTCTATATATCTTGAGGTCTATGCGGAATTGTGAATGTCTTCTTTAGTAGGGTTAGCATAAAACAGTTTTATTGTTTCAGTGAGATCAAAGGCGACCCGATTAGGTGTGATTGCATGTGTGTGAGTGGACATGTCTATATATTAAGTGCAATAAGATAACTGCAATAAATGACCGCTTCCAAAATCAGGTGGCAATTGTCTTAGTCGTTGCAATTATCAAAATTGTTTACAAGATACAGCTGTGTGATAATGCCATTGCAGTTTTCACTCGTACTACTTAATTAACCAACTCAGGCTAGTTAATTTGAGACAGTTTGCAACCAGTTAGGATAGCCAACGTTCCCCTCAAGTGAGAAGGTACTATGCTTGTTCTTAGGGAGAAGTTATCGATTGTTGTAAGCACAATTTAATGCCATGTCGGAAAGGGATCGAGTTCACAAGATTTCATCAGCGATTACTTAACAGCGTTGCAATTTCAGCCTAATTCAGTGGACATGTCTGCGGTGCATCCTCAACACAGGTGTCTACATTGTTAATACTCTCACCCAGTTCCGACCGAATTTTCGGGATCTTTTCCTAGAGAAAATCAGAGAACCGCGTTGCCAGTATGTCGAACGAGTCACATGGCGGCAGTGGTGTGCCGTTATCAGAGTGCAGGAGCTTGGCATTGATTTTAAAAATTGCTTCTGGTTGCAAGATTCATCGGTGATTTTACTCGCGTGTTTTTCGAGTTTTGTACAGTGCACAGATAAATTGACGAGCTGGCGCTGGAGGCAGTTAGCAAGCCTGGCACACTCCAATCCAGATGTTCTCCATGTTCGTTTCAGCTGTCTTCTAGTATACTTCTCTGATCGCATGCCATCGTTACACCACGGCGTGTGTGTGGGGTGTCATGAGGGATAGTACACCTGACGGGGGAACAAGTCGTGCTTCTTCTGGAGCAGTCCACCTGCTTTTGTCCCCAACTGGCTCCCAGCTCTCATCTGTGGCTCCAAGTAGCTGTTAGCATGCGACAGCGGCCACATCCCGGTAAACCGCTTCGATTGGCGGGCTAAACTAGATGAGGGTAGCATGGCGAGACACGAAGGACGCCATGGTCACCCACTGCATCCTGTCCTATCTCCAGCTGTCTCGACTTCGTCCTGCCACTGGACCCAGATAGGCCAGGAAGAGAAAGTAAAGTTGATGACCAGCGCAACTCTCCCGTCCGAACTGAGTGAAAATGTTAACAATGTAGACGCCTCCGTTGAGGATGCACCGCATGGCATCTTAGGGACTTTGCGCGTGACATCGTACCTGTGCTTACGGTAATCGACAACCTGTCCCTAAGAACAGGCGTAGGCGTAGTGTCTTCACACTTGAAGGGGGCGCACATCAGGTCAGTACTCAAGAAACCGAGCCTGGATAAAACTATTTGAATAATTACATACCTGTGCCTAATCTGTCCTACTTATCCAAGACAATAGAACGTGTTGTTGCAAGCTCTATCAGTCCGCATACAAACCCAATCACAGCGTTGAGACGGCCCTTGTCTGTGTGCAGAATAACACCCTGCACGCAATCGACAACCAAAATGTTGTTGTTGTTGTTTATGGTTATTCTTGATTTACCGACTGCATTTGACACCGTCGACCACGAAGTGATGTTGAGCAGACTCTCACATGAGTGGTCCAACATGCACTGTACTGGTTTAAGTCATAGCTGAGACAGAGTCCTCTTGCATATGGGGTCCCCAGCTACACAAAATACACATTGGTGATTGTTTGGACTCTGTAGCAGCTCATGGTGTACTCATGACGTACGTAATCTTGGTGTGCAGTTTGGTGCCGAGATGACGATGGAGACACATGCGACTGTTGTGTGCAAATCTGCAATTTTTCACCAACGCAACATCGCAAGAAACAGACGTTATCTAACAGCGGAAGCGACAGGGCAAGTTATATACGCTTTTGCACCAGTCACCGACTGCCTCAGAAACAAATACAACGACTGCAGAGAGTGCGACAAGGAACCGGCTTGTTATTTCGCTTTTTGGGGAGACATCATTAAGTGATATTGTTACATCCCCTCCGTTTTACAAGCAACGTGTACTTAATCAAAACGTACTAACATGTTAAAGTAACAAACTCATTACGTCTATGGATCAGCATCAGTGCTTCGTGGTGATATAAATAAGATAAACTTGCCAAAACCTGAATGCTACATAACTGTGTCACAAAACGTTCCCGCTAACACTAAACACTACATAACACACTCTACTTCACCGCAGCAGCAACACTCCTGATGTCACGCTAAGGCCAAAATGGCATGGTCAACAAACGTTCAATTTTGAGAATAGCACCAGACAACATGTCATACTCATACGAACAAGGCAAACATGAACATATGGAATAGGATGGAACATCCACAAGTCAACACACTTGCGTGTCTGTATCAATCAAGTCTGTACTCATCAATGTTCGTGTAAGTATCATCAACTGTTCATTTAGATGCAAAATAGTCCTTGTATTTACTAGGTAGCTTAGACGTGTTGATTCTCCAGGACTTCCTGGATGTCGTTGGACGTACCGGAGAATGTCGTTCTATCTGGACACTCTGGTGTTGTTCAACCGGTGTGTTCAGCTGAATTTCAACCGGTGTGTTGGCCCGAATTGGTTCAACTGGAGTGGTAATAAGGCAGCAGTTGGCGGCACATCTGGTTTCTCGGGCCAGCCATGTTGTAGTACAGCTGTCAGCACTTGTAGATTGGCATCTTGCTCGGTGGCATTACGAATGTCCTGGACAACATCTTCTATCTGGGCAGATAGTTCACAGCATGGATAGCTTCGAACTCAGTGGGCGGTTGTTCCTGTCCAGCTGGCGCGAAGGCACGTGACAGAGTGTCTGCGAGAGACATCTTCCTACCCTCCAGATACTTAACATCGACGTGCACGTAGCATCATGCCCTGTAGACGCTTGGGTGTTCTGCCCGGAGGTGTCTTTGTTATTGCCTCAAGTGGCTTGTAGTTACTGTAGACAAGGATGGGGCGACCATAGGTGAACTTATGCCACTTCTCAAAAGCAAACACGACGGCCAGCATCTCTTTCTCTATAATGGCATACCTGGTCTCTGTGTCAGTCAAAGCACGATTGGCGTAAGCACTTGGTTTTCCTTCCTGAAATAGTGCACATCCCAGGCCATAGTTGCTAGCATCACACTGAATGACCAGTTGCTTACTCGGGTCAAAGTACACCAGAGTGGGTGCATCAGCCACGAGTTGTTTCAATGTTGTGACAGCTTTCTTCTGAGCATCTCCCCACATCCAGGCAACATCTCATTGTACAAGAGCAGCAATGGGACGGAATACATCAATCAACTTGGGTACGCATCTCACCAGGTAAGTTACTGTAGCTCTTAGTGTCTCCACAGCTTCCCGTCACACGGACTCTTCATGTTCAGAACAGCTTCGACCTTGGGTGGGTCAGGTTTCAGACCATCAGCTGTGACAACATGGCCTAAGAAATGGATTTCGATCTCATTGAAGCGACATTTCTCACGATTCAGTTTGATCCCATGGTCCTTGCGTCTTTGGAGCAGCTTGTGGATCTTGACGCAGAGATCAGAGTCATCGTATCCATGGATGATAATAACATCAGCAACACAGTGAACATTCTCCAGCCCTTTCAGTGCATGTCGCTTTTGGAAAATTTCACTGCTGTCTTTCAAGCCGAAAGGTAGTCGTCGCCAACGATACCGCCTAAACAGTGTTGCTAAAGTAGTCAGTAGGCTAGATTCTTCATCCAATTCGCAGTGTAGATATCCTTGTTGCAAGTCACACACAACAAATTTCTTGGAGTTCACAAACATCGGTAGAATGTCGTCCAGCACAGGAAGCGTGTAGTGTTCACGCTTCAGGGCTAGGTTGATAGGTCTAGGATCAATGCAGATCCTGACAGCCCCAGAACGTTTCTTGGCCACTGACATTTGGTTCAGTGGGTTGGTCCACTTTTACTATGACACCAGTGAGCTCTAGCCCATCTTTCACGGAACTGTTCAGTGATTTAAGTTTACCGTCGAACACAGGATAGTCTTCAGTGCATGGGTTTGAGCAACTCTACAGCCGAAGACTGAAGATACAGTTTCAAAGTTCTCGTAGTTCATCATGATGAGCTTCATGCATTCAGCAGCTTTATGGCTATAAGTAGTGGTGGCAGTTCGTCATGATTCACTATGACATAGTCCATTTTGAACTTGTCTCCTGTAGCAGCATGTACGGTTTTACCTCGGCATTTGCCGAGAGCTTCAGTCTTCACATTGTTCCACATCTTCAGTGTGATTGGTTCTGGGCGGTTTTTGCTAGATTTTTCAACACTGCGTAGTATTGTTCAAATGACTCGTTTTCCTGATTCCGAATGTTAAACTTATACCTTTCAAAGAATTATTTTACTTCGCCCAAGATATGTTCGTCAAATTTTCTGATGATTTCAGCAGGCTTGACGCGTTCTTCTTCCGTCAAATCCATTAGTGCATCTTTTCCAGTGTAGAAGAAGTGCCGTCACATATCTGTCTGGCTTAGTGTCGATTAGTTTTCCCTCATTTGTTTCCACAACTTCCAGTTATCGACCTGATAGGTTTCTAGTTCCTGTGCTTGTGGAGGCGAGCCGCTGGGCAAGTTCACACAGATGTGATTCTGAGATCGTCGACATTTGGAGCAGCCACAGCAGGTGCCCCGACAGCGGCCACGCCAGCCATTAGAGCTGAATTATCGTCATGCATAGTTCACTCAGAAATGTCACTTTTTACAGGACTGCCTTGCATACTCAGTTACCTTCGATGTCTCACCGACGCCACCATGTTACGATATTTACTCGGGCGTATGGACTTTACAACATACAAGCAGAATAGAGGCGATAGTTCTGCTAAAACAAACCGTAGTAGCCGCAACAAGGGACTGGCTTGTTATTTTGCTTTCTGGGGAGACATCATTAAGTGATATTGTTACAGTCGTATTGCCAATCAAGCTTGTTTTGAAACTGAATGTTTTGTTTACTATTCGAACATGCACCCGTTGCCGTGCCTTAAAATTGCGACCGTTGTTATGTTTAGCAAGCATTAAACACAATTTGGCGGGCAGTATACCTTCAACAAAGTTAGTATAGTCTTAAGAACATCACATTAGTTAATACATGAAAAACTAGAAACATACTAATCCTTATAATGACTACCGCCTAATTTCAAATCTCGGCTCTGTTTCAAAGTTGTTGGAGAGGCATGTTGCGGCTAACCTTCGGCGCTACAGCCATTCCAGAGTGCATGTCATCCGCATCACAGCACCGAAACTGTTCTTGTCCGTATTCACGACATCATCCAGGCATTTGATCTTTGAAAGGGATTAGTACTCATTCCACTCGACCTTACTGCGGCATTCGACACCGTGGATCGCACCATGGTACTGCAGCAGATGCATTCGATCGGCATACGAGGCCGGGTACTAGCATGGCTGACGTCTTACTTGTCAGTAAGGACGATGGCTACGAGAATTGGCGATGTCATATCTTCTTCTTCTGAATAATGTGGTAGCCCCGAGTTCCGGGTAATGTCCCACAGCCCAGGTTTTTTTCTCACTATCTATTGCATGTCAATCAGCGTCATATTCGCCAAACACAATGTTAAATATTATATACAATGTACGCTGACGGTACGCAGCTCTACGCGGAATTCTCACGGGACCAACCCTGCGAGGTAGACGTCTCGGAAGTTTTCAAGTCTGAATGCAGCTGTAGGGAGCGCCTACATACACTGTTGTTTTGTGGAAATAAAGGACAAACGTCACGTGATGACATCATCACCGTTTGAGTTAGAAGACGCTCACGCCGAAACGTAACGACGTCACACCAGCTACGCATGCTCCAATTCCATCTGTTTCAATTCACGGCAGTCGAACCTGACTTAAAAGGGCCCTGTATAGATTGCGCTATTCCACGGCAGAAGTATTGTGTCGGCCGACGCTTGGTGTCTGCGGCTATTTATAGAACAGTCTCGTGCATGCGATATGTTTGCCGTCGTTAGTTCTCGGGAACACAAGACAAGCGTGCGTTGAATCTAGTGATTGTGTTGTTGATAAGGATTTATTTATTACATATACTGTTGCAAACTAACAGCACTAAATAAATAAATCCTTAGTTCATACACAAGAAACACACACGCATGCTCGCACACACAAACATGTACGCTGTAGTCAGTGTAGTGTAACGCACAGACATGTACACACACGTCTCCATGCACGCAAGGACACACGCACGCGTGCACATACAAACAAACAAATATGAAGATTGTTTATATGTAAATCCACACGTGTGTACTCGTGAAAGATTTAGAAAGGACATTATCAAGTTTGCTATAACCATATACAGACCAACTTCAGACTTTCAAAATCTGGTACATTCGAGATTTATTGCGAGTCTCAAGTTCACTGAACTTCGGACGATGGGGGAAAAAGGCAGGTGCAGTTGGAGATATTTGGTTTTTGTTAGTCTCAACAGTTCCGTTCTTTCGGATTGGTCATCGGAAGACCAGGTGCTGTTGGGGGGATCTGAAGCAAGAATCAGGTAGATATTCTTGACGACCAGGGCAATTTTCGTCTTCACTGAAAATCCGAGATATTATTCTTTTTAAAATGTCACAACAAATCTGAGAGACTCCCGGAAAATCAGGCACGGTTGGCAGGTATATAACCATGTGTGAAAAATGACAGGTACAAACGCAACACAAACCACATATAGTTTTAATAACATGCACCCACATTTCTCTGCTGAACAAGTCAGAGAATTCACCTAAAGCGAGAAATACATTCACTCATATCATTACATAACTTGACTGCATCTTAGCATTGTCTGCATTCAACATGCTTCACCAGGGGAGCCAGTGTTCAATAAATGCCAACTGTTTCTCATAAGTTTGTTGATGATTAGGTATCCTTAGTTTTCTTGGTTCTGAGAAAAGTCAGCAAGTTTAAGTGCAGCACATCACTTATAGCTAAAATGGGCACTTATAGCTACAATGGGCACTTATAGCTACAATGGGCAGGGTTTAACTAGTGCATGTTGCTCATTCATCTAACTGTATATCGTAGATTTATCCTTTACCTGTTCACATTACGCATTCAAAATTGTTGCAACAAAAACGTGTTTTAAAAAGAATCTAAATTTGTCACACATTATAACTGAGAACAAATAAACAAGTTGGCTTCTAACACCATTTCAGTACTGGAAGTATGAAAACGATTGTTATATTAGATCTGATGAATTTTTTAATCAAGCTTGCACATTTTACCAGGTAAGTAATGCAAATCTAAAATAAAACGTGGATCTTTGCTCCATCATTATCCTTAATAGATATAACACAAACACATGAAGGCATAACTGATGACTACACTAGGATATAATGGTTATTTGATGTAGGCAGAAAAACTTGGAAGAGTAACTGCAAAGGTAAGTGAGATGCAAGGGACAATTACATAGTGAAACTATGGGACAGTTGCACTGACTCACGCCTAAAGCTACCTGGTGTGGTTCAGTCCTTCCAACATAACCCAACAATCACTCACATCAAAACTGACGTTCCTTTAAAAACATCTATTCAAAGATCTCGCACCAACGTTCCTGGGAATGTTCCGATCTCCATATCTGTGACTCAACAGGTTTTACCCCTTCCTTACATCATTTTATAGCAGCCACGAACCATGAAAACACAACAGCACTGTTCCAAGCACCTCACACTATTTCACTTTTTTCTGTTGCCGACTGCGGTAGAGATCGTTCGCTGGCGGTACGACGTTGTCATCATCGTCGCTATCATCATTCACAGTCATGGTCTGGTGAATCTTTCGTTTGCGCCCCATTGCGATGTCAATGGAGAAGGCCGTGCCTGGGTCAATTGGCCTCTCAAGACCATTCTCAGATCGTTGCGTTTCTACAAGAACCACAACGCAATATTCAATTACCTGTCACACGTACTGTGTTCGTTCTATTAAGCATACAGTACACAACAATAGTTTGAGACTTGGAATATGTCAAATGTTGCATTCCAATAAGCGTACAGGGGTGTACACCCATGTTCTGTGGTTCCTGGGTACAGCCATCTCAGCAGACGTGGCTGGCAAGTGATCTATCCATCTCACATATAAGCAACAGGATACCAAACCACTGTAAAGTCTCATCATTTAGGTGGACCTGTCTATATTTTGTCATCACTGAGCTTTGAATCTAGTGTATTACTGGTAGAAATAAAATTACAGTGATGGATTCAACAGTCAAGGTTGGCATTGGAAATTGCTGTCACGGTGTCACATGCTGCTAAAAAGGGGATGTACACTAATAGTCATGTACGCTTAATAGAACGAATATGATAAGATCATTGTTGCGAGACAAAATAAATTTATAAGGTTTATAATTTTATTATAAAGTCGTCTTACAGGGGAATGGCTTAACAGAATCATTACTGATGAAATAAAATATGTCCATTTTAATTACCCATATTGAAATCACTTTACGGCAATAATGAACAATAAATGTTCACTTAATATTATGTTTTTATCAGATAATTCACTGGTCTGTTCAAATCCTGTTTTACACAGTTTCTTACAGTAATAGAGTACCTCAATAAAAATTCACACCTGACTATATTGTTAATAATTTTATTGATATAAACAGGTTGACAGTGACCAATTATTTCATTATGTAATGTAGTAATGACATAATTACTTCAGTTTTCTTTGTCTGTTGTTAAAATAGAGATTCGACTATTCATTCAACACTTACCATTTGTCAATGTCATAGTCTTCAAGTGTTCAATAAACTTGTCAATCAGAACAAATGGACCCTGAAAGTACAATGCGTTTATAAAAAAAACTGTTGATGTGGCATTGCTGTGCACTAAGGTATATTCAAATAAAAATATTGATAACAAATCTCAGAAAGTTCCATTAAAATATACCGAGTACCGGTAGTGCCGACAAAACAATTATCTGATCAAGTGGAGCAACACTATCTACAATAACAAATAATTGTCACTAAATTAACATTTTAGAAGGATTGCTTTATAAAAATAAATTATTCTTATACCCTGTGAGCCAATATGTCAATCATCTCTACAAAATGTGTATAAATGTGGCCTAAAGTTGTGTTAAAAGATGGTACTATGACAATGTTAGCTATTTTCTAAACACACGTAAATATTGAAGATCAACATTAATTATGCTATATTTTCGATAACGTGACAATTAGAAACAAATCATTCTTCGACGCCACTTTTCTAATCTTTAATCTTTATTAACCATGACATAATTTAGGGAAACATGCCAAGATGTTCCAGTGTTAAATACTCGTTTTTATCACCGCTGTTTTTAAGAGAAATTATATTAGCAATGTTATGAAAAAAATATACAAGTTTTTAGTGATGTAAAACGAGCTGTTACTGCACAAATCCTGCCAATACTATTTAAAATAAACTGGATAATATTCATTGTTCTCAAACACACAGTATCACATACACACATGCACGCAAGCACGCACGCACGCACACACACAGTCACACACGCATGCACGCACACACCACACACACCACACACACCAAACATGCACGCGCACACACACACACACACACACACACACACACACACACACACACACACACACACACACACACACACACACACACACACACACACACACACACACACACATCCATGCACACAAATGCACGCAGGAATCAGTACACAATTTTTAACAAGACTGCAATAAATGGACGAGCCCATACCTGGAAACTCTCTGGAGGGGGTAGCTTTGTCATGAGTTCTGATGCAGTAGGGGGTGCGGGGAACACGCCCCCTGGAATAGGATGAGCCCCCGTTGCTGTGGAAACAAGGAAACAGTGTAAGAAGCCAGTGTAAAAGAAAATGTATAAAAATGCTGCCTCTGACCACTCTCTTGGATATATACTTCTATATTAATTGACTCTGTAATGACCATTGAATAATGTTGTTGTTTTTCTGCCCGTATTGCTCATGATGTATAGTCAGAATCTGTTTATTTTATTGTGCAGATGTCAAAACAGGTTGACAGAATTTATAGTTTAAAAGTGATATCTTACATTACATACTACGTACGAGCTGAAACATTTCTAAGAAAGAAAAGTACCGGGGTACATCTGAAATAAACACCCTGTCATTTCAACCACTTGTTCAAATTCCTATGGTATTCACACTGGGAAAGAAAATGGAATCATTTCAAGTAGCTGCCATTTATATGCAGCAAGACTCACGGACAACGATCCTTGGCTTGAAGGGAAGCATCTGAGAGATGTCTGGCATTGGGTACTTGGGCTGTTTGGGCTTTGAGTTGTCTTTAAGCAGAGCCTCGTCAGACTCTGACTGTATCGCACCTACAGAATGCTTGCCGGAAATGTCCTGAAATAAGCAATCAGTGTGTCTATCAGAAGTCAAACTAATGTAAATAAAAGTAACGATAAGTTCTTATATAGAGTGGTGTGCAGTCCGTAGGAACTATCAAAACATGGCATCTGTTGGCAACCCTGTTTATTCCAAGACCAACTCGACTTCTTGGGGAAACATTCATCACAAGCTTCAAAATGGCAGCAACAGGTTTTGAATCCAACTTCTCTTGATTGTTAGTCCAATGTTTTAATCTCAAATGTGTCCCGGGTAAATTGTATAGTAAACTGCAAAAAAGAGTTATCAGGAAATATCAATGGTTGGCTGGTAGGTTTTTCAAGATTCAGCTGCCAGACAGTATGGAATGCCATACAGGAGGCAATTTTAACAGTTTACTTTAAAACAAATTAATTTTGTTTTAGTTATACATTCTCTTAAATACTAATTTCTCTTGAAGAACTTACGTTTAACAGGGTGGTGATCTTGAAATACCAGCTGTGTGGAAGATATCTATACAGAATATAAATGCAACAAAAGGAAACGGCCACGTATCTGTGCACCTGTCAACTTACCTTATACCCAAGTGCCTTAAGTTCCGTTGAAGAGCATGGCTTCAAGTCGAAGTATCGGTAGCGATCTATCAACAGCGCTGTCTCCTTGTCTTCAAACTCCTGCAAATCAAATAAATAATTGTTTTTTCCTTCACCACATCTACAAAGTATCAGTGGAAACTACAGGGTACATCTGTGGCAAAGCAAGTGCAAATGCAGCATTACCGTTGGTCTCTTTATTGCATTTATGACCTAAGCAGACATCTAATGATCATAGTGAAAGAAAGGAAACCTTAAGTTCTGCAATTGTAAGTCAAGCCAATAAAGATATTTGTTTTCATTCACCTTTGCCAGAACTTGGGCTCTCCTTTTCTCCACTTTCATTGTACTTGCCAAATCTCCCACTGTCGACTCAAACTCCAGAAACTTGTTCCATATTTCACTGCAATGTTGAACAATTCAAAGTAAGCAGTTTTACAACAAGTGGTTGAGTGTACTGTTCAGTAAAAGTATTTTTTTTAATAACATTTATTCTTTACAAGGCATAGCATTTCATACAAAGTCCTATCTGCATGACCATAGTATGTGCTGTATATTTCATTCTAAATAAAACTATGCTTTTCACAATTAATATTGAATTTGTACCACTACTGGATCAACCCTGTTTCACACTTGGTTTATATTAATGAGGGGTTAACTTAACATGACACTGATTTTGTAATGTTGAATGGAACTCAATAAGTATACATTACAATTAATCTGTGAATCTTCAAGGATGGCCTTAATTAAAAAACCTATAATTTTAAAGACATCAACAATCACTCATTAAAATATACATACATGTGTTGGTCACGTGGACAGAGAGCTGTTAAGGCCAAACACCCCAGGTGAAATGGTGTTTTTTGACCAAAAATACTCAAAAACGTTTTCTGTCAGATTATAATATCTTTGTATGCATACTATAAATAAAGGTCACTTCTATGACAATTACATACCTCTAAGTGAGTTTTAGTCATGGATCACGCATGTCAATATCAAGTAATCAAATACATTATGCAATCTATAATGGCAAATCTTCTCAAACATTTTTCTCAAATTTCTACATTTGGAAATGGGATATCTCTGGGAGTAAATATGCCATACAAATGAAGTTTCCTGTATTGCATTCAGCAGACACTGCTGTGTGAAATGATCACACACTTTGTTTTTAAATCTTCAAAAGTTTGAAAGATATAAGCATATTTGTTGCCAAAACAAAGTTTTTCACACTTTACAAAAAAATTATTTTAAAAATAAAAACAAAACAGATGGAAAAATGCTCTGATCATTTCACAATAGACTGTACACAGAACACGAATTTGCAAGAATTATAATTATATATATATGATCAAAATAGAATGGCAGTGTTTGTAAATTTGCCAATATTGTCTCAAAATGGTGGGCATTTTGTTTGTTACCATGGAAACGGGAGGGGGGGGGGTCTGGCCCAAAAACTTAAATATATTTTCTACTCAGTATGATCCACTCCATACTTTGGGCAAACAAAATAGCACTATTTGCCCAAATAAAAAAATAATCCTACCTACCTACTGTGTCTGGCCTTAATGAGAAGAGTGGAGAGACAGACTGGAGAGTTAAAGGAGAAGAGAAAGGTCACGACTGGCAATGGAGGACAACAGGAAGATAAATTTGCAGGAATTTTACAGGTTCTGGAGAGGAGTGGGGAACGACTGCCTCAGACGAATCGTAAGAATACATTGGGAGCAGCACGTGACAAATAAGGACATCTCGGAATATCAACAACATCGTTGATGAAGTTCAACGAAGGAGATCAGTGTTTGAACAAGAAATTGCAGTAGGAAAAACAAAACTCAAGGAACGTTGTTGCTATCTTACCCCTTACCTCAGGAATAAAGAAAGCAACATCAGCTTTATACACTATACGGCAACTTGCTGGAAATTTACATGTGTTTGAGACTCACTATGTTTTCTCTGGTGGTAACTGGCCTGAAGAGAGGATCCGTTCAAACAACACCCGAGTATTATTGTCCTCTGAAATCGAAAGTGAAATACAAAAATTAGCAGTAACACAATATGAAAGACATCTGTGGGGACCAATAGTCATTGCCCTTATTTGGTAGTCAAGGTGATCAGCCATCTTGGCTATATACAACAGAATATTGTGCATTGTCTACCATGGGATCCAAATGATGCATCAGTATTTTCATGGCTAATACCACCTCTAAAGCCTGATAGTAATATACAAGTTCTTTAGGTGATCGGCCATAGACGTGCAACTGAAAAATAGTGGACTGTTTCCCTCGCTTGAATGCAACAGATGCTGACACACCTTCTTGCAGTTGTAGTGTATAGCCTGCCAAGGGCCATTGCTAGGATACGAGACCAGATGTCACGTAATTGCTAACCGTCCCAATGGTGTCAATTTCCTTAGCATCCCAAGCTCAGTGGTACTCTACCTGGATAGGTTTATTCACATGCAATACTAGTGTCTACTCACCATTCATGTGGCCCATGAAGTCGATGTAGGCGAGCATGTATTCCTCGTGTTGGTTCTACTCACCATTGATGTGGCCCATGAAGTCGATGTAGGCGAGCATGTATTCCTCGTGTTGGTTCTACTCACCATTGATGTAGCCCATGAAGTCGATGTAGGCGAGCATGCATTCCTCGTGTTGGTTCTACTCACCACTGATGTGGCCCATGAAGTCGATGTAGGCGAGCATGTATTCCTCGTGTTGGTTCTACTCACCACTGATGTGGCCCATGAAGTCGATGTAGGCGAGCATGCATTCCTCGTGTTGGTTCTACTCACCATTGATGTGGCCCATGAAGTCGATGTAGGCGAGCATGCATTCCTCGTGTTGGTTCTACTCACCATTGATGTGGCCCATGAAGTCGATGTAGGCGAGCATGCATTCCTCGTGTTGGTTCTACTCACCATTGATGTGGCCCATGAAGTCGATGTAGGCGAGCATGCATTCCTCGTGTTGGTTCTACTCACCATTGATGTGGCCCATGAAGTCGATGTAGGCGAGCATGCATTCCTCGTGTTGGTTCTACTCACCATTGATGTGGCCCATGAAGTCGATGTAGGCGAGCATGTATTCCTCGTGTTGGTTCTACTCACCATTGATGTGGCCCATGAAGTCGATGTAGGCGAGCATGCATTCCTCGTGTTGGTTCTACTCACCATTGATGTAGCCCATGAAGTCGATGTAGGCGAGCATGTATTCCTCGTGTTGGTTCTACTCACCATTGATGTGGCCCATGAAGTCGATGTAGGCGAGCATGTATTCCTCATGCTGGTTCTACTCACCATTGATGTGGCTCATGAAGTCGATGTAGGCGAGCATGTATTCCTCGTGTTGGTTCTACTCACCATTGATGTGGCCCATGAAGTCGATGTAGGCAAGCATGTATTCCTCATGCTGGTTCTACTCACCATTGATGTGGCCCATGAAGTCGATGTAGGCGAGCATGTATTCCTCATGCTGGTTCTACTCACCATTGATGTGGCCCATGAAGTCGATGTAGGCGAGCATGCATTCCTCGTGTTGGTTCTACTCACCATTGATGTGGCCCATGAAGTCGATGTAGGCGAGCATGTATTCCTCGTGTTGACCATAGCGCTTCATGCCCAGTTCAAAGATCTTGAAGGCCACTGCCTTGTCCTACAATGACACCTTATTTAGCCAGTTACAAGTCACCATACTACGACCAATCATGTGTCGTCACTTAACTTGACGTCATCATACTTGGACCAATCACTTACCTATATTAAAAACTAAATACTGTTGTTATTATTATATTATCATTAGCAGGAGTGACACTGAAGCAGGACGAAGAGTAAAGTACACACATGCTCAACATGTGGGTATGGCAGAGAATGCCAAGTATAAGCTCAATTCATCTGGGTGAGAGAAAACGTAGGGGCTAAGGAAGAATGTATGTTGTGTTCCACCAATAGAACAAAGCTGGCTAAGTACGGCCATTGGAAAAGAGGACCTGTTGTATTAAGCAGCACAAGGAGAACTACCAGAAAACTAAATGGAGAGGCTGAAGAAAAATGGGCCAAGAGGCCCTGAAGTCCTTTGGACTATGGTTGGCCAAATGAGTGATAAGTCGGAAAAATTGTAACATTGTTTTCTTACATTCTTATAAAGGGTGGGTAGGGTGCTTTACAGTTTAAAAAATTATGACTGCTACAAAAAATGGCGAAGTTATGGAGCATTGAACATGGTAGGGGTCAAAAAGTGAAAATGAAGAAAACGGCTGTTGAAGTTTTACATTATATATGCAAATAGATTGCATGGAAATATTACATGACATTCAAATATGGCACACAGTACGTATGTTATGTCGTAATGATACACAGGAAGTACAAATGTGCTGCAACAAAAACTTATCAAGTTATGTCAGATTATGTCTTTATGTGTAAAAAAAATGATAACACAACATGACGGTTGGATGGCATGGAAATATCGAGTGTATGGCATTCAAAGTTGGCTTACAGTATGCATCTTATTAACATATAGTGCCATGGCACACTAGAAATTTGGTGCTTAGCTAAATATATCATTATACCTGCAATGGTACAAAAGGTATATTACATCAGGATGTCTCACCCCAGTGCCTACAATGCCTGAAGCCCACTAAGCACTCACTCTCCCACACTGGGCAATAAACAACAGCCTAGCCCTGGCCACACCAAGACTGACCAACAATAAGACAATAAACTGTGGCCATGAGTGACCACTCCATTGGCTCACTGACCACACACTGACCTAAATTATGTGCCAGGCTAGCCACCCCAGTGATCAGAGATAGGGAAATATCCAGTTATAAATAGAGATCAGTGGCAGTTATAAATAGTGATCAGTCCATGAAGCCTACAGCAGTAGAGAAATACTATGAAAATTTAGAATTTTGGGGGGCCATGAGGTGCCCTTAGAATGATTCAATCAAATAGAGATTTCTTGTGTATAGTGGCAGTACCCTAAGATATGTCTATGCAAAATTTGAGAAAAAGTTGCAGAAGTTTTTGAAAAATAGGCAAAATGTGAAAATTTACCAGTTTTGGGGGGCCATGAGGTGCCCTTAGAATAATTCAATCAAATGCCGATTTCTCGTGCATAGTGGCAATACCCTAAGATATGCACGTCTATGCAAAATTAGTGAAAAAGTTGCTGAACGGTTTCTGAGATATGGCAGCTAACGGCGGACGCAGAGTGATGGCATAAGTCTGTTGGACCTTTGGCTCAAAGGACTAAAATTGGAATGGACTGACCAGAAGCTGTACTGGATGACTGGTGGACCTGATGTGGTTAGACAGGTTGCAAGGAAACATCAATGGCCTACGGCTCTCCATCATAAATTGACTAATTATTATCTTCAGCATACATTTAACCGAATAATTAATACTCGAACAAACTACAAATAATTGTTACAAAACCGTGCTTATTCGATCTAGCTATAGAAGGTCGGCCTGGTGCACCTCACATCATGAACTGTTACGCAATAAGCCAAATGTGGTGTCTAAGAACAGAATGGGCATAGCTAGCAGTGACTGGGAGACAGTTACGATGGCAGTAACAAGTTGGAACTCGGCATTGACAGTGGGAATTGGTGTGGTGGCTGGCAAAGCAAAGTGGAGTCTTCAAAGCCACCCAAGTGTTGTATTATGCTCGATCGATTTGAATGAGAGGTTTTCGTTACATAATCGTATCATCAGCTGAGCTGGTCACAGCCTCCCATCACGTACCTTGCTGCAATAGTATTCCATGAGAGCAGCATAAATGAAGACATGGTATCCGCTGCGTGTGTCATCTCGTGCTGCCTTGAACACCAGTCGGGCAGACTTGATGCCTTCCGCTCGCCGCGCAAACGCCATGTAGTGGATGTAGGACTGCACAAAACAACACAGTTAGTAGGGTAGACGCCCTCTAGAAACCCTAGTTTAGTTTCTGCATGTCTAGCTATCACTAAGCCAGCATTTGTGTGTATGTGTGTGTATGTTAACGTTTTTCTCCTTGATGGTTTGCATCTCGGAGGCCAAACTTTCAGGATTTATCTATGATCTCTCAGAAGAAAATTAACACCGTAATAATTTCAAAATTCCACTGTGGTTTAATGGTTCTTACCAGTTTTTAGATATCCTACTGGATGTGACCTACAGAGGTATATCAATTTTCTGAAATGTAAAACACGTTCAACAATCGAAGAAACCATCACATAACTATGTGGCTATGTGTCTAGAAGTTGAACTAGGTATCCAATCATATACCGGTAACTATTTGTCTTCTGCACTTCCATTGTCCACACCCTGCATCAGATGTCTACGTATGCATGCATGGGCCGCACTGTTTTTTTAACCTAGCAGTAAACGATTTCACTATGTTAGTGGCTAGCATGTACACAAAATGTTTTTATCCTCAACATTAAAAAAAAAATTTTTTTTTACCGTGTTGCAATAACCATTTTATCAAAATCTCAATGTTGTACTCACCAGTGTTGGGTCGATTTCTGGTATAGCAATGAGTTTCTTGTAGATGTTGTGAACTTTGTCATGCTTCATTCGACCCTGAGACATAATAACCATCAACATGGAAACCAACAAAACACAAGCAAATTACCAATTCGAATGCCAATTAAGCTACAAGGTTCTTATACAAAACTACATTTTTCTTCTGATTTTTTTTGCATCATCCTTTGATAATTACCATTATGAATTTACCAGTTGTAATATATTCAAAATAACTTATCACATACAATTCAATGTTACAAACAACTGATAAATATTAGCGTTATCCAGCACTAAAATGTTTTCCGGGAGACTTTACACAGATATCTACTTTGCACATTTTGGCACCAAACTTTACAAACTCAAATAATATTCACTGTTGATATACTACAATTCAAAACATCACATTAAAACAGCATTTTTTTTTCATATCCTATGAAGTGGAGCTCAGTGGTCGAGTGGTTAACAGGCTGGACTGTCGTTCAGAGGACCCAGAGTTGGAATCCTACTGCCGCCGGGCGGTGGTTCAGTACTGGCTCAGCAGCCATGTCGAAACATGGGCAATTTCATTCAACTTGCACTTGCCTGTGTCTTTCAGAAGAGATGCTACAAGCTGTTGGTCCCTTCTATCTGGTGTCTAGGCCAGAGGAAATAAAAGATCTCATTCTTATCAACTCTACGACAGAAACATCACCAAAATGATGCTGGTGATATGATGGGAAGAAGAAGATGAGAAACTGACAAACTGCCAGTGAAGTGCGACTGACCTCTTCAAAGTCTGCGTATGCGAAGTGGTTGAGCATGTTGGCCTTGAGGATAGTGGTGATGGCGCGCTCGTACATGGAAGCCGCCTCGTCCGCAAACAGTTTGCCCGTGTTCTGGTCCTGGCAGGGCAATGTGACATTAGTTTGGCAGCCATTTTGTATTTATGCAAATGAACTACTCATCCAATCAAATTTTTTAAGTATTCCTTGTGTACAAAAGCCCATTTTTATATATGGCTAAATATTGATATATGGGAGCCATATAAGATTTATATAAATGTAAAGCCATTATTTCCTCTAAACAGATTTTGAAACACTTTTAATAGTGTTCTGGAGTCTTCATAGCTAAACAAATTTGGAGTTGTATAACAAAAATGGGCTAGATTTTCCAGACTACAGTTGTACTACCAGAGACAAGCTGCTGCATTTTGGCACTAATCTTTTTTATTAGAGTTTAATTCCAATCTGTCCATTTCTGAGACAAAAGCAGTAGTCTGATTGTAGTATTTGTGACGGAACAAAATGGGACATCTTTGTTCATGACTCAGACACTTTTTTCATGACACTGACAATTTGTTCGTGACACTGAAAACCATTCATGACACTGACGATTTGTTCATGACACTGACAATTGGTTCACGAGACTGACTTACCCCTTTCTCTGTGAGTAGTTTACTGGCTTGTTCAAGAAACACAGCCGCCTCGATCCAGATGTCAGGATGATGCCCCAGACAGAGGAGACACTGCTCGTAGGCAAACATCACTGCAGGGAAGGAATATACACGGTGTACTTGCTAACGAAGCATAAACCCACCAGGGTATGAGACTACGATTTGACTGAAAATTGTCTAGTACTTTAAAATGCATATGTATCTGTATTTTGACTGGCAAAATGTCCTATGGACACATCACGCCAGTGCGCATGGTGGCTCTTATGGATTAACGTTTTACATGTTGGGCTAAACTAATCTGGAATGAATTCAGTGATGTACTTGATACAATACTTGGAGGTAGAGAATTCCACTCTTTTATTGTGACTGGGAAAAAGCTGTTTCCAAATATGTTTGTCGAGTGCCTGATTTGTACTAACTGTTTATATGTTTACGTGAGCATCTGGTGTTGCGTTTGATGTATTGATCTAGTGGGATATCTATGAGGTTATGTTCCATTTTATATATATTGCTAAGTCTTTGGGTTTTTCTTCTTGATTGGAGGGTGTCCCACTGGAGATCTTTAAGGAGTTGTGTTACCGTTCCTGGCTCTCTAGAATAGTTGTTCTTACACAATCTGGTGGCTTGTCTCTGGGTTCTTTCTATGAGTTTGATAGTTCTTAGGTAATGTAGATCCCATGATGCTGATGCATATTCAAGTATAGGGCGGACAAGGGTTGTGTAGGCTATGGACTTGATTTGGGTTGGGCATTTATTTAAATTTCTTCTAATAATTCCCAATGTTTGTTGTGCTTTTTTGTGTGACTGAGTTGCTTTGTATTGTCCAATTTAATGTATTTGATATATGTATGCCAAGATAACAGTGTGATTCAACAGATTTAAGTTGTTGTCCACAGAAGGTGTAGAGGTTTGGTGTCGGTTGTCTTGTGGCTATTGTCATTGTATAACATTTAGTGGGGTTGAATTTCATAAGCCACGTGTGTTGCCATTTCTCAAGTTTGAGCAGATCGTTTTGGAGGACAGATGTATCTTGGTCAGTTTTAATCGGTGAATATAACAGGCAGTCGTCCGCAAAAAGGCGAACAGTTGAGGAAAGATTGTCTGACAGGTCATTTATGTAAAGTAGGAAAAGTAGGGGCCCCAGTACTGTGCTCTGTGGTACCCCGGAAATGCCTTGAGTTGATGTTGACTTGGATCCATCAGTCAGCATTCTTAACATTAAAGGTACTAGCAAAAATCTTTGGAAGTGATTTGTTTTAGCTTTTTCTGCTGAATGGTTCTTCATGACTAGATCAAGAACCAGGCAACCGAGTCATTAGTTTGATATTATATGCCAGAGGGCACTACACACAGATGCCAGGGCTAGTTTCACAAAGTATTCGTGTCTGACATTTGACAAAGATGGCAGTGGGTGGTCTCATCACACAAGAAATAAAAATTGAGACATGCTTGAATGAAATAAACATAATGTAACTGAAATGTTTTAATACATACATGCATATACATGCATATACATGCATATACATGCATATACATGCATATACTGTCCAAACCACCACCATCGCCACTGATTAATGTCGTATTGGACTTGCAATTTTGAGCAATGAAAAAAATGGCTTTCAAGTACACAGCAAATACCCACAAGATTGAACTAACGTGACTCGGTTGTCAAGACATCACCCACCACACTGCCAGATTCTCATATTCACTGTGCATTAATATCTGTCCGACTCTATACATGTTTCATTCCATTCATTTATTTCATCATCATCATCATCATCCTTTTGGTGGCCACAATCAATTTGCTGATTATTCTGCCGCTCTTTGGGGGTTGCGAGGAGGTAGAATTTGATTTTGCCAAGAGAATTTCCCCTGTCATATGTGGTAGTGACCACCACACCACCCACCCATACATAATGCTATACATTTATCTCCCCAGTGATATGTGGTAGAGACCCCCACACCAACCACCCATACATAATGCTATACATTTATTTCCCCCCGTAATATGTGGTAGTGACCACCACACCACCCACCCATACATAATGCTATACATTTATCTCCCCAGTGATATGTGGTAGTGACCCCCACACCAACCACCCATACATAATGCTATACATTTATTTCCCCCCGTAATATGTGGTAGTGACCACCACACCACCCATCCATACATAATGCTATACATTTATTTCCCCTGTGATATGTGGTAGAGACCCCCACACCACCCACCCATAATAATGCTATACATTTATTTCCCCCCATATGTGGTAGTGACCCCCACACCACCCACCCATAATAATGCTATACATTTATTTACCCGTGATATGTGGTAGTGACCCCCACACCACCCACCCATACATAATGCTATACATTTATTTCCCCCCATATGTGGTAGTGACCCCCACACCACCCACCCATAATAATGCTATACATTTATTTACCCGTGATATGTGGTAGTGACCCCCACACCACCCACCCATACATAATGCTATACATTTATCTCCCCAGTGATATGTGGTAGTGACCCCCACACCACCCACCCATACATAATGCTATACATTTATTTTCCCCCGTGATATGTGGTAGTGACCCCCACATCACCCACCCACCCATACATAATGCTATACATTTATTTCCCCCGTGATATGTGGTAGTGACCCCCACATCACCCACCCACCCATACATAATGCTATACATTTATTTCCCCCGTGATATGTGGTAGTGACCCCCACATCACCCACCCACCCATACATAATGCTATACATTTATTTCCCCCCATGATATGTGGTAGTGACCACCACACCACCCACCCATACATAATGCTATACATTTATCTCCCCAGTGATATGTGGTAGTGACCCCCACACCACCCACCCATACATAATGCTATACATTTATTTCCCCCCGTGATATGTGGTAGTGACCCCCACATCACCCACCCACCCATACATAATGCTATACATTTATTTCCCCCGTGATATGTGGTAGTGACCCCCACATCACCCACCCACCCATACATAATGCTATACATTTATTTCCCCCGTGATATGTGGTAGTGACCCCCACATCACCCACCCACCCATACATAATGCTATACATTTATTTCCCCCCATGATATGTGGTAGTGACCACCACACCACCCACCCATACATAATGCTATACATTTATCTCCCCAGTGATATGTGGTAGTGACCCCCACACCACCCACCCATACATAATGCTATACATTTATTTCCCCCCGTGATATGTGGTAGTGACCCCCACATCACCCACCCACCCATACATAATGCTATACATTTATTTCCCCCGTGATATGTGGTAGTGACCCCCACATCACCCACCCACCCATACATAATGCTATACATTTATTTCCCCCCATGATATGTGGTAGTGACCACCACACCACCCACCCATACATAATGCTATACATTTATTTCCCCCGTGATATGTGGTAGTGACCCCCACACCACCCACCCATACATAATGCTATACATTTATTTCCCCCGTGATATGTGGTAGTGACCCCCACACCACCCACCCATACATAATGCTATACATTTATTTCCCCCATGATATGTGGTAGTGACCACCACACCACCCACCCATACATAATGCTATACATTTATTTCCCCACATGATATGTGGTAGTGACCACCACACCATCCACCCATACATAATGCTATACATTTATTTCCCCCCATGATATGTGGTAGTAACCACCACATCACCCACCCATACATAATGCTATACATTTATTTCCCCCGTGATATGTGGTAGTGACCCCCACACCACCCACCCATACATAATGCTATACATTTATTTCCCCCCATGATATGTGGTAGTGACCACCACATCACCCACCCATACATAATGCTATACATTTATTCCCCCCCATGATATGTGGTAGTGACCACCACACCACCCACCCATACATAATGCTATACATTTATTTCCCCCCATGATATGTGGTAGTGACCACCACACCACCCACCCATACATAATGCTATACATTTATTTCCCCCGTGATATGTGGTAGTGACCCCCACACCACCCACCCATACATAATGCTATACATTTATTTCCCCCCATGATATGTGGTAGTGACCACCACATCACCCACCCATACATAATGCTATACATTTATTTCCACCCATAATATGTGGTAGTGACCACCACATCACCCACCCATACATAATGCTATACATTTATTTCCCCCTATGATATGTGGTAGTGACCACCACACCACCCACCCATACATAATGCTATACATTTATTTCCCCCGTGATATGTGGTAGTGACCACCACATCACCCACCCATACATAATGCTATACATTTATTTCCCCCCGTGATATGTGGTAGTGACCACCACATCACCCACCCATACATAATGCTATACATTTATTTCCCCCCATGATATGTGGTAGTAACCACCACATCACCCACCCATACATAAAGCTATACATTTATTTCCCCCGTGATATGTGGTAGTGACCCCCACACCACCCACCCATACATAATGCTATACATTTATTTCCCCCCATGATATGTGGTAGTGACCACCACATCACCCACCCATACATAATGCTATACATTTATTTCCCCCCATGATATGTGGTAGTGACCACCACACCACCCACCCATACATAATGCTATACATTTATTTCCCCCATGATATGTGGTAGTGACCACCACACCACCCACCCATACATAATGCTATACATTTATTTCCCCCATGATATGTGGCAGTGACCACCACATCACCCACCCATACATAATGCTATACATTTATTTCCACCCATAATATGTGGTAGTGACCACCACATCACCCACCCATACATAATGCTATACATTTATTTCCCCCATGATATGTGGTAGTGACCACCACATCACCCACCCATACATAATGCTATACATTTATTTCCACCCATAATATGTGGTAGTGACCACCACATCACCCACCCATACATAATGCTATACATTTATTTCCCCCTATGATATGTGGTAGTGACCACCACACCACCCACCCATACATAATGCTATACATTTATTTCCCCCGTGATATGTGGTAGTGACCACCACATCACCCACCCATACATAATGCTATACATTTATTTCCCCCTGTGATATGTGGTAGTGACCACCACATCACCCACCCATACATAATGCTATACATTTATTTCCCCCCATGATATGTGGTAGTAACCACCACATCACCCACCCATACATAAAGCTATACATTTATTTCCCCCGTGATATGTGGTAGTGACCCCCACACCACCCACCCATACATAATGCTATACATTTATTTCCCCCCATGATATGTGGTAGTGACCACCACATCACCCACCCATACATAATGCTATACATTTATTTCCCCCCATGATATGTGGTAGTGACCACCACACCACCCACCCATACATAATGCTATACATTTATTTCCCCCATGATATGTGGTAGTGACCACCACACCACCCACCCATACATAATGCTATACATTTATTTCCCCCATGATATGTGGTAGTGACCACCACACCACCCACCCATACATAATGCTATACATTTATTTCCCCCATGATATGTGGTAGTGACCACCACACCACCCACCCATACATAATGCTATACATTTATTTCCCCCCATGATATGTGGTAGTGACCACCACACCATCCACCCATACATAATGCTATACATTTATTTCCCCCATGATATGTGGTAGTGACCACCACACCACCCACCCATACATAATGCTATACATTTATTTCCCCCATGATATGTGGTTGTGACCACCACACCACCCACCCATACATAATGCTATACATTTATTTCCCCCCATGATATGTGGTAGTGACCACCACACCACCCACCCATACATAATGCTATACATTTATTACCCCCATGATATGTGGTAGTGACCACCACACCACCCACCCATACATAATGCTATACATTTATTTCCGCCATGATATGTGGTAGTGACCCCCACACCACCCACCCATACATAATGCTATACATTTATTTCCCCCCATGATATGTGGTAGTGACCACCACACCACCCACCCATACATAATGCTATACATTTATTTCCCCCCATGATATGTGGTAGTGACCACCACACCACCCACCCATACATAATGCTATACATTTATTTCCCCCCATGATATGTGGTAGTGACCACCACACCATCCACCCATACATAATGCTATACATTTATTTCCCCCCATGATATGTGGTAGTGACCACCACACCACCCACCCATACATAATGCTATACATTTATTTCCCCCCATGATATGTGGTAGTGACCACCACACCACCCACCCATACATAATGCTATACATTTATTTCCCCCCATGATATGTGGTAGTGACCACCACACCATCCACCCATACATAATGCAATACATTTTTTGAGACTGTGAACTGATGCATCCACCCAATAAATTACTGTAATTAATTAAATACAGTAATTAGTCATACCTCGTTTTGTGAGGAGCGAAGGATCCTCCGTGCGCAGAGGATTATTCTTCTCCCACTTTATGTAGTTCTTCCACAGCTCCACCTGGTGGGCATTGATAACTTCACCACAACGCAGAGTTCACAACAATTCTAACACAGGATATTCTGTCCAGCCATCAGATCTTTGTAGGATATTTTCCAACAAGGCAGAAATGTTGTGTTTTCTTCCAATTTACACTTACTAACAAACTAATTAATTATTTGTTACCTATTAAGATACAATAAATTGTCTTTAGTTTTAATGTTTGGTATTGCCAAAGTTTCGGGGTTTTCTCTTCAAAAATATTGACAAATTCACAGATTTCAACCTGATTTTTTTATTAGAAAAACCACTGAAGTACAATGCAAAACAAAAAGTTGCTAACCCCCACCCCAATGAAACCAATTTTGTATACTGTCGAACACTGATGTTTTTAGATCATCCCTAAAGTCTGGGATATACTTGCCGTTTTTTCCATAACCCGACCTGATCTGACTAGTGTGTGGTGGTTGCGTTGGCTGGTGTTAGTCTGTTAATGTATCCACACTTACGACTTAAATCAGTTGTCATGAGTTGTCAAAAATAGTCAAGCATTGTAAAATTGCTAGCCCCAATAACCCAGTTCAGTCGACAGTGCTGTTTGCAGTCGGTCGGTCGGTCGGTCGGTCGGTCGGTCGGTCGGTCGGTCGGTCGGTCGGTCGGTCGGTCTGTGTAGAATATCCACCCCAGTTGGAATGAGTCACGCTGACCGACCGACAGACCGACGAGTTTGGTCGGTTATGTTGAATCACGTAAAAAAAAGTGTCAGTGTATCCCAGGTATAAAGATAAATAAAACAGCAATGAAAACAGAGAAAGAAAGGTACCTGTTTCACTTCATCAGGGTTATTATGGGGTGGCACGGATGCAGCGTTTCTGTTTAACCCTTTAGTCACCACTTCGTACTCCTTTGCCACCCGCCTGGCATTCATGTAGTCACGCCCACGATCCTCTTGCATCTTCTTCGCAATCAAAGGGTTAATACTCTGAAGCAATCAACAATGACAAGTTTGTATGGAAATAATATCTGTAGAAAAACTAACAGCTAAAAATTAATTATGACTATAATAAGTACATTTATATAGCATAGCAAATATGAACATAGTCTGTTCAGAAATACCTTAAATATATGCATAGTAACACATACGTACACACACATATATATATAGATATAATTAGTTGAATAAATGGAGATAAATAAATCAAAACATGATATGTGTCATAACAACTATATATATATACCCTGTACAGGCTGTATATACATGTATATAATATATGTATATATACACTGTATATATATATAAATTAATTAGTTAAATAAATAACATACATTTTTTAATGACTACACGTTTTAACTTGTGAATCAACCACTGCTTTCTGAGACTGACCCGTCACTTGACCTGACCTTTGCCCTCTGATGCTTACTCCTTGACATGACCTTTGCCCTCTGACACTTACTCCTTGACATCAGCTTTGCGTACTCACATTTTCAAAGTTGCAGTAATCCTTCCAGAAGGCCTCGATGTTGATCATAGGGTTGACTACGCCCCGCTGGTACACCTTGCGAACGGCTGTGATTCTCTGGTTCTCAGCATAAGACCCCACTGCCTCGCTGTACGAACAAACAACATACATTTATGCCACGCTTTCTACAATCATTGGTATAACTTCCATAAGTTACAGGTATAAGGTCTGATAACAAATTTATAGTACTTGGAACCTTCCTATTAAGGTCACCCTTGGGTCTGTGTGTAAGTGACCTGAATAGCAATGTGACCTGAATAGCGAGGTGATCTGAATAGCGAGGTGACCATATTTGTGGGAATCATTTCCTACACTATACTGTTATTGAAAGAAATTGGGAATTTCCTAGGGTGACCTTAATTGTGAGGTGGCGACATTTCTGAGGTGAATCAGGTGATCAAGGTTTGACTGTACAAATGTATAATCTATATACTATATGTCAGTAGTATCTATGCTAAGTTGCTAACATTTTGAATATGTCCGTGACAGCCCAAATGTGAATGAGGGAATGACTATAATTTATCAGGGTGCATGTAAAAATTTATTTATAAAAACACTTGGACCATCAAGTTGTTACTACATAACTTGATTTAACAATACAAATACAATCATACTTTGTACTATTAGTGTCATATAATAAATTTATTTAATTATATAAACAAATCACGATAAAACTTTTTACTTGACTCACACTAAAAAAAAAAATTTGGATACAGGAAATTGTGCAAATTTTTGTGTGTGTTTTGTGTGATTTGTGATATGGTGGTGTGATCAGGCGAATGTATAACACATGACAAGGCAACCAACTTAGTAACCCCCTTTTATCCACGAGGTGCCACCGCAGCCACTACACTACACAAACTAACCACAATAAACACATTTTACTTGACCTAAACACTAACAAAATCTATTTTTTAATACAGGAAATCTGCGAATTTGATTTTTTGATTTGACATTGTTGAGGTTGGAAGACAGACCAGAGCGCCAACTTACACGGACTTGAGGAAGTTGACATAATCATTCCAGAGAGGGTATGACATGATGTCCATACCCATCTTGTCAAGAGCAAAGTCATAGGCATGGGCCATCTTCTCTCTACAACACAACAAGACACTGTAAACAAACCAACACTTCCTTCACGTGCTTTGGTCTCTCAGTAAACCACTGGCTTCCCTACAGAGCTGGATTTAGGACTGTATTAGCCCCAGGGCAGTGTATGACCAGTCATCCTAAAAAAACAGTTCTCTCTAGGCTACCCACTAGAACAAGGACTTCACAGATCAAACATCAATATACACCTTGCATAGTCAACCACTAGTTTGTCAGTTGCCATGCTTTCACATAGTCACAACAGTCTTTTCATTACCTGCATTCAGTTGACCCCAAAGCCATGGGGCCATGACACAAAACAGTTTTATGGGGACCCACATAAAAATAATTTGTGGGGGCCCATGGGCAACTGCCCCATCTACGTTCCCTAAATTCGCCATTGCTTCCCTGTACACAAGGTAGGACCTTACTGCTGTAGTTGGACAGTTTACTATAGCCGAGCTAGTATATACAGCATATTTCAGTACTATATTTTATGCTATTCCTAGAGGCTTTGCATCTTGGGTACCAATTTTCAGAGGTTCAACTATGATCACAAATCAAAATTACTTGTAGTCCTCTATCCCTTATGCCCATGCACTGCAATTTTTTGTATATACTTCTAAAAGTATAATTTTTGTGACCGATTATTTATTTGTTTACAATCTATAATATTTGTATATTATGTATTTCTGTATACACACTGTATATTTTACACTGTTTGTCAACGCCAGTAATATACAAGTCGCTGTTGGGAGAAATAAACATGTTATTGTCACCT
This sequence comes from Escarpia spicata, assembly GCA_963995525.1. NCBI lineage: Eukaryota > Metazoa > Annelida > Polychaeta > Sabellida > Siboglinidae > Escarpia > Escarpia spicata. Next base: position 25,692,602 of record OZ023218.1, read on the forward strand.
GTAAGTTGGCAGACTGGACTTGGTCTGCTTGATGTACTGCAGGTACGTCTTCCATAGGTCTATGTTGAGCACCTTCATAAGACACCTCTGGAAGAGCTGCAAGCAAACATACCATACGTGTTTCAACTATGATCACTATCAGTGATCTCTTTAAATCCTTAGGATGGAGTAACATCAGTTCGTTTGTTCCACCATCTCAATGAGTCATCTCTACCACTGCCATCCTCTTCCGTTCTTGGCTGTTCACCCCCGTCCTTTCGAGTGATACATCTCTCCATCTTTATTTCATTCTTTCTCCATCTACCACACTCTCTTTGCCGAACTCTCCTCATTCATTCTCTCTACATGTCCTGCCCATCACAGTCTGTTTCCAATTACCTTTATTTCAGCATTACCAATTACTTAGTCAAATAAACTGGCATTGTAATAAAAGGGTTTCATTTCAATTTATCCATAATGCCAAATGATACCTCAAAACTAATTTCTACTCGTGAAAAATATGCAATTCAAAAAAGTTGTTTCCTTTAAAATGTTGCATTACATTCTGAAATTGGATATTTATTTATTGATAATGGATGCGAATAAGATTAAAAACAAAATTTATTCTTCAGAAATCTCTGAATAGGTTACTTAACTGTATTCACACACATATATATACATATATATATACAATAATGCATCAGATTTGCTTAATTTCAAATAACATACGTAATATTTGCATAGCTCTTATTACAAAATGTGGGCTCTTACCTTTTCAACTTTTTCATAGTTTTGTGACTTCATCTACAAAAAGAGACACAAATACATCTCAGTGCATCATTCAGCCAACATGGGCATCTTGCCAATTTCTTTCATGTAAATTTACACAAAATTAAAATGATGTAATATCATAGCAAAAATCCCAGGACTCACGCTGGACCGCCGCTCAGAATGACCTTCGACCTCACTGCGCCTCATTGTATTACTGGATGTGATGTAACATCTGTTGCAGAGACTTGAGGAATAGCCAATATACCCTCGTTGAGAAAACTCCAAATTAAAGCTTTCTCTGTTTGTGCGTGTGCATGCATGTATGTCTTACACTCTTCTTTGTCTCTGAAGTCCAGGATGAAGCCAGCATCGATACTGGTCCTTGATGTTGTTCATTCTTGTATTATGTGGCAACATTTTTTAGATTTATTGTGAGTCTCAACAGTTTGGGCCTGTTGAATCGGACATTGGAGACACAGGGGATTGCTGAACATTAGAAGTCTGAAGCAAAAATCAGGGAGATTTGCTTCTTTTGCAGGAGTCCACAAACTCTCGGAAAATCCAGGAGGACTGGCAGGTATATCGTATTATCACTGATCATGTTTCATTGCCATCAACCACTTTCATCTGGTAACTTACAAAAGTGTTAATTGAATCATGTTATATATTTAGATATGATTCACTTTTGCAATGTTTTCACTGAATTTTTACTTAATAAATAAATATTAATGATAATGTATTGTGTTGTTCGCCATCTTACCCCTGTGCATCTGCTGTTGTTAATAATATTGTCTATGTCGACCCGATCTTTGAGATCTCTTGACCAGAGTTACTTGGCTATCCTACGACATGACCTTGACCGAGGTTATGATCACTTCTCTTCTGTCTATTGCACTGTCTGCCAGTCAGAGAAGTGAACTCGGTTGCCTCTTTGTGGGGTGAAGGTGCTGTGGTATTACACACCTTTTCATGTGGCCTAACTACAATAGAGCTAGCGTATGTATGTATGTTAACCGTTTCCACTTAGATGCCTTGCATCTCGGGTGTTAAACTTCCAGGAGTTCATCTATGACCCTTGGAAAGAAATGTAAGATTATTATTTGTTTAACATTCCCCGAGGGTGAAAGGTAGCATAGTTGGGTACGATATGTCTGAGCACTAGTGCGTGGGATGTCAGAGCATAGCCTTTTGTTAGCCAAACTACATATCTTTCCAAATTTGGCATTGACACTGGATAATATATCAGTAGTTTTATTTTTTGCATTGAATTCATGATGACGAACAACTGTCATATTTTATACATACTTACAATTTGTCTTCAGGTGCCCTGACTAGGATGATATACTAGATTAATACTTTTAACAGGTTTATGAATAGAGGCTACCAAAAAAAGAAGATGAACAAACATGGAGAAGAATGCCCTTATTGTTTGCAATATTTTAAAGCAAAATACCTAAGCAAGGACTCATCATAAGAAAATATAATTTGTGTTCAAATGATGTAAAGAAAACGTTGTTTACTACTTTTTGCTCACCTATGTACATTGCCCATCTATGGTGGAATTTTCATAACTATGCTATTAGGAAATTGTATGTTTCATTCAACAATAAAATATATTCCGAATGGTGTTAGGTTATGACAGATATTGTAGTGCTAGTGAAATGTTTGTTTACAATAATTTACCTAACTGTGCTGCTGTTATTAGAAATTGGACATACAGATTTATATGCCTACTGCAGTTCTCAAGGAATAGCTTGATCTGTAGCATTATTAACAGTGACGTGAAACAAATGACTAGAATACGGAAGTACTTGTTCAATTCCCTGTGTATACATTTTGTTGACGGGTGATATTTCATTCTGTGCATTGTAACTGTTGTTTATAACACAACTGTAGCACCACAGTAATGTACTTGTATGTTGTATGGAGTCTGTGAATAAACCAATTATTATTATTGGTCTTACATTAGTTTCTGTAGAAGGTATAGATGACATACATAGCCCTTAGGTACACCGCAGCCCTACATTATGTATGATACATAAAGCATAAACTTAAGAGTCTAGCAAGACTTTGCACTGCAAGTTTTAGACAGATTTCTTCACAGACCTAAACTACCAGTATGTTTTTAAAGGATTATTTCTTTTTTCAATAGTAAACAATAAAACTGATACTACAGCCAATAAAGAAACTGAGTGAATAAGAAATGCTTCTTTATAATCTGCCCTATGAAATACAATGCAACCTCGATAATTTTGACTCTTGTTCCCAGATTAAGGGTTTTTCTGGATAAACACATTTTGCACAATTACAACAGGGTATATTAGCATTTGGAAATTCTGTTCCCTAAAGTTGTTGTATGGATACTGAGATTTCCAGTTTAACGAAGTTTTGCAGTACATTATACAATAAACAAATTCTTGACAAAGCTACATGGATATTGAGCCTATTTATGTTTCATACTAAATCATTAAACTAAAGACGTCTCCAAACAGCATCAAAGTTATTAATTCACTAGATTGCCATAATGATTTATAATAATAATGTATTATTATCACCCACTGTCACCGTGTGGTATGCCAAGTGCTGCTACCTAGTTACTAACTAATTGCAATAGAACCATCCAGTGCTGCCACCTAGTGAATGTACATCCAGTTAAATTGCAAACATTCAAAACAGGGAACCTGTTTTAATTAAAAGGAATATCCAAACGTGCAGATTTTCCAAGTCCGCCGATATAGCGGGAAGTCTGTGCTTTTTTGGTAAACCTTCAAGCATTCTTCTAGTCTCTTTCAATAAGAATCTCTTACTTCTGGCATAGTTGATTTTAGGATTTGTTTACCAATTTGTTACTTGACCAAATTTATTCACACGATTGAACACTGTTGATGAAAATAAACGTACAGCCAAAACATGACAATTGCTTCACTTAAAAATGTTCTCGGGTTTTCACATGTAGGCTGGATGTATAAAAACAGACACGACCTTCTATGCAATTCAGTAACATTCAGTAAGTGGTGCAAACCAAAAAAGAAAATGTACACCTATGAAAGAATTCCTCGTACGAGACCTCATATGGAGGTCAGGGCTGGGGTCAAATATATTTGTTCAAGTACAGGTAAATTTGACCAATCAAGAACAAGGACAGGTAGTTTGAAACATAAACTGATCAAGTACAAATCCAGAAATTCCAAGTACACTGTACATTAGGCCAAGTATAAGCCCATTTTAGTTGTAATGATCAACAATATTATTCTGGTAATAATTAACTTTTTGAAAATATAATATTAATTGTAGATATAATTTGAATGGACATTCAATTATGTGCAGCACATAGGCAAAACAATACAGGTGTTAATTTGTTTTTAAACGTAATTGAAATGTTCTGGGACTTTATATTTTGACAAGTACAACTGACCCAGTACAAATACTTTTTGTCATTCCAAAAACCCACTTACAGACACATGCACTTAAAATGTACTTAAGTACAAATTTAAATACTTTACCCCAACCCTGGTGGGAGGAGATTATGCACCATTTGCTCGTGTCAATTTGGAAGGTCTGGAAAATGTCCCAATCATTCGTCATTAATATATCGCTACTCAAACAACTTTTGCAGACATTAGTTGTTATTTTTCAGCTTTGTAATCAAGACTGACGACTAATTAGATACGTAACTGTAAAGAGCTATATACATTACAGATATGAGCAATTCTAAAAAAGGTCACCACTCAAGGCGAGTGGTGACTTTTGTAAATAACATTTGAATGGAAATTTGATTAAATTACCATGAACAAGATAAAATGTAGCATACATTGCTGTTGTTTGCCAATGATAATAATTATTTCAACACCAACAAGGTGTTGTAACCTTGCAATAAGTAAAAACAAATCCGCTATGCCTTTGTTTTATTCACGCCGCTTAAAAGGTGGAGCTGTTCAACCTTGCAAGTTTACTACCCATGGTTTGTAATATTTTTTATTACAACCTTGTCAGAATTGCTCGTATCCGTAATCCGGAATATTAGTACAAACTGCCATGTAAATGGCATATGAAACTATGAATCCAAACTATTGTACGCTATCTGCACACATGCATGCACCCTCAAACGCACACACACATACATGCTAATACACGCACGCACGCACGCACGTATGCACACACACCAAGTAAGAATTGACATTGACGCAAGAAAAATACTGACGCCAGAGAAAACTCAACAATCCGGTGTTCTTATTTCAAGCTGTTTATGTGCGACGAAAGCAACATCCCCGATATTTTCACACAGAATACAATGGGTGTGGTTGTCTAGCATCATGATTACTGTTAATTACTTTGCCTTTACAATAATCATTACCTTAATTACACAATATACTAAGGCTATTTGCATGAAGCACAATTTAAAAGCTGTTCATTCTTATAACTTATATCACTAGAATCCTATAACTGTGTATATCATAGAACTAATTTGTAGATCTGGGAAAAGCAAGGCAAAGTGGGTTGAAAATGTCTCCCAAGTTTAAAAAACAGCAGGCAGTTGACTTAAACCTAGGTCCTTTCAACCGAGTCCAGCATTTTAATTAAGCATTGCAATTAGTAGTGTCATCCTTATCAAATGTTTTTTTGTGGCAAAAAACAATGTTATCATTCTTTATCAAATAAATTGTTAGATATTATGGCAAAAAGCCATGTTAGTAAAATGTCTAAACAAGATTATATTAGGCAAATGGTGAAGAATACTTTTAACATGGTGAAGAAAGAAAGCAACTTTAGCTACACAAATTCGGGTCAGAAAAAGATTGTGGTGAATCCACAATCTTTTTAATCGACAACATTTTAATCGACAAAAAGTACTTTTTACAGTAAACTTTGGTATTCAGTGCAATGGCATGATAATCTAGAAAAACATAAGATAAGATAGTTTAATATGGCTTTTAGAAGGAATTTGGTGATACAAAACATCATATACACAAATCATAATTTATTTAATATTGTCTCGGTCAGATTATCTCAAGAGTTAATGGTTGTTAATGGCTGCTATGGCCGTTGGCTCAAAGTACCACTTCATTCGGCTCGTCCTTGCCTTGTAGGCATGCAGTCGCCTTCCCGATGGCAGGAACTTGACACACTTGGACAATGGGTGATCTTTTGTCTTTCATAACTGATTTTGCTTCAGCCAGGATAATTCCAACACACATATCGTCCACTGATGTCAGGCTGTTACTTACGATTTTCTGGGCTCTTTTCACAGTTCTTCCAAGCATATTTCTGTCACTGACTTTCGTGCATGGGCACCACATCGCGACGCAGAATTTCAGGATGCTTTCTACTGTTGACCTGCAGAAGAGTTCCTGTATAGTTCTGTCGATCTGGAAACTTTGCAGCATCCTAAGTTGGTACAGTCTCTGGTTGCATCGTTTAGCACAGCTGTTCACGTGATCGTACCAAGTAAGATCATCTTGCACGTATCGGAATGATCGAACAATTTCAACTCCTTCCTCATTGATCTTCACTGTTGTAGGGGCTGCAGCATTTCTCCTGAAATTAACCACCATCTCTTTGGTTTTCTTGGCGTTCAGTATCAAATGGTTGTCGTTGCACCGAGTCACAAGCTGTAGGATTTCATTTCTGTAGGCTGCTTAGTCTTCACTGGAGATCAAGCCTACGCAGTCAGTATCATCTGCATATTTCAGGAGGAGGCATGTTTCAGATGTTGCAGCACAAATCACTTAGTTATTAGTGTTGCATCTCTCTGTTGTTCTCTCTTTATAAATAAAAAACAAGTGTACTGGTTTGTCAACAAATTGCAGTGCGCCACGGCGGACTGGGCAAGATGTTTGACTATAATTTGACCAACAGATGTAACATAAGTGAATGCCTGGCAAAGTATTGTAATAACTATTTTCAGTCTGTTTGGAGAGCATTGTTATGTGGCAAAATATATATAACAAGTTATCTATAAAACCAAGCTTACTTAGTGAGCATCACTCTACGCACTAAGTATTCCATTCTCTAAACGCTTGCACTTACTCACGCTCCAAGTTTAACACACATTCCCTTTCACATTCCCTCACTCATACATCAATCATGCAGTCACACATTCCCTCTCTGTCTCTCTGTCTGTCTGTTTCACCCATTCACTCGCTTACCCTCACTCACTCACACTCAACTAATCTCACCCACTCACTCTCACTCACTCACTCAAGTTTGTATCCCAAACTCTCATTCCAGTTTCACATCATCTTTCTTTGTATTTAAATAAATGTTTTACTGTACTTTTTATTTATTAGGGTACGTAAAATAAGAAATTGATGTATGTACTGCAGAGAGCAGTTTTGATTTTTAGGTCACTGGATACACAAATCATAAGTTTTAAAGAGCATTCTCGCAAGCCAGGACTGTTTGCCATGCAAAACTAGCCCTGGCAGATCTACGCGAAGTGCGGAAGTTAGCCGAGTCAAACTAATAATTGACTTTGCCAGTCGCGACTGCATCACCCGTGAGAACAGCGCAAATACCCGCCCCAATTTGAAGACGAATAAAAAATTTCTGGGAATCCCAATATATAATGATGACCCGTTCATAGGCTAAGCTTAAATTAAGAGTTTCACAAAGTGATCAGCCAGGGAGTACCACTGGCTGGCACTGACATAATCAACAGCAGCGACCCCTGGCGCGCGAGGATGTTAAAGAGTAGTAGTGACCCAAAGTTTGTACATTTGTGAGTGACAATTAGTGAGAAAGACTTCAAAATTAAATAGGAAGAGGTAGACTTGTTATTATTAAACTACACAATTTTTTTACATCCATGCCAAATTTACTGTCCATTATGGTATCCACCTTCAAACCTCTGCATAACTTGTTTTCTTTTTCTCAAGACTGTTACGATAGTAAGCATGTATATCACCATCGGAAAATCCAGGTGAGGTTTTTTGTCATGTGAACGAGACTTCATGCTAACAATATTAGCATATTCGACATCAAGCGTACAAGACAGAGAAGTAATAACTGCTTGGAAACCAATATGAGTCCTTTTACACAATTCTTGTTGTTATTATATTAATGATTCTATAATTTTTTACATAGATAGATGTTATATTTTTGTATGATATTATGAGGTGTATTCATAAAATGTGATATGAACCTGAGAATTAATGTGATATATAACAAGTCTGCAAATCATATTAGCAGATTTCTAATAACAAAATAAATAATCTTTCAATGATTTGTGTATATCTGAACGATTACACATTTTAGAAACTCTCACATGTGCACACACGCACGCACGCACGCAAGTCCCCATGCATGTAGACAACATGCTCACAGGGCGAGAATAACAGAAACACAAGAAAAACACTGACGCCAGAGAATACTCAACAAACCGGTGTGCTTGTTTTAAGCTGTTTATATGCAACGAAAGCAACATCCCCGATATATTCACACAGAATACAGGATGTTGCATCTACCTGGCCATATCACTTCAGTTACTACAAATTATAAGCCGTTTCAGTCGTTCTCCAGTTTTATTACATAATATTACCTCACATTATTATATTTCACAGCAGTCAAAACAACTCTCTGCTCATGCCGTGCATCTTTTCCAAAAAAAGCATACACACTGTCAACGGACAACTGGAATAAGTATGTTAAAAATGTGCATCTGCACTCGTCTCACAGAAAAACAGCCAATCGTTTTCAGCATCATAAGAACACTCTAATTCTAGAATTGGTGTTATGTTTATAAAGATAGTTGGAATCAGTGAAATGTTATTGGTTTCTCATTTACTTTTCAATAGATCAATTACAATAACTTAATCAAACTTTAAATTCATTTTTTAATGTTCTCAAACTTTGAATGGAAAATCATGTTTGAAATGGATTTTTTATTCCAGCCTTAATTGATAAATAATCATAATTGGTCTGAGAAACATTATCCATGCCCATAAACTGTTATGTAACTGAAATGAAGTTGCACAAGACACGATTCAGAGAGTGTATTTTTGGCAAAATGTGGCTGGTTGCTTTGTTGACATGAAACTCAAGCACAGACCTCGGCAATGCTACCGTCATTTTTAGTAATAAAAGAATTACACAATGCTTGAAATGGACACAATGCTTGAAATGGACCGACATTACAAATGTGAATGTTATCAAGTTCAACTGGTCTGTAAACATACTGTTTGAGTTGTTTTTTTAGTAAATTACTTATGATAGTAGGACAACGCAAAGACAACACTTCCACTGCGAAAACATGCCACAAAAATAGGTTTCACAGATCAGTTTTTTCAACAGAAAGTATTAGATATCTCATTTAACTTCCGTAATGGCTGCTTTCTCTGTTAGAACCGTCATTTCTAACAGATAAAGCAGCAACTGTATGTCGTGTCTTATAACTCGTAATGAATATTGTGGTCTGTCCCCCCAGTCTAATTCTACATGCAGGCGTAGACAGGACTTCCGCCCAACTATCACGGCATGCATGTTTGTGGACTTTCAATTGTGGTCCTACTTAAATAAACGTCATATCTGACTATCGATTGTGTTGCTACATAGAATCAAACAGCATACTGTACAGCTTGCAAACTCTCTCGTTGAACACAGGGCAGACAAGCAGACAGCCCTACTGCTGATGAAATGAAGCAGTTACGTGTTATTTCAATGGTTTGTGGGCATGGCTAATATATATCGGATTGTGCTTATTCACATGCAGAAACTGGTATTTTTTTGTAACTAATTTATATCATGTAACTGACCACTCTCATCAGAGCGTCGGCCATAGTTAAATTAAATGTTTGTTTGTAAAAAAGTACAAAAACAACAATATTATATTCCATGTATATCAATCTTTCTTTCCATTTCACACAATACACTGAAAAAGGCATAAACAATTTTTATGTATCGGTAGTTATACTTGATTTCCTTTCCTTCAAAACTGAAAGGTGACAAAATAGCTTTGTAATCCACAAATACTACAGATAATATTTTATTGCAACTATAATTATTACTCCTTAGGAAATGCAATGATAAAGTTAGCAACTAATCATAGCTGCACTTAATGTCGTTAATTCCTATATATCCCCTTTATAAATCAGATTGATACTAATAATCGCAACACGTGCCTACAGTGATCTGAGCAGAATGTATAAAAACTATATAATTATACACCATGATCTCATACAGTCACTCAACACAATACTCAAGACATACAAAGGTACACGCACAAACACACGCAGCAAGTGAGATCAACACAAACACACGAAAAACACTGACGCCAGAGAAAACTCCAACCATTGTGCTTGTTTTCAAGACATCCCAGTACTCACACCAAATACAGGATGTTGTCCCTATCTGCGTGAATAGCCATGGTTACTACAAATGACTTATAGCTATCAAGTTATAAGACTTTGTAGTGTAGTCTACACATGGCAAAACAGTGACTAACTAAAATGTCACATCCGATTACTACTTGCTCCATGACCGTTTTATCATCACAATAAAATGCACCCGATTACATACTTGGTGCGTGGTTATTGAAAGACTAAGTGAAATGAATTTGTCAATTTCTGTAACTTAATACTCATATGGAATTTTTTATTTTTTATATCACCATAAAGATAATTTATTATAATTAGTACTCTTATGATATCTTATGCTTCCTCTGTTATAAATTACTTAATTTAATAACCGACAGTTAGTATGTTTGTGTATTTAATAAGTATAATATACGAACATGATATTATATAAATATATCTTGTAATAATGCACCAATTGTACTAGGGATTGTGTTCTTTTATATAAATCAAATAATCAATAAAATTTAATTTGAGGGTGGCTCTATAATCAGTCTCAGTAGGAGTCTCCCGTCCCTTATATTACGTATTCTTTTGTTTTCCTACCATACATTTTATATTTACCACTTTGTCGACTTGAATGTAAACATATGGCATTGTTTTTATTACAATTATTCTGTATTGTATATTTGGAACACATAAATATTTCATGTTTCCTGTTATCTACAAATTTGCCGCTGGATGTATGCATGAATTGTGGTAACCTTTCGAGTTATTACCATTTGAACATCATGAATGCTCAACCTTGCAGTATATCTGCAGCCTCGTACATATTGCAGGATGAAGCATTATGATGTTAAAGTAGCAAGAACTCAAAAATACATCGTGGGTCCATCCAGCAGTTAGCAGATATTTGTAGATCATAAGGTTATTATTTTTATGGGGATATCAAACAATATTAAATCCCATTGCAAGTTTAAGAATTCACGATGTTCAAATAGCAATAACTTAAACAGTAAACACAATTTCTGTAGGAATGATTATTTTCTTTACTGCGATATCAAAAAACATTATATTACGCGACTGCTAATTCAGATACAGCCTAAAAGGCAACATGCACTCAGCAGCAAACAGGGCAGAAAATGTGCCAAAAAACTCGACCAAAAGGGGCCTTGAAAAGGGTGACGGAGAGGGTTAAAACATTATTTGAATGGCAGAACACTATTTTTAGACTAAAACATTTAATTCAGATTGGGAATAAAAAAGGTTTATTTTACTTAGTAAGGACTGCGAAAAAGACATTAACAGAAATTGACTACCAAATCCTGTGGTCAGGTATAGCTAGTAGTCTAGTAGTAATACTTAACTTAATCTCATCACCCATCTGAAACCAATAGTGTCTGTAAAAAGATAACTAATCGTAGGCCAACAATGTTTGCATGCATCCAAATGACTAGAATTCCTTCATTACCAATCCAACAAGTAATCGGTACAAGTCTAATGAAGACAGGTATGCAATATGATGCATTGTTACGGTATATCGAAGCATCGCCAAAATATTGATGTGTTATAAATTTCGCGATTCTATGCCGGGGTTCCAGTAAACATTTTCTAGTCATATTATTTTGTTATGGAAACAGCTAGTTAGTTACACAACTACGCAGTATCTATCTTAACCAGATATCCACAGTTAATTATAATAAAGAATTTATCATTTGACATTGGAAGATTAGCAGTGACCATTTTGACATTAACATGTTTTTTATAAGGCTTGACTGATTGGCCAGCAATTACATCATATTTAGCCAATCGCATGAAAGATAACAACTTATATTAATCTGCAAAAAGAAATGCTTACAAATTCCATGGAAACAATTGCTATTGAAAAAACAACAATCATTAAAGTTTTGGATGCATCGTTTTATAAATGAGCACGGCAAAAGAACTACCCGGTACCAAATTATCAAGTCATATAGGATATATTGTCTGCTAGAAGTATGACTCGAAGTTTCTAATTCTTAACTAGCTGACAGTCAGTAAAACTTTGTATGTATCACGATGTGTATCGTGCTGCGACTAACGCAAATCGTTATATATTTTTCACAATACATATCACTGTGTAAGGGTTCTGCATTGGTAGTTTGGTACAACTGTAATCTTCACACAAGCACGCATATATCCACACACGCCAAGTGAGAATAACACGAACGCAAGAAAAACACCGACGCCAGAGAAAACTCAACAAACCGGTGTGCATGTTTCAAGCCATTTATGTGCAACGAAAGCAACATCCCTGATATATTCACACAGAATACAGGACGTTGTCTGTACGTGCGCACATCACTGTGGTTATTGCATGTATTATTGTTTTTAATCATCATCATCAACCATGTTTAGTTGCATATAGCAAACTGCTTTTAGGCACACATCAAAAGAATGAAGTATTTAAAAAAAAATGTAAACATCTCTAAGCTAATATATGCTGGAATGTCATATTTTATATTATCTTTTTAATTTGGCTCAACTCTAGTTATCGGTTTCCCGTTTCCAAAGTACACATTTTTTTACTTTTCAGAAAATTTCTTTCTACTTATATGCCAAAAAATAGTATACCCTAATAAATGTTCAATTAATTTTTTTACAAAGAAAGCATACCCAATTTCTACCACTTTAATGCCAAAACCCAATTTCCCAAACAGAGAACGATCTTGTTTTGCTTTTTTAATTATAAATACAAAGACACTATTCTCGAATGCAGGAAATCCGACATCCAGAGTTACGCACTTTTTGCCTGCACTACGCCAATCACTGCTAACGTGTAAGTAAAGTATAGTAACCTCGTGTTCTATGTATAGCTTCCAATAACGACCAGCGTTCGGAAACTGTGTGACGACTCGTTCATACACTGCCCTTGCCTCTTCCACCTTCTTTGTCTGCAAAACAACGCCACAAGAAACATGACACTACGATCAACAACAGCCAGGAATGTAAACACTGGAAACACTGTAAGTGTGGACGAAACTGTGGCATCGTTGTGACAATATTGAGAAAATCTGACTGAGTTAGGTACATAACGCTTTATCGTATTATGATGCAAACATTTTAATACTTATCTCATACACAAAGTAGAATATTTATTTTAAATTGCCACATCCATTAAAAACCACATTTAAAATGCATAACTTAAGATATTAAACATAAGTTGATTAAAGCAAATTAGTTTTTTAGGAAACTCCAGTGTAGATCATTAATTACATTACAGCACAATAAACAACATAAATAGGTGATCATAGTTATACATTTAAATATATATCATATCATATATAAGCTGTCCAAAAGAGGGAAGGAGTAGACGGTGAGGGAAAGACAGTCTTGGGATAATTACCTGTGCATCCCTGATTAGGGCGCTCCAAGCTTCTGTGTCATATGGATACGCAGCTATCCTCTTTTCCGCCTTCACCAGCTTATTGGGGATGTATCCCATCTCCTGCAAATGCAATACTATGCACTTACTGTACTACTAACGACATCAGTCCTGCATTACATTAAACCAAAAATAAATAATTCGCAGGTTTGTTTGGCTCACAAGCACACAATTTGTATAACGCGTGTTACTAAGCCAACTTGGGGGTCCTGCAAGTGTATCTCCACCCAGGTGCCCAAGTCCACTCGCTTCTTTCTATGTCCATTCATATCCTTGGACCATTGTCCTCCAATCTATCAATTGGCGATGTCTTAAAAAAGGTAATTATTTAGTTATTTACTGTTTTCAGTGGACAAACCAAGTTGTCAGTCATTTGCCAGGTGGCGCCACTGCAGAGATATATTCGATTTATCAGGAAATCATTCTGCTGCATGCAGTGCTGTAATTGGCAACACAAAAACTAAATGTTGTCTATATTTGAATTTTGGTAATTTCATTGATTTAAAACATCAACAGATGTAAATATTATTTACAATTGAAAGAAACTACTTAATTGGATCCAATTAATGGCTATATGTTAAAGTTAACATCTTTGGCTATTATTTAGCCAAACCACAGGAAATATTAGACAACAGCAGCCCAAGTCACTTAAAGTATTACCAGGTACTGTGCAATGTCTAGACAACACTAGCCTTTGTCTAACAGCTCAGCACACACATCAAGTCACATTTGTATTTGCTGATGTGATTATGTCTAAGAAAACAACAGGATAAAAATTCAAGGAACATCAGTCAACAATGCATAAACAGCTAAATAACAGTGGATTTAACCTTGAACAATATTATCTAAATCCCATGTGTAAAATGAGTGGCCACAGGTAATCATTTGAATTATTGAACAATACCCAATTGTTAAACTTCAGTTCAAGTTATCCAAGCGATCCCGTTAAAATATTTATCAGGAAGCAACACCTGCAGCTGATATTGTCACATCTGCTACTAAACTGGATTCCATCACGGCAAAAAAACCACCACTGCATCACTGAAACAGTGTTGTGCCTAAAGCAGTAACCCTTACACAAGCAAGCTTTAAAATACAGAAATTTTCCAAAAAGGAACTGCAGCAGTTTAGAACAGAAAATCTGGGAGTGTACTTAGGATTTAAAACAGCAACTTTACTTTCTAACGATGACTTGTCATCTACTTGCACACAAATTCACTGTTTAGCATGCGCTCTGAACTACAGATCAGTGAAGCTTCTACACCAATGCCATTCTGACGACTATGACAGTAACTATTTCTTGTCCTTGTTCCCTTGTAGGTTTGTGTACACAACATCCATTATATTCCGCCTTCTCTACCGATTCTTCTCAATCTATTACTATATTCTGCTGTTCTTCCATTGTTGGTTGTTCATACCTGCACTGCCCTTTCGAGACTTGCTTCACAATGGTCTTTAATTTTAACTTAAGCATTTATCTTCTCCTTCTAACACCTTCTGTTTTATATGCTCTCTTTCTCAATCTGTTCTCACTCTTCTTAGCACATGTCCTGCCCAACTGCTTTCATTTTCAGGTATTACTTCATGCTGTTTCTGATGGCTTGTTTAAATAAAATGTTCTCTATCTGGTTGTTGTCTTTTAACGCATAGATCTGAAATATTGTAACAGACTCAATTATTGTGTACCAGTATGTTATTTGTGAGAAACTCTGTTTAAAAGGACCTGCCTTTGAGAAAAATATCCTTGCTTGGACTTGATGGCTGCAGCAGAAAATGTCCTGTATTACAAAAGTAAGCATTGTGTTAGTACTATTGACGTGGTTGTTCCAGTGGTTCTGCTTACACTCAATGCACGTCTTGTCGGTGTCACTTCTAATAAGTTTTCTACATCAACCATAAATTACAAAATGTTGAGTTCAAAAATAGCCGAAGCCAACAGAACCTGCAGTTCACTGCAGGGTCTCCAAATATTCAATCTTGAACCCCAAATTACTTACAAGTATGGATAAACAATACAAAACATTTCTTCCCAAAAAATAGTAAAAACAAGCAATGTTTCTGTATGGTAGCAAAATAATGTCTTTTGGTTGATGTAAATAATTATTTTCAATTTTAAAATAAAGCATTGATTGAGTGATAACAACAGGAAACCTTAAAATGCAGTCGCAGCATGTAGCTTCAGCGGCATCCTATTTAGCTGTGCACAACATTTTACTGGACAAGCGACAGATCGCGACTGTATTGATGTTGAACAATAGGTTTACCAATTTTACACAGGCAAGTTCATTAAACCAACCTTGTCTGGTCCTCATTCTTACAAAAGTAAACATGTTTAAGGTATGCTCCCAGACATTTTGTGTTTTCATGCCCGAAATTTTTTTTGTAAATTGAATGTTGAGCCCACAAAACGTTCAAACTGAATTCAAATCATATCCCAACTATTGGCAGCATTGCCGAGGCTGGCAGGGCTAACTGCAAGTTCCTGGAATTGCTCTTTGAAGTGGATCCAAAGTACAACTGATTCAGTGAACTTCTTGCTAACAACTGCCACCCACCATGCTTGAGAGGATGATTTAAAGTAATGGAACAGACAAGGTTGTTAGACGATCAGGGAAAAATGCGCGAATTTGTCAAAATAATTAGCATTTAAATAGAAATGGATCATTAGAAGCTGCCTCCATAATTTAGTTCATCGTGAATAGTCAGTTTTAAAAAGCAGGGTCATTCCATGTGAATGCAACCAAAATTCCTTAAATTTGTTGCCCTCATCTCTTAAATTTTCTAGGTGTAAGCTTGTCCCTGTAACACAAATAACTAATAACTCTCAATATCCTTCCTTGCTTCCTTCACAACAAAAATGGGATACTTCTGGATGCCCCAAATTTTTCAATAAATCACTTGGGATTCACGAGAGGGTTTTCAGACATTGATTGCAAGCTAAATATAGATGCCTTAGTCCAAAATTCTCTACATTTCCCGAAGCGTACAAACCATACGCTTGGGGGAGGGGTTGGAGGCTTCCGTACGTTTTCCAAAAATCAAAATTTATTTTATTCCACAAAATAAACAGCCAATTTTCATTTTAAAAGCCTACATGCTATTGTTGGTACGTATTAGTCACAACAATCAAAATTTTTAGTGTACTCTTTGGGAGGGGGGTCAAGAAAAAGAGTACACTTTGTACTCTTGCATTAATGTTGACAATTTTGGACGACCCCTTAATTAACTGTTGTAAATATTTGGTATCTATGCATACCAGTGTGTATTATCAGGGCAATATGACATGTCTGAATGTCTTAATTATGAATCTACACACTCAAATGTGCTGTTATTATATTTCTATAAAATTAGCCAACTTCCGACCCTAAAAAGTCAATGTGGGGTAGAAGATATTGTCATGAAAGTTTTATTAGGCATAAACCAGTCCTATAACACAAATAACAAGTAACTGTCAATATCCTTCCAAGCTTCCTTCTCAAGAAAAATGGTGACCATTGGGTACCCAAAATGTTTCAATAAATCACTTGCAAGAGGGTTTTCAAGCATTGATTGTGAACTAAACATACATGCCATTGTTAATATTTGTATATATTTGTATGTATGTATATCAGTGTACATTCTCAGAGTAATATGACTTGTTTGACTGTCTTAATTATGAATGTATACATATTCAACGATGGTACAATGCGATATTTCTCTTTAAAATAACCAACTTATGATAACAAAAATGAAAGAATTGCTGCAAACTTTTATTAGGCAAAAACCAGTCCCGTCTACAACATAACTATCAACCTTAAATAATCAGAAATCCCAAAAAGTTGTTTTTCTAGCAACTCTGACCAGTGTGAATAATCTCTCCTTTGTATCACAGGACGATTCCATGGAAAGTGATTGTATAACACCAAGTAATAGCATCCAATATCATTTAATGTTGTCTTCTCTTAAAATAGCTATCTTAGGGACATCATTGGTTGTTGAATTTAATAACATGATAATAACTTGAATTTAATAATTGGAGAATATAAGCTTCTAAAAGCATATTCATTTTAAATTGCTGTCAGACTGAACAAATTGAAAAAGATTTATGTCATCCAGCAACAAAGTCATACATATATGCAGCATGTCTCATTGATGCATTTACTGATAGATTTCAAAAGCAACACCAATATCCTTTCTGGTTGCGTCATCAAGTTTGTACTGTCGTTCGTGTCTTTTTGTTCATGGGGTTGGAATGGAACACAAGACAAGGGCATGTGGCACCCAACACGTCATCATGCTTTGGCCATTTGAACGAGGCTGCTAGGCCCACAAGGTTGCATGAACTTAACATGGTTGTCCTCCTGCTCCAGAGACTTTTATTGTGCATCCTAATCACCACCGTCCATCATACATGGAAGCAACATATGTGCCTGGCTGGAGAGGCAGGCTTGCTGGACCTCCTTGTTGGACAGCTGGAACATCCACATTTCCCTGTCTGTCAGTGAAGAGAACTTCTTCACCTGACACTCTGCCGACCTTCATATCAGTGTGAGACAACGGAACAAATGAGTGGTTATCTCGTGTTCCTGGGATGGTTCTAGCAGATTCAAATTGGTCATCTAATTGTGTTTCACTGCGGCTGTCAACATCAGCTGCATTGACGAAAAAGAATGTAATATTTGGGTCAAAGCACGCCCAGTCTGTACTGTTATATAAAAAGGAAGTACCTGGTAGGTCACTTACAATTTGTGTGTGCACGATATTTGTGTTATACAAGTATTTGCTTTATACCTCGTAAACGTTTTGTTGCAATACTTTCTACATGTATCCCAAATACACTTTTTTTAATTGGAAGAAATATAATAATGTACCATCTTTGAATATGTACAGATTCATAATTAAGACAGTCAGACAAGTCATATTACTCTGAGAATATACACTGATATGCATAGAAACCAAATATATACAAACATTAACAACAACATGTACGTTTAGCTCACAATCAAGCTTGAAAACTCTCTCGAGAGTGATTTATTAATAAATTTGGGGTACCCAAGGGTCACCATTTTTCTTGAGAAGGAAGCTTGGAAGGGTATTGAGAGTTACTTGTTATTTGTGTTATAGGACTGGTTTATGCCTAGTAAAAGTTTCATAACACTATCTTCTACCCCACGTTGACTTTTTAGGGTCAGAAGTTGGCTAATTTTATAGAAATGTAATAACATAGCACCTTCCAGTGTGTGTAGATTCATAATTAAGAGAGTCAGCCATATCATATTGCTCTGATAATACGAGCGATTTATTGAAAAATTTGGGGCACCCAGAAGTATTCTATTTTAGTTGTGAAGGAAGCATGGAAAGATATTGAATTATTAGTTATTTGTGTTATAGCAACAAGCTTACACCTAGAAAATGTTTTGTGACAATACATGCTACGCCTCATTGACTTTTTTGGATCGGAAGTTGGTCATTTTTTAAGAATTATAACAATGTACCATGCTTGCATATGTATAGATTCATAATTAAGACAACCAGACCTGCCATATTACTCTGATTTGCACATCTGCATGTGTATATACTAATTATATACAAGTAGTTTCTGAGGTTTGTGTATTTTGCTCACAATGAAGGTCTGAAAACCCTCTCGCGAGTGAGTTATTGAATAAATCATTGTTTATCAACTTGGTGCACATTAACCATACACTGTATTTATGTTCTAATTATATTGATGTGATCTATACATTGTAGATAACAATTCCACAAAGTTTAATTGACACAGGTTAAATAGTACAAGATATATTAACCTGTGAATAATTTATTTATTTTTAAGAAGCTGTCACAGAATGTCTAAACCCAAAATTTCAAACTGCCATAACGCAAAAACTACTGGAGCTAGAACACTCAAATTTTGGATTCTTGCTTATCTTACCAGACTTTCACCAAGCTAGTTCATTTAAAAATTGAAGAAATGAGTGTCGCATCCATTGGTTGCATTTACACTGAATGACCCAGCATTTTTTTTATTTTTTATTATTTGTGCAAGATTAAAGCTCTACCTATAGGCTATAAGAACCCTATCATGCAATGTGTGAACAGGTGAAGTATATATGCATAGTTTGTTTAATAAATACACATTATCTTCTTTTTTTTAAATTTACAAACCACATGTCATGCCTCATGGCCATGAGATGGGTGGGAGAGCCACAATGCTTGACTATGACGTCTATGTTCATGATGTTGTTGGTTATCCTCCTGCTCCGCTGTTGTTATTTATGTTGTACTGTGGTTGTCTAGTTGAGTTCTAGTCAGTGTAGGTTTAGTTTTAGAGCTCGGACCTATAATTAAAACTGGCCGTTCCATCTTCTAATTCTTCCAGATCACAGTAAATGAGTAATCGCACCGAACTTCCGAAGCCAGGCGATGCCGCGAATCGCGATATCGGATAGGCATGACACCACTCGGAGTCGGATCCGTCGTAAAACGTCAGTATTTTAAATAGGTGAATTACTCTATTCAAGTTGGTGTCACTAATAAGTCTATTGGAGATTCACACAGAACCATACCACCAGAAGATACGTGATGGATAAGCAGTATATGTCGAGGAGATTCCGCTCCTCCTAGACCTACTCACCTCCCGCGGAAGCTCTGTCGCCAGCGGGGTCGCCAGCAAAGACATTTTAAAAGCACAGCAACAGAGATAACCGAAACAAAAATCGTCTTTAATGAAATGAATGACTAACACTTTAAGTATACACAGAAAACGTTGTTTATTCAAAACCAACCCCAATTAACCGGTAAATCTTAATAATACCACGTCGCCACATAAACAAGACATGCTCAGGACAGAAGAAAATGGCTACCAGTACTGAAATACCCGTATTTTGACTGACGTTCGAACTGTCGTAAAAGTGGTATTATGCTAATTGCATTTACATTTATATTGTCATCTAAAGTATTGTAACAATACTTCTAAAATAGAAACATGTATATGTTCCTGACACAGAATCCACCAATAAACTCATATTAAATTTAAAATGATAAATTCATGATGAATTAACACACAAGATGTCAGCACCTCCACTCAACGGTCGTTCTCATAAACACTAGATGGTGCCAGTTTGAGTGTACCTACCGTGTACGATTGATTTTATGATAAGCGCTTGCATACAATGTATGCAGATGCAATGTGCATTACCACCGTGGAGTGATTCACATTCGCTTAAATAAATATCACTAAGTTGCTATAAGATATCGTGTCAACAGTATTATCCTAACAAACAGGGCGACACTTCATTAAGGGTGTTATAGGAACGGTTCGTTTAGTTGGAATTCGTCCAGTATTGTTTAAGCTAATATTTGCCCTATAAATAAATAATGCAATCAAACCGTAGGTGCACAAAACTCATGCAAACAGTACTATCACCACTTTGTACATATGACCGCTATGTTGATGTTATGTTTCCTTGCATGTTTGCTTCAGAAGGTGACCGGGTACGTCCCCGTTCGTACCCTTAATGTGGAACCTCATTAATCCGGACAGCGATAATCCGGAAAACTCGTTAATTCGGCCGGATTCCTGCCCTTGGAACCAACGTTTCTGGATTAACAACTCCATCGTAGTGTATTTTGCTGCGCGACTTAACATGGCGTAACATATAGTGGAACAGTGAATTAAGCCTACGATTATTTTGTAAATATCTGTGAAGTTATATACCGTATATATTAGGGGACCCCCAACAACAGGCATACCCAGGAACATTAGGGAACCACAACAATACCTAGCCAACATTCTATAAGATCTGATGCCGACTTCTCTCCCAAAAGGTGATTCTACTACATTATCAAAAACACGGGCAGAAGCAATGCCACGCGGTGGTCCAGAGAATAACCAGGATCCAGCCGCTCAACTTTTATAGCCGGCGTCTTCTCGTTTTCCAGGGTGTATGTTTTCCAATCCGTGCACCTGGCCATAACAACAATAGCAGCAATACACAACAAACAAGTTGCAATAGATCCTCAAACTAATGTAATATTACGCCAAATGACAGCACGTTAACGCAGCCGTGACGCGTCGTGCAAGTGCATTTAATGCAATGAGCGATCTAGGGTCCAAGCACGTCGCGCGCCCAGTACGGAGCCAATATGCAAGTTTATCTCCCTCTACCTCGGGGTGATCCCGTGTCAAGATCAACGCCTGCAACAGTCGAACGTGTATCGGAATTAATTAGCAGAGTAGGTCAAAGGGACAAACAACAACCCGGCGCTGGTGATAATGTGCTGGTCATCTAAAAGCGACCAGAACGTATGTAAATAAAAGGCGCGTCAACATAACAGCCATACGGCACGCAACCGGCCGGCTTTTTCAATGACACGCCGGCTGTACACAATGTCAGGCACGTGCTCCGCCGGCCGGCGTCGACACGCGCGCGTCTGTCAATCAAACTCGCGCCGCCCAATCGGCGCTGTGCATCTGTCGGCGCCCCGGAACGAGCATGGCACACGACTGGTAGTGGGTCAACGGATGCCTGGAGGGTCCGCGGCGCGAGGATGTAAACAGACATTGTGTTGTCGGCGCACGCGGGGGGGCGTTGCGTATATTAACCGAGTTTGTTGCGCTTCGCCCGGCAAGCGCGCGCCGTCCCTTTCCGTTTATAGCCTCGAATGGATGGATCGAATTGTGTCACAGCCGTCTCATTGGTGTTCGTTTGCTAAGGTTTCACCGCGAGCCGCTGCTATAAAAATAACTACCGCACGTCCGCTGTGTCGCATAGTTGCAGTGTACACACACACGTATCGCAAATTACACGTACAATAATCACCACTTGGTGATGACATCAGTGGGGTTTCTGGCCCAAAGCCCAGTGACACTGTCAGTGTAGGCCTTATAAAACACAGCTGACATTTACCAACGAATAAATTCAGAGCTTGCCTTAGCGGACAGCGAGATGCGGTAAACAGCTACAGCGCAGTGTCTGCCGACGATGTTTATAACCTTTTTCGACCCGACAGTAACAATTAGATAAATAAGTTAGGACCTAGTCGGCAGGCGGGTCATCGTCCCGACTGTACGTATCAAGGAGTATTATGTTTCGACAATAAAAAGCGACAGTGTTTGGGCCCTTGTAGTATTTTTATAGCGGCACGAACAGGGTCCAAAAGTCCAGGGTATTCCAGCACTTACGATTACACCTATCCCGTTTACTGATTCAAATAAACAAGCATGCCTGCAAAATTATAATTATAGCAATTATAAACGCACTCGTCGGAAAATATAAACAATAATGAACGTGCAGGAATACAATATTTACATTTTCATAGTATATTTAATATTAACAGGCATAACTGTGTTCTCTAACATATGCGCCCTCACGCACGCACACACGCACGCACGCACGCACGCACGCACGTACGCACATACGCGCACATACACGATATTATTTCACATTAACCTCATTTCAACAAAATACATGTCTTTGGAACTGACATCCATGACCAGGTTAACTTTGCTATACCATTTTGCCATAATCAGCGATGCATAATTCATGCGACCAAGAATGTCGTCATGGTGCCGTTTAAATGCATAAATTGATATGCTTATATGCTTAATATTTATATTAAAAATCACCATAGATGTTAGAATGCCGTGACATGTGCTACTGCAGTAATAAAGCAGCACAGAAGCGTGTCAATTATGACACCTCTGACAATATCAGTGAATACAGTGAAATAGGTAACACATGCACCCATGACTTTGCTTATAAATAACAATAGATATTCTGCCTACGAGACGTAGGCCTAGCTAGCCACGTTTTTGCTACGTATAAGGTAAACTCGCGTAAATGTGCCACCGGAATAACAATTTATAGCTTTAATAACGACTAGAAGTGACAAGTCGCTGAATCCTATTATACTGCATATTGCAATTAGCAATATGTATCGTACGTCGACATTGCGTAATCAGTGGTTTTCAGTCTCGTATCGCGTTTTAATTATTAATATATTGTTTTCAAGTTTGTTTCTCTATTTATCTAGTCATCATTGTATGTGGACATAATATTATCTAGGACCTTACTGCCTGGTTGTTTGAAATGAAACCTAATTATCGGTATTATTGTTTTCTTTGTGGCCAGATGGACGCAGTCTGGTTTTTGTAATTAGTGTGCTTTTGCATGCGTTCGGGCGTGCATGAATGCATGCATGCGTGCGTGAATGCATGAATGCACGCGTGTGCGAACGTGCATTCGTACGTATAATTGTATGTACGACCCATACGAACACACGTAGTACTTAGTAAGCGCAATCTTATAAAGAAAGAGATGGGGCTAAGGACCTATTATGCTACATAAGCATGCATGAACTCACTCGCGTACACAAAATGAAATAGGAATTTTCGGATATGACATGCTGAATAAAAGATACTCCTGGAATCAAGCCAGCTCATAAAGTCGATCTGTTGCGACTGTCAGAGAGTCTGTTTGTTTTTATATTAATAAACAGCGGTGGTAAGTCATGGCGAGTCTGTCGCATCTGTATTTCCTCGCCTTAAAAAACTGTATTAATGAGGCATAGTGCGGCAGACTAACTAAGCTGATTAGGAGCAGCCACTTGCAACTTTTTCGTGTACCGTTGTTATGTGCGATTTTAGTGGCAAATACGAGTGGGTCCGGGGTTAAGTGGGGAAACGGTGTGATCAGAATTTTTTTAATGTCAGAGATTCAGAAACATTTCCGTCATTTCGCTAGAAGATGGCATAGCTATTGATTCTGCATAGTTGTTGGTGTCGGTTACTGCTGGTGTTGTCGTCTAGGAAATCCAGTGCAACGATTGTCGGTAAAAGGAAATCGGGTATGTATACGTTTGGGTCATCCCCACAATAAGTCACGTTTAGGGGGTAGGGCCCTATATTTGGGCATGCGTGGCAAGCATTACGTGGGAGGTGGGGGTAGGGGTGAGGGTGGGGGTAAACATTACCTAACGATTTCTGGTCCACAAAACAGGTAGGAGAAGGGACGTTGGTCCACAAAACAGGTATGGGATTGGATGTTGGCCCAAAAACAGGTAGGAGATGGGACTTTGGTCTACAAAACAGGTAAGGGATTGGATGTTGGCCCAAAAACAGGTAGGAGATGGGACGTTGGTCTACAAAACAGGTAGGGGACTGGATGTCGGCCAACAAACAGGTAGGATATGGGACGTTGGCCTACAAAACAGGTAAGGAATTGAATGTTGGCCCAAACAACAGGTACGAGATGGGACGTTGGCCTACAAAACATTTAGGGGATTGGATGTTGGCCAAACAAAGGTAGGATATGGGACTTTGGCCTACAAAACAGGTAGGGGATTGGATGATAGCTAAAAAAACATGTACGAGATGAGACGTTGGCCTACAAAACAGGTAGGAGATTGGATTTTGGCCCAAAAACAGGTAGGAGATGAGACGTTCGTTCACAAAACAGGTAGGGGGTTGGATGTTGGGCAAAAAACAGGTAGGAGATGGGATGTTGGTTCACAAAACAGGTAGGGGATTGGATGTTTGCCAAAAATAGGTAGGATATGGGACGTTCGTTCACAAAACAGGTAGGGGATTGGATGTTGGCCAAAAAACAGGTAGGAGATGGGACATTGGTTCACAAAACAGGTAGGGGATTGGATGTTGGCCAAAAAACAGGTAGGAGATGGGACGTTGGTTTGCAAAACAGGTAGGGGATTGGATGTTGGCCAAAAAACAGGTAGGAGATGGGACGTTGGTTCACAAAAACAGGTAGGGGATTGGATGTTGACCAAAAAACAGGTAGGAGATGGGACGTTCGTTCACAAAACAGGTAGGGTGTTGGATGTTGGCCCAAACAACAGGTAGGGGATGGGACATTGGTCCCAGGCGGGTCGTGGAGGGAGTGAGGCGAGAAGTGACCAGGGCAGTGGTAATTTGGTGGGTAAGCTTATGTGTTGGGTTGACACCGACAACACACACAACACACACAACACACACAACACACACAACACACACAACACACACAACACACACAACACACACAACACACACATACATACACACACAACACCCACACTCCCATATATACACACACACACACACACACACACACACACACACACACACACACACACACACACACACACACACACACACACACACACACACACACACACACACTCACACACACAATCTCTCTTACACACACACACACACACACACACACACACACACACACACACACACACACACACACACACACACACACACACACACACACACACACACACACACACACACCACACACACACATACTCACACACTCACATACACATACACAGACACACACGAACGCACGCACACACACGAACGCACGCACACACACTCGCACACACTTACACACTCACACACTCACAAACTCACAAACTCACACACTCACACACATACACACACAGACACACACACTCGAACGCACGCACGCACGCACACTCACACACACGAATGCACGCACGCAAGCACACACTCACTCACACAGTCACACACACGAACGCACACACGAACGCACGCACGCACGCACGCACACACACACTCACTCACACACACGAACGCACACACAGACACACACACTCACACACATACACACACACACACTCACACATTCACACACTCACACATGTGTATCCATACACGTACTCACGTACCCACTTGTGTACGCACTTACATGTGTAATTACTTGCATGAATACATGCATAAACGCATGCACGCAAGCAATTACACATAAAAGTTGTGTAAAGACGCGTTACAGTTCATAGTGGAATACATAACACGATTTTAAGAAGAACACTTCCCCACATGAATATTACGTCATATTTATTTGTAATGATAATGATCGGTCACTCTCGGAAACCCTCCGGCAAGCTCTTGTCCAGTCACCAATGCTTGACCGATAGCGTTGTGTGGCAACATCTCCGTAGTAAATACACGCAATCAACAATAGCACTCTCCTGTCTCCGAAAGATTGGGCCCATCGGCTACCGCTAAACTCGTGTTTACAAACCCCGGATATGCAAATATATATATGTGGGCATAGTAGGCGTAAACACGTAATTAGCCGACCGCGCGAATTACTTCCCCAATTCTAGTTGTTCTAGTTGTTTCCAGCACTCGGCAACGTTCTATTAACTGACTAGTCTGTATATATTGTGGTTACAGTGATCTTATGAGGTCTCATTCAACTAGTCAGCCTTTTTCAGAACATTATCGCCAAGCCGACCTTTCTATGCTGGCACTGAGGGTGGTCACTGCCAGGGTGCTTGTCGTCCTCAGTGGTTCTTTTACGTCCCAAATTGAGACGAGATAATGGCGCAATTAATCGTGGCTTACGGGGCTTTGTACAGTCTGTGAGCGACCTTATTATTAAATAATGCATAGTTTGTTGTGAGTGTTCCACTTCCGACAGAACATATACATTAAATTGCCAGTTCTTGCTAGCGAGTGCAGCTTTATGTCTCAGTTTGGGACGTAAAAGAACCACTGAGGACGACAAGCACCGTATTAGTGACCATCCTCAGTGCCAGCACATGAAAGTCGGTTTGGCGATAATGTTTTGAAAACGGCTGACTAGTTGAATGAGACCTCATAAGACTATTACATTGTAACCATAATAATACAGACTAGTCAGTAATGCCTGATGTAGGCTTCGTGACCCGCAAGTGTCACCTTGGTGGTTCGTACAAAGATGTTACACCGCAGAACGTCAGTGATAATCGACAGTTGACATTAATTAACGTCGTTTTACGTTTTACGAACTATGAACGTTGGAAACATATTCGGAGTGGCAATGTGACGTACGAATCATCCGAACTAGTGTGCGTGATACGGGACATGTTCAACCTGGCGAGTATGGAACGCTCGATACCATTGCTATCTTTAAAACATACTAAATTGGGTTGGAATTGTAAATTATTGGGTAGTTATTGGATTAATGCCTAGTTCGATTGATTGTAACCGTTAAAATCCAGCTGGGTAATATAACACCAGAAGAGAATCCATGTTAACGCAGCTGTATTGGGTTGTAACATAAAGCATTCGCCGATTTCACTTGCGACGTTATTGTGCAAGCCTTACGTTGTTATCAATATATTGATAATGGGCGTTCGCCGAACGCCGACGTGCGCGCGCATAACAATATGTAAGCCAATGTACACTTCGACCCAGAGACCCACTTGGCAGGCTGCCAAATGTGGAGCGACGAGCGTAAACAAATCTGAAAATAGTAGTGGCAAAGGTCGGGTTTGTTAACGCCTCTCCCGGACTTCGCGCCCACTCCAAACCACCAGGCAATCGCGTATAAAAATGCAGTATTAATACCTAATACTAGTTTAGGCGATGATTTACGAAGCGTTGTTATAACGAAGCAATGATGGATTGCAACATTGTATCAGCTTAAGTTAAGGTCAGCCGGGACGGATTATCGTCTACAGTATTATCACAGCCGAGTAGTTGCGAAATCGATTATCGTGTGTTCAGTAGATTGTCCGTACGCATATTGCTTGGGTACGTTGTTGCAGCATGTAATATATTACACTGTATGGCATATTCTGACAGTAATCTTAAAAAAGCTTGACGTAAAATATCGATAATCTAAATCATTCGCAATTATGTCATCGATTTAGTGCAAACGAATTGTGAGAAACAGTAGATTTTGTCGACTTGATTTTCGTTGCATCGTGGTTTATAGTAGACGTTTATGGTAGAAGTAGGGTATAGTGAAGCAGCGCAGCCCCTTGGGGTAAGACGCCCCCATAACGTACGCAAAATAAAAACTAATTCTGAATTCCCCCAAATCGTGTTTAAAATGATTTAGAGATATATTTGATAACCATTCAGAAAGATCAGCAACATGACCCACTATTTGGAAAGAAATATTAAAAAACACAGTAGGTCCCGTGCATGATTTGCAAGATATATATGATATGTTAACTATAATTTTAATTTAACAACAAGAATAGGTTAACATATTACTATTTGTTTGCACATGTTACATGTTCAAACAATGATTCGTTCATAAAAAAGAAAAACACAAAGCGGATGTCACAGACCATATTGCCTCCGTAGGGGGAATCGCTGCTCACGGCTACCATAGAGTTGTATACTTTCTGTATTTACGACGATTTGTCTCCGACAGTTTTATATCGCCGACGAGTCGGAGATCGTTGTAGTGTTAATCAAAATATATTCTCACAGAGGACTGAAAACGAATTGTACGACTGGTCTGCTGACTGTGGAAATGTCACGACGGCCTAGCCTGGTTCCTGGACCTAGCGCTGGATTACCCCACGTAATCATGTCGCCATACACGGGGTTATGTAAAGCTATAAAAGCATTATACACGTAGAATTAGAATATTTAGTTCTATCGCTGCTAGTCCAGACACATTACTGAAAAGGAATGACGTCACAAACGCCACCCGGAAACGGCAAGTGGCGGACGGACGGGCAAAAGATGTTGCAACAGGGTTGGCGATTATAGCTGCAATTTCTTAATTATTTAAAGTTCTGCAAGGAGCATACCTACAAAAAAGTTACAAGAATATGTAAAAGATAAGTCTAGGGCCTAGTTGATGTCATTATGTATTCTATTTATCCATTAAACATGTGCATAAGGTTTGCGTTGAGTTTCCATTTCGTACACTATTGTAGGCAGTGTATAATGTAGGCATACACGTTCTATGTAAAAACTTTGATATTTGTACGTCAGCTATAATCACAAAACTACGAATAATACTACGATATATAGGAAGCAGCATATACGAATCAAAAACAATATTAGTTATTAATATTATGTCTGCATGTATTGATGAGATCCACAGGACGAGGTTCGGGGAATAAGCCCTGTTGGAAGAAAAAGACGAGGCGGAGGAAAACGTAGCCTAGACCCTACTTAATAGCAAGGACACAGGACCGAGAATACATCTGACATCAGCCAACGGAAACGCAGCACGGTTGCATGGGACCAAGCTCCAGAGTGAGTCCAGGTAGCGAATATATGGGATCTCGCTTGAGATCCAACCCATTAAAAAGTTCAGCCAAATTATTCCCAGATTACTCCTAAATTGGCAACAACGAGTCCGATAGTTCCGACAGGACTTCTGCCTGAGCAAAACTTACTGTTTCTTACCATTGAACGGTGAGGTGAGGTGAGGTGAGGTGAGGTGAGGTGAGGTGAGGTGAGGTTCAAACTGTCTAACATAACAAGTACAAGTTTATCTCGGAAGGAAGATGACCCGGAAACAAGTATTATGACGTCAGAAAAGGGAATGAACTGTCTTAGGAGATTGATAGAGCGTGCTAAGAGCGATGCGGTGAATCAATTGACAGGACATTATAATACTGAAAACAAGGAAGAACGAGTAATGAGAAAATCATGAAAGCATGTCTATCAATCAATCATACCTTTAAACAGCACTGAGATAAGAGCCCTGTCATTAATGGCACATCTTTAAACTAAAGCCATCGGTTCACGAGAACCGCCTGTTGAGGAAAACACTTGCTCGCCACCTCGTTA
>OZ023218.1:25722799-25725299 GCA_963995525.1 Escarpia spicata
GAAGATACATTATAAGCCATTGGTCTAGGTGTCGTGTAGGGTAAATGTGTAACCTGCAGTGGACTCACTAACTCCAGAGAAAGACAATTCGGAAAACAAAGCTCGACAGTATAAAGTAGCCACGTACATGTGGCTGACATATAGTGATGAACTGATCATAAGAAAAGATTACCACACGCGACACACGAAGGATATAATATTGAGAGGAGACAGTAGCATACTCGAAGGCTGGAGAGATTACTTGGGGAAGACATGATAGATGGATAAGTCTTACACAACAATAATTGTGCCTTAATTCATCCCTATTTCAGACCGATTAATTCCCAAACCAACTGTGAATTGTGTAATCTTCTTACTTCCCGTTTCGTCTCCTTGTGTTGCCATCGTCTGGTGCATGTCTTCTGGTGTGGACGTATCGCTCAGTTGTCGGCAGCCGACGAGGTGGGACATCGTCTGGTCTTCTTCGCAGGCATATGTTGTTGACATGTTTCGTTGATGTAGCGACGTTTTCTCATCATCTCAGTTGCTTGTGGTTGACCTCGGTGAGCAGGTGGTTCAGGAACCGCCAGGCACAGGTTAGTTAGACGCTACTGGTGGTGATTCAGTTGGCCATGGCTCCATTTTCACGATTGCCTGTGTGTCAGTTGAAGATTTTTTACAATAGCAGGTCAAAAAGCGCACCCTAATGTATGTGTGTGTGTGTGTGTGTGTGTGTGTGTGTGTGTGTGTGTGTGTGTGTGTGTGTGTGTGTGTGTGTGTGTGTATTTGAGCGCGAGCGTGTGTGTGTTTGTGTGTGTGTGTGTGTGTGTGTGTGTGTGTGTGTGTGTGTGTGTGTGTGTGTGTGTGTGTGTGTGCGCGCGCGCCTGTGTGTTTGTGTGTATATTGTGTGTGTGCGTGCGTGCGTGCGTGCGTGCGTGCGTGCATGTGTGTACGAGCGTGCGTGCATGTGCGTGCATGTGCGTGCATGTGCGTGCATGTGCGTGCGTGCGTGCGTACATGCGTACGTGCGTTTGTTTAGTGCCCGATTGTTTAGTACCTGTCACTCTCTTGATCTTTTCATGCAATCACTATCAGTCCGCCTGACGTACAGCGCAGCAGCAATTATAGAGTAGACTCTCTGTTAATTGGTAAGTTTTTCAAGGGACATCGTGGAGGAAATCACCAAATAATGCCACAAAATTACCTCTAGCATGAACACAAAAGCAAACTAGCAGTCTGACCCTGCCCGTACAGCAGTCGGCAGCACAAGTGAGGTGAGTGAAAGCTGTGACCACAAGGAGGCGCTGCTGTGTCGGGTACTTCGCCCTTGCCTTGTGACCAAACCGTTGGAACAACCTTCATCCGTAATTGTCGGGAGAACGATATTAACCTAGATATTAAAGTTTAATCATCCGTCGTCGAACGTCGACATTTGTTTCACATTATCATCGTCATTGTAATTAACTGCCACTGCCGAAAACCACGGCTCGCGTCAACAGCAGCCGCTCGTTTCATTAGGCCTACACCTGCTGTTAATTATTTTAAAGGTGAGCGTCTAGCGCGAATAAGGATATTAAGCGTTGTTTGAATAGGTATATCCACTTTCATTACATCATCGCATGTACGAAATGTATGTATAACCTAATTGCACACGATATACGCCTATACAGTATGGCAACAGTGCAGAGTATACTCTTTCGCTTTCGGTTTTGTTGACGTTATTAAGGCATAAATAAGACGCGCGAGACCAGTAGACTTAAGGTCTACGTGGTTAAAAGTCTGACTGTGGTTAACAAAAAGATAATGTTATATTGTAGGCCTACCAGTAAAACATAAGTGGATCGTCGTTGTTTGGTCTACATCTTGGTCTTCCTCTGAAATGCGCGCTCCTGCAAAACGTGGAAGACTATTTTTATGTTGGCGTCGTTAATAACGCTGACATCATAAGTTTTAGCGGAAACGAAACGTCAACCTGGCTCGGTGCTTGGACACTGCAAACTGGTGTTTCAGAATATGAAATTCTAACAATATTTCCTGCTGATTAACAGAGAATGAGATCCACGGAGTTCGGGTGGCAACCGAGAAAGCTCTAGTTCCAGCGAATTAAGCCTTACGTTATCGGGAAAACATGAACCGAACATAGGGGTATATTTAGCCTACTCTCTGCTGGGGTGCGCTCTTCTTGTGGAAAGCTACCATTACTGATGTTGTCACAGTCGATATCAATGACATCACCAATCTATATTTATCCATGATGCAGGCATATGGCGTCATAAACGGTATGACGTAATATGCCCAAGTTACGGCAACTCGCTTGTAAGCACTAGCCTTCAAGATCATGTTACATAGTGAAAATTATATACAGGCATAGGCGCGGGAACAGGGGGCGTAGGGGGCACCTGCCCCTTGAATTTCTCGGGGGGGGGAAGACACGTGGTTCTGTCCCCCATTAAATGTGAGCGGAATGTTTGTTTTTGTGGCGAGCATCAATGACGGGAGGAAATCGAAATTATATGAGAAA
>OZ023218.1:25730299-25937799 GCA_963995525.1 Escarpia spicata
AGTCGCCGACATGATTAAGCCCAGTTCACACGCGCGATTAACTGTCCGATAGGTTTGCCGACAGCTTTTTGCGCGGTAATGCGATATAAGGATTTGTCATGTAAATGTATATATATATATATATATATATATATATATATATATATATATATATACTCGCTAGACCGGGTCGGGCAGCGATGTCAAGTTTTGGTTACGACTGTGTTGGCGACCGACAGTAGTCGCACGCGTCATATCAAAGCTCAAAAGTCAATATCTGGGTCACAGTGTCTAGATACACCGGTCGCGTCGACGCACAAGTACGTTCTTTAACCATACTCTGTCGCTCGACTGTCGCTCGCACACCGCTCGTGTAACCTGGCCTGTAGTCTCGCTGACACATAATAACAACGACGAAGTTGGGCTATTACCGTACACAGAAATAAGAACACTGTCAGATAATTCTTATATTGCAGCAAAAAATTCCTAGTTTATTACGCGTTAGCGCCAGTATTATTAAAGTTGGCATCGTGTGGAGACAACGCGGCTCATTATATCATCAGTAGACAGAAAACGTGAATATAACCGCAGACCAGACTACTTCAGATATTAATAATTATATACAGCAGTTTGTTGTACATCGGCCTACAAAGGCAATTGGCGATCGCCGGTGTATTTCAAAGTCATTGGCAGTCCTGCTACTTTAAGGATTAATAACCCGAACAGACCGATGCATTTCACATATGTGGCTATCAATAATTCGCCGCAACATCAATGGTAAAAGACGTGTCCATAACGATTTCCATTGGTGAAAGCTCCCCTCTCAAACTTCATTGCGATTTTTTTCTTGTCTTGTTTCAAGGTCATTTGGCAAAAATGCAACACTTTCGTGTAATTATTACTTCCCTGTTGTGACTTTTAAAGGTGCGACGTCTGGTTGTTTTTTTATTTAATAACGTCACGAATAAACGAAATGCACAGTGATGTCTGGACCGAAAATTTCAGACGTTGTGAATTAGTATTTTTGCCTGAGACAGGGTATAGTGCCCTGAGCCCATTGGTGCTCGTTGCAGTGTGGAACTGATAAGTAGAAAGACTGGTACGAGGGATATTCTGTGGAGCGCAGTGGTGCAGTGACTAGAGCTACGGACTCTCGATCGAGAGAACCCGGATTCGAATCCTGTGCTGCGGTGTCGAACCTTGGGCAAATTCGTTCACTCTACGTTGCTCTAGTTCACTCATTGGTATTAATGAGTTTCTGGCTATAGACAGTTGTGGCTATTTGTGTACGAATAGTCTTCGCGCATTAATTGCAGCATGGCTGAATGCTTCCCAGAGAAGTCGAGATTGAACAGGTTTGCCAGGGAGTAAAATGTAAAGCGCGTTGAGCAGTCCTGGGGACTGGATACTGCGCTATATAAGAAGTTACCTTTTTATTATGTACGCAGACGATCTGGTGGTGGCAGCGGACGGGGAAGCGGACTTCTTAGAATAACTGATAGAATGGAAGGATATTTCAGCAGGCATGGATTGGAAGTAAGTTTGGAAAACACAGATTTACTATCAGTTGGGCTACTCGGGCAGCAACACAAAGAGAGTTTCGATGGAACGGTATGCTGGGACGTCAGCTCAGAGCATTTCGGCGGATTAAGGGTTTCCGGGACCACGGGGCAAGTTCGGATTGTAACCCCTCTCTATCGAAAGCCAAGCCCATGGCTTAGGTGTTTATTTAAATCATTAAACAAATTAATGTCATAATAAGCAGCTTTTTTTTGTAAAAATAACGATTACAAAATATAGGAACGCGTTTATGTACAAATTTATGAAAGAACTTCAAACATTGACGAGTGAAGATGTCTTCCAGTTTTAGTATATTTTCATTATAGGTTCAGTGTGTGAGTTATATTTACTACGGGAAATTATAGTCTGCTGAAAAATACCGCAGGAAGCGGTCGAAATATACAAATCACAAACAAAGTGTATTGATATGTTTAATTACAAAGGACATGTTTAACTTGCGTGTCAGACAGGATATTGGACAGAAAAGGTTGCACTTTCTTGTGTTTATATCAGTCGAGTGCGACAGGTTCGAAAACTGCACATGTTTTGTCCTTCATTGGCAACTTGTCTGTTGGAGAATCCCGAAAGACTGTACGGTCTATTTGGGGTGCAGACTAGCCAGACCTATAAAGTGAATTCCAGGATGACTTAATTAAGTTGTTTGTTATTAGTTTATACGTTTTCCCGTATTATTTCTTGCGTATTTGAGTAAGGGCCGGGAGAAGTTGCCCCTATGCTAATACGCCACAGGCTCAGAGGCTGACATTCGCAGAATAAAAACAGGAACAAACGAATGAGGGAAATTTGTAGGGGTGATGGGAGATGACACATATCTCGTAAACTGAACAGAAAACTCTTGTGTTCACGTATGACACCAGCATACCTACAGCTGTATATGTTAGCTAGATACCTTGTCTGTGACAGAAAACCAACAAGAAAGAGTACAGGTTTTCTATTTTTTTTATAATAGCGACAGCCCAAATAATTGTTAATAGGTCGAAACCACAGTTTGACGTGTGTGCGTGTGTGTGACTGTGCGTGCGTGTGCGTGTGCGTGTGCGTGTGCGTGTGCGTGCGGTGGGTTGCAATGGGACAAAAGTGGGTTTCATCGTAAAAAACGCTCATCTATTTCAGGAGCAAGGAATTGCCCTACGGTCATAATAATTAACCACATTTGTATATACTGCCAGATATCCACTTCGGGGAATCCTTGGTGAACACAATTTGCCACATAGAGTGATATGCCAATGTCCGCCTCCTCGTGTGTGCACGTCTGAAGGTACTGCATGTCGTTGGAGGTTTTCTGGACTGTGGTCACAGCTATCTGCTCTTGTGTGCCGATGATTATCTCTCCACCGGAAACGTATGGCATTACACAGTGTAGCAAGTAATGAAACAACATCTGAGTGGTTCCGTTATGTATTCTGAGTTATAGTGTTGGTTGCTTGAGGGTGTCAGCAAAATACCTACCACTTACAAAATATACTCTTCTGACAGTTGTCAACTGGGGTGTAATGTATAGGATACGTTAGTGCTTGACATCATCGTCAACTACATGTGTGCCAAAGTCTACGGCTGGTAGAGCATGTGGAAGGCTTCATCATCACCACCCAACAGTGTTGTGTCGAGATATGGAGCAATCTGCAATGATGGGTTGTTTGGTATTGCAGTCAGTCTGATTGTGATCATTGTCATAGTTGGCGCTTTTCAGTCGTTTCGTCCGCATATCTACTCTGCTATATTCCCATGTGTCCTTAACAGTGTATAAGGTTTGTATTAAATAGTTTGTCCATGACTAAGTTTATACTCGAAGTCAGTATATATGCGCGACGTACACTAATTTTGAATGTTGACGCCAAAGATGATATTTATTTACCAAAGATGTTTTGTGTGCTAAGGTGTAGTATATATCTTATTGAGTTTATTTTATGGCAGTTTAAACATTATCTTCCAACTCCATTTATACCTGTGATATATCTGAGCATGCCACCACACAGGTCTCCAAGGATTGTGGATGTTGTGTCAAATTTACAGCACAACAGTCCCACTTTGTGGGTCCTTGGCTTGATCGTGACACCGGCCTAGTGTTACTGCTGATAAAACAGATTGTGGTTTCAACACAACAAAATGTCCATTCATAAGTTTCCAGTAAACCTCAATAAATGTTGAGTACGTTTTTCATATAATAATAATCTTTATTGATACATGATGTTCAGTATAGCACAGATGTAGCAGTAATATGAAACATGTAAATACATTACGTAACAACTGGAACAAAGCAACACATTGCTTGTGTTCCTTATTCATGTCATATTTGAACTGTAAACTATAATTCATGTAAAAACAACATAATATATAAACGTCTTCATAATAAACTAACTAATTATTTAATAGTGCATTATACTAGTACCGTAACACTGAACACCTGGTGCATCTTAACATGAAAACATTTTATATTAAAGCAGAATTTAGCATCTGTTTGCTAGAATTAGACGCTGGGTCCTTTGTTTGAACATATGAAGAGATGTACAATATTGTAAATTAGTATTTGTAATAAATGTATTCCAGATTTTAGGACCAACATAAGCCAAAGACAATTGTCTGCAATTAGTCTTGCAGTATGGTATTTTATATATCATATTGCTGACGTGAACGCGAAATGAAACCATTTGTGTTGTATCCACTTGTGTTTGTTGTTTTAAAGGGAATACAAACATATAATGCTTGAATTCATATTCTATTACATCCTGCTATCTATTTCCATGTCCACCAAGCCCGAACAAATTAACAAAATTAAATGAATTAGAAATTCCACATTTTATGCTGTGCATCCGGACATTTTCGAATATGCATATTTTGGCGCGCTTTTCGGGATGCCGTGATGTGACGTCACATATGATCCATACTCACATCAGGCCGACCCTTTGCATTCAGAGCATGTTTACAAGCATAGCTTTCGGGTCGAAATGAGCGTCAAAATAAGTTATTTTGCGATATTCCGATGTAATACAAACACTAGTCATCATAGAGGAACAAGCAGTTATCTTACGGTTCCACATGAATCCAATTTTATTCAAAACAATGAATGCGAATGGGCCTACAAGACAAGTCGACTAGGTTTCGCCGAGCTTGGGCTCGTTTTCAGAATAATTATATCGAATGCAACCAACGGGAGATAATCTACACCAATATACATACATTGCAAACATATATTGTATCCAGCTACAGAAAGTAACGTGTATAATATCACTAGAATATCGATGTATGAAGGAGGAATTATACAATTTATCATAACAACTTAAATCAGTCAGCGAATTTCTGTCGGTCCTGCTAGCTCTCTTGGTAAACGCGCTGGTTCCTTGGCATTTATTTTGCAATCTGGCGACGCCGGTTCAATCCCGACACCAAACCAGATTTTATTTACACTTTTTTGATTATGTTTTCACGAAGTAATATAAACCAAATCATTTTGTATACTATTATGCACTGTTTGTAAATATTTGTGTAGTAATTTTATTTATTTATTTGCCACAGAAATGAAAATATGGTAATTAGATATAACGATGTTTGTAAATTGTATTTATCCAAACAGATCACCATTTGTTTTCACATATACATTTACAATATATTACCGTATAATATGTGTATACAATTAATAAATGATCTATCCATTACATTATATTTGTTTGGATAAATAACATTTAGAAACATCGTTATATAATTCCTAATAATAATAATATAATTTTAATTTTTGTGGAGAATAAATAATTACTACAAAATTAAAAACATATTTAGAAACGGTGCATCATAGTCTAAAAATTATTTGACCCTAAAATGTTAGGTTATACACCAAGAACATGGTTTTATGTTGCTTAGAAGCTGGGATATCCGGGATAATGGATTTCCATGGACGCCATTTTAAAAATCAAGTTGGCAGCTAGGTACCATGTCGATAGCGATAGGTACCTAGCTTTAAATGAATGCATATACCATAAACTACATGTGTGCCAATTTTCATGCTTTTGTCAAAAAGTGCACAATCATATAGCCCCGCTGTACTACATAGCCGCGTAAAATGTAGGGTCTATTCCCAAATATACGCGTCAAACGTATACCCAAGTAGGCCTACATATCTGAAGTCAACGTTCGCGCTGTATTTTGTATCAACACGACATGTAAACATTCACCGCATACAATTTATTACGATTCTGCGGATGATTCAATTTCCGGCCCTCAAACGCCAAGTCTTTTTATCAGCTCGCGTACTTAGGCCAAACGCCTACAGTGGCACCGATCAATCAACGATGAGCCCCCGTTTCTACAGCTACGGGTTTTTTCTGCAGTCAGCATTTCTTTCAGTGTTATGCCAGTTAGTAATCCGGTGTAACGAGCCGAGATGAATCGCCTTATTCTGGCACTTTTCCACTGCGTGCAGTATGACTCATTTGATATAAAAAATACGTATGCATTGGAACAAGAACATAAAATTGTCATAGTCGTGGGCGAATCTTAGAATGTTTTGCGGCGGTGGAACTATGATTTAGGTTGCGTGGATTATGTTAATCGTGTAAAGAAATATGTGTATAATGGTTTATTGCGTTGAAAAATATCCTTAAAATGTAATAGTAATCTCCCCTACCGGATTTCCGCCTGGCAGGGCTACGCATATTCCTTTTGAAAATGTTATTATACACGTACGACATCAACAATTTAAGTCATCAAAAAGGCATGCTTAAAAATATACACAAATGATGGAGGTATATAAATTATACCCGAAAGAGGAGTGCCCCCTCGAGAGTTGTTTGCGCGATATTCACCTCTCATTTTCAGCGTACATAATATACATATGCTTGGCCTACTTCTGTTTGACGGCTTTCAATGTCATTCGTGCTCGCTCCTTCCGGAGCTACAGTCGTTTGTGGAAATGTTGTTCTCGTTGTGGCGCCGCAGGAGACTACTATACTCCATCTGTTTGTGTGTTGACACTCGACAGTACAAGAGGGTCCATCTCAAAATGGATGTGTGTTGACACTCGACAGTACAAGAGGGTCCATCTCAAAATGGATGTTTAATACAAAATTGGCTTATTCTACTAATGTATACACATTCTGATATGCAACAAACAAAACACACCACAAAGTGTTATACATATACAATCACCTATTTATTTCCACAATCTGAACTTTATATACACAGAATATGTGCCGACATGTTTGTACCATGGTCAGCTAACATCAATCTCTGCACAGGGCCGGGCTTAACTGTCAACAAATACCTGTCACATAGACGGACACTCACAAACCAATATATTCGCCTTGAATGAAGCGTGAAACATACATTTAGATTTCAACATACACATATTTGAACAGACACGTACATAAATTTACGTCGACCAAAATACAAGCAATATAAAAATAGCTGATTCGATTTTATCCTTCCATGCATAGATCCGCTCGCAGTACAAAATTAAGTAGCAAGCAGTCATTGAACCAGGCGCAAACCATCAGTCAAACTAGCTGTCATACAGGGCTTCAAGGGTTAACATTACCTGATAAAAGGTGCACTCGATTCTAGATATCGACACAGCTGTGTGATATTTCTGCAATAAACGACTCCCTTTACAGAAGTTGCCTGCTAAATCACCAGTGTGCCAAATAATTTTTTTTCGTTCAACTTCCTCCTACGAAATTAGTTATTAGAACATACAAATAACTAATGCGAATCTACTAAACTCAAAACCAGACACTGACGGTTTAATCACAATCCTTCCTTATGGCATGTTCCCGAACCTTGTTGATAAATCAAGCTTAAAGCTCGTATCACCGAAAGCAACCGACAAAAACTGAAAACTTATGAATATTGTTTTCAATCTGACTAGATTCTGTCTGGGGTAACAGATTCACTGAAAATTAATTAAGGAACGGAAACGGAAAGACGTGACACGAGATACTAATAATACCACAAATAAAATGTTCAGAAGTCTGGGTGTAAAACTGAAATCACAGTTCATTTTGAAAAGAACTGTTAGCGATATTACAAACTTCAGATGAAAATAATAAAATTGGTGATGTCACCAACTTTACTAATAATTGATGTTCAAAATTTGTTTGAAATTCTGTGCATAAAATGTGCAGTTCCATCTTTTTGCACAAACAAGCAGATCATTTCTTTTTAGTCCAAAATTCTAGGCTCATAAACAAACCAACTCTATCTTTCAAACTTGCAATGTTTTCAAGCCACATGATTATCTTTCCTCCCAGTCAAACTTCATAACAAATAGATATATTATTAATTCCATCTAGCTTGACCTCTGGCATTGACGACACAAGAAACGATCAAATATTCAACAAATATTTTACTAGCGTTAGATATACATGTGCCACAATCTGCCGATATGGCGGCAGTGGTCAACAACGATACCACATCAATATTGATATTGATATCAGACAGATAGAGTAATAAAGTTGACGAACAGAACAAGCATCCTGTTTTCACAACGCAAACAACTTATTCTGCAATCGATGACTGGATTTTTACGGTAAATAAACATATTCATCCAAGAACAGCGACCGTCCAAAAAGAACAAGTCTGTCCTATCTGGATGACCAGCTTCTGCATTGAGCTGTAATATATCGTTGCCGATACCTCGATGCACAACTACAAAGTGACACGACATATGGCCATTTTGTCAGGCATGAGCCAACAAAAAATAAACCGCAAACGAAAACAAACTTTTCATGTGGAAATTGCATCGTATAAATAAATCTTGCCTGGGTAAGCTCGGATCAATTTTACGTGCTTTTTCCTGCACCAGCTCCCATACATACACACACACACACAGAATGTCTTCTCGTGCGAGAGATCAATTTCAAATTAATAAATTATCATCTCGTTTCAGCTTCATTGATGTTACACTGGCTGATACCTGTAAACTGACTAGCTACCACCTGCATTCCATTTGAAACAAGGTAAAATGGCATTTTGTGTAACACCCTCCAATATAGCTGCATCTTACCAATACACAGTAACGTCACAATTACAGAGGCGACTCCTACCAAGTCAGACACAAAAATTGAACTAGCAGTATACACGCCGACGCTAGATCGGTTTGCGACATCGGGAAAACATAGGGTTAATGTATCAGCCGGAATACATTTCATAGCCTCTGTGCAGGATGAAAACATGCTAGGATCACTGAAGCAGACAACTGTGTAGGTATTCGATTTCCCACCTTTTCAAACACCCCCCGTTTCCATGACCCAGGACAACTACTTTGATCCGATTGTTTTTAAAACTTCTGTTTACCCCCTAGGTGTCGGTAAAGAAACCAACATCTTTACTTTCTTTCCAATTTCTAAGTTCGCGTTATGCCTGGCACATGGCAAATGTTTTGCATCGAACTGCTGCATTCTTTCCCCAGCAACATAAAATACTCTTTGTTGAAGCCATCACTAAAATAAGCACGAGGCATGAACATTAGCAAAACTATCCAACACCGCTATGGCGTTACGGCTTCTCCGATTGCAAGTCGGACCATTATGTGATCCAGTTTTCAACATTAACCCTCTCCTTCCCACGTGTGCAAACCGTTGTCGCTGCGTGGCAAATAAGCACCAACGGCACCGATACCATGGTATAAACAGGAATGTTTACACTTGTATAGTCATACACACACACAAGTTTAATTATTT
This sequence comes from Escarpia spicata, assembly GCA_963995525.1. NCBI lineage: Eukaryota > Metazoa > Annelida > Polychaeta > Sabellida > Siboglinidae > Escarpia > Escarpia spicata. The sequence goes on from OZ023218.1 coordinate 25,739,530, forward strand.
TATATATTTATATACACATAAGCTCCTATGTTTTTGTTTGAGATTTTTTTCCTTTCTGTTCTCTTCAGCCTCATCCACTTAATGCCCATTCAAGGTCACATGACACCAAACATAGTTGGGAGCGTATCACATGACAGCTTCCACTGTGGCGTTTCATATTGATACAATTATGGTATAATCCAATCGGGACATTTATAACAATGTATACACATATGATATATAAGAAAACATTACATGATAACATCAATGCCTACTAAGCTATCAAGTGTCAATGAAAACGTCCCGATATCTTAAATTTTCAGCATCTGGCAGTCACCTTCTACTTATCACACTTGGAGCACTTCTCGAAACTCACAAAAATATTTCTGCGCGTCACACAGGTGTTTCTACTAAGACTGCAAACACACATCCCTGGAATTTATCACCTGCTCTGACACATAGCGGCAAAGTCCACCTTTTAAACATCAAAACAAAACAATTTCACAAAAAGAAATGACACCAATCAAATGCACGTGTATGTACATACTAGTACAGCGTTTGTCTACTGCCAAACGGCTATTTCTGATCGTCTGGCTGCGATTACTCATACTGAAAGCATCTAGGCAGTAGGTAAACAAAACAGCCAGAAGCATCTTGGCAGTAGGTCAGCAATCCCGGTTCGACAATCCATCCATAGCACGGTTACGCCAAACCACACCAGTAGCAGATATGAAAGATATCAAATATAGATGTACGTACATCTCCCAACACGTGTGCAAATGACTTGCCTCGTTCTCATTCACAAACTGCGTGTCGAAATCCATCACCATGACAACGCAGTTTTATAGCTGCCGCGCAGGCACTGGTGCAGCAAACACACTGACAAAAACACACCTACCATGCGTCATGTTCAACTAAGATGTAAAAATATACAGAAAATAATTTCAATATTTCACCGAGTAATGGCACTCGTATTTTTGTTTGTCCTCCCCTCTGCTCAACTCCACTCCACGGCTCCAGCGAAACTCAACCAGCACAAAACGTACTCAACAATAAATATTAAGATTAATCAACATGATTAAAGCTACTTTACATCTTGTCAAGGGACTACGGTTCGGTCGTCACTGGCCTGTTTCCCACTAAGGTGCGCTGCAAGACTACACGTGGCCACGAGAGATGCCGCGTTAATGCACTCATCTAGTCATCAGTCAACACCAGGCATTCGTCGAACTCATATTGACCTACGCCGTTACCGCAACAACTCAGATCAACATGTTCACAATCACAACGTCCGTCTGCACAAATTTTTTAACCAACAAAACAGCCACATCAAAGGATTCGAGGCCGAAGCGCAATCACAACATCCAGACAATATAAGTATAACACAACGATTGTTTCTTCCATAAAGCTTCTACTTGCATATAACATTTGGCTTGACGATGAAGCTCTGTTCGAGTGGTCGGATGAAATGGTAGTCCTGCACATGACAGAAGGGGCAGCGGATCGCTCGGCTGTATTCGCTGAAGAAGTTGAAGCCGCAGCTAGGATCGAGGATTGTGCGGCGGCAATGCTTGCACGACAGCCGTTGCGCGCAGCATGGCATCGCTGCAAAGATGTCGTACGCATACATCGTGCCGATAACGAGGCAGCTTCCGGACCAGGGCGTACGACACGCCAGGCACTGTAGAGTGCCCTCAAGACAACGCATGCACACCGCGTTCAGGTATAGCAGCTTGCAGTCAAACATCACCTGCAGATCACAAGAACACTATGAAAACACCTGAAAACATATCCCAGGTTCATTATACTGAGATGAGAGGGTATCTTAATACCAACCTTTCTCAAATTAATAACCCCAAAATATCTGTTAGACACCTAGACCCCCAGCTCCGAGTGTCGAGTCATTCAGAGGGGTATGGCAGGGGTCTCGCATATCCTGTCTCTTTTGGGAGTAACCTCTCATAATTAATTTGACCAGTTTTTAGGGTCAACCTTATATCTCCCACCTGACCAGTTTTCAGGGCCTATTTTTCATCTCTCACCTGACCAGTTTTAAGGTCAACCTTTCATCTCCCACCTGACCAGTTTTTTAGGGTCAACCTTTCATCTCTCGTCTGACCTTAACCTTACTTGTGGTGCCAATTTCCCATATCCCACCCTTTTTGAGTATTCATCTCCACATCCCGTCATTTTTTATCACAACCTTCTCATAATCTCTCCCCATGTCTTGTCACCCCAACCCCTCATTTACTCATTCATTTACCCATCAACACATTAATCCAACATAATTTTTGCATGTTTGATGAAGGACTCTCCGGGACTACATGCCCCCTGAGGGGCTATATGGGCCCCTCTACATGATCCCCCTAGGGAACAGCTGCTGTGTGAATACATGCAGTCATGCATACACAAAACAAGGTAAACACCCAGGTAGCCTAGTCCTACTTGGTAGTAGTATCCAATTACAGTTGGACTTTTCACGGCCAATCAATAATGATCTTATTACTTATTTAACCAGACAGCTAATTCCACCTTGTTAGTGTTATATTTTGTATCCCATTATTTATGTTAATAATGTACATTTACAATACAGTAGTACATAAAAGCTAGCCTAGGCAATTTGCAAGTAGTTTTGTCCTAGCAGTCTATTTCACCATGCAAGAATACATTGCTCCAGATTTGTTGCTTCCTCTCATATTAAACGGATCTTGTCTTCATTTTTTGATATAACGTTCTTATGTTGAAAAAATATTGCCTGCCAAATTGCATTTCATAATAAAAAAACATCGTATATAATTGTTTGTTGTGCCAATGAATCGTAAACAAAACTTTCAAATAGTAAACACAGATGTTATCGTATTGCCGAATCAAGACTTAAGTGACGCTAACCATACGTTCCTGGAAACAAACATGACCCAAGTAGGACGCAGTACAACCAATTCAGCGAACTTCCTGCTAATAATTATCAATACCACCTCTGGCTTCAGACGATGATTCTGCGTAACGGAACGGACAGCTGTTACATACCTGCATGTCGGTGTTGTAGCGCTGTGGTGACAAGAAGAACGTGCCGTCAATCAGCGGGTACTTGTCGAAGATCGCCAGCCGACTCTGGCAGACAACACATCCGACGGCGGTCACCTGGTGCGTGCTGAGGTTTGTCAACAGGAAGCAGCGGATCTCGTCATTACCGTGTGGTCCTTCGTCTTCCATCTTAATGTGGTACGGGTTCTGCTGGTGCCGCGGCAGTGCGTTGAACACGGTCAGGTCCTTGCGTCGCCGGAAGATGTTCCCGGCGGCCGCCTGCTCCGGGTCGGCGAAGAACTCGAAGTGGTTGCGAGTCGAGAGGCCACCGCCGGGTGTCAGCGGCGGCGTGCCGGCTGAGCTAGGCGGGCTCGACCCGGTGCTGGAGAAGCTCGAGGTACGTACGCGCAGCTGCGGCCGCATGAACTGGGGAGGGCAGCCCGACGAATACGGACCTGAGGTACAGACGCCACCACACATTCCAGCGCTGCCGCCTCCCTTCGTCAGCATCGCCATCGGCTTGTCATTCTTCCGCCGATGTTTCTTGTGCTTCTTGTCGGCGGTGTCGGTTCGGGGCGGGGGAAAGTAGTTGAGATCCTTGCGCAGGTGTCCCTTGCTGCAGCGGCAGTCGCATGCCCGGTAGGCGAGGTCGTAGCCCTTCTTCGTCCACAGGTTCTGCATGCGCTGCTTCTCGCTCCAGCTGCGCGCCCGGCCGCATGAGCGCAGATAGACGAGCACCTGCTGTTCCCAGTCGCGGAAGCAGTCTGCGTGCATCCATTCCCCCTCCATGCACGCCACGTTGTTGCAGACGACGCGCACGGCGTCGCTCGGGTCGCGGGCGTCTATCGGCTCGGCGAAGTATCGCGGACAGCCGGTCGGCACGCAACAGTAGGTGACAGAGTCTGCGACGGCAGCCGCCGCTCCGTCGACGTTGTCGTCGACTTGGCGTCCCTGTGCCGGGTGCTGGCGCGGCATGGCCTCGTGGCCGGCCGGCTCCGACAAGCGTACGGCTACCACAGGGCGTCCGCGCTTGTTTAGCGGCATTTCTATCTCCCACCTCAAACTCACACTCAGCTACTCACGCACAGTTGTCCGAAGAGCGTTTGGTGGTTAACGTTAGCGCAGTAAAACCACGTGTAAACACAACCGACCGCTGCAAAATGTACCAACAGCCACTAACGTCCTCTTCCTATCTCTATACTTGCCTTGTTTTGATCGGCGACGATTTATTTCTGGCGCAGAGGTGCGGGGGGCGTGGCTTCGGGCCCCAGAACGACAAGTGTAATGCGCGGCGCTGATTGGCCGACTTGTTTGTTCGTAAATATTGCTAGCGTGCAGGAAAGCAGACGCCGGTTTTTTTCTTCAGAATGTATAAGAATTAGAGGTGTTATTGTCAGCGTTTAACAGCAATCAAACCCTCTTTGTAATATCCGTTGCATCGTGACCCGTATATTTGTTAAAATGTTGCGACCACATGTCGTATCCGTTGTTTATCAGAAACCTATTTGACTCGTGCATTGGAATAAGTTAATCTGCACGTATATAATGTCGCGAAACATGTATCTTTTTAGATGGATGTGTCGGTATTTATCACGTGATCATGTTTTTATATCAGCTGTCCGATGGAAGTTTCGTGAAAGCGATTCGATCGACGCAGGTCTGTTAATCCACGAGTAAAAATGGAACGTTTAACCCTTTCCTAACCGACACCCTCCGTCGGCGATTAGCAAACACCATGGGGACGATTGCGACCAATATCATAAAGTGCTTAGTGTTTTACCATAACGAATAACAAGTCGTGTGGACATATCACATTATAAACTACCTAATCGATCAGTTCTAACCCAGTCTAATCAGTGTTGACTGCCAACAGCTGCATACTATTATAGGGCCTATATGTCAGACAGTAGTTGGACCAAACATTATACCCCGGACTTCATACACCAATGCTGGCTGTAGTCTGTGTATGTACCATATGACCTTTTGTTCATATAATATGCATGATAAAACGGCACAAAAATGATACATTATAATCCGCGTGCCATAGTCTACTCTACATCTGTTATTCCGCTGGTTGGACATGGCTACTAGTAAATTTGCAAAAGGCATAATTTATCGAATAACATATCAAATGCCAAAGTGACATATACTGTAGAAAGTATGATCAAATAAATAAATATTGTTCATGATGTACATACATTGTCTTAAAATAGTTTAACAGGTTAACTCAGAATGCAACTTTAACTAAAAACATTGGCAACTGAAGATAGCATCGAGAAGTGTTTATTTTGGCGTAATCGACATAACTATTTCTTTACGTCCTACTATATATAGTTTAGAGGTCTTCTACATGTACATGGGTAGACTGAAACATAGATGTCATGATAATTCACGAACTTATAAATGAATCAAACATATACTATCTAGGGTCTATATTAAAGACGGAGCAAATTTCGAAAAAACGTAAGATCGCCGGAGCAAACACAAAACAATACTCCAGACACTATTCGACCGAAACGATGCCTATGGGTGCAAATAGTATACATGTATGTATAAGCCTACTTGCGTGTGTGCGTGTGTGCGTGTGCGCGCATGCGGTGTGTGTCTCTGTGCGTACGTATGGCGTGCTGGCGTGACTACCCGTATAAATGTACTAGCACACGTATGTAGGCCTATTATATTACAGTATACCGAATCACTGAATGCAAACAGGATGGCAGATAATAAATCGGCAACAAATCTAGATAGGTCGAACGGTAATCGTTGGTAGGACCGGATTCATGCCCATGGAGCGTTCTTTTGTCACGTCCAACGAAGACTCAGCTGCTGCTACGTATTAGAACTACAGCCAAATAGCGTTTTATTTAACGGCACTTTTTCCGATACAACGTTACGTACACGTGGTGCCTAGTGGCTTGCGGAGTTCCCGCGGAGCGCTTCGCTGCCGGCCGGGACAGTTGTTTACCGGCTGCTAGAGTGTGTATGTTCCTGATTCAGGTCAGCTAAGATTTTGTGACGAATCGCACGCAATAACTGCGATTTAGCAAAGTCAACAGGCGTGTGGATTTTGACCAAACTGCATGTCCATTAGTAACAAGTAGACGTACGAAATATTAAATACTACTATAATTACCAAAATGATACTAACGTATGTAGGTTTATGTCTTGTTTTGTAAGTTTTATTATTTAAATAATACCTAATAGTAGGCCTATTGTTTTGGTGACCTGACATCAAGTTCACGCTAACATATAGTTGATCGATAGTTATCTACTATACTATCGCAAATGCCTATTAGTATAGTTCTTATCTTGTCGTTTTTTTGTCATGGACATTTATAAATTGCGATACAATTGACGCTAACGATCGATAACTAACTGCTAAAAGTCACCAGTTTATGGTGAACAGTGAGAAGATGATGGTCGAACTACTATTGTGTTGATTAGCTGGGACAAGCACTGGGCCAGAATTGGCAACAGATCTGACCGTGCGAAGGATGCGAAATAAAGGTCCATGCCCCTGAAAAACGTACCGGTGGCTTACTAGTATTTACGGCAATGAGACCATTAAAAACTCCCCTGAGCAAGGTTCACAGGGCGCTTCCACAACGGCTTAACTTTAAAACACCGTTATGGCCTTGACTCTTGGGAGATGCAACCTGGGTTGACAAAGGGTTAACAGGAGCAAGACGAACAATATCACGTGACCGCATTTACTACGAGCTTGTGGCAGGAAACCGGCTACACAAATTAGGGTAATCCCAAAATATTGGCTACCCAGGATTATCTCATGCTCACTGCCGCATATAAGCATTGTGTTTGACCTTCTAATCTTAAACACAAACACATTTTTAGTATACATTTGACAAAATGGACACCTACAATAACGCGATCGTATGTTTTATGATAATGATATTGGTCCGTTTTACTGATTCCCGTGCAGCATGCAGGTTGCCGTAAAATAAATCACAAATAATTAATGACAGCTGTTACATATTATGTGTGTGTCTAAATCAGGAAACCCTGTGATATGTGCTGCAACGAATATCATTTTATGAAAACCCGCACGTGCGTTGATCAGAAATCTTGATTTAGCTTTACGAGCTTTCAAAATAGCACATCGTACGGTAATGTGTTTACAACTTTCACGGGCGCACGGCCTTGGCCTACTTTCTCCGCGGCGTGTGTAACTGATAGATCGATTGTAACCGTGCCGTATTTTGACAACAAGTTAATTGACGCTCGATTCACCTCCGACGACCCGTAAAAAGGCGAAAATTTCCGTCCAATCGAAACGTGAATACACGTTTCAAGTATCGCTTGTGAATTAAAAATTAGCAGGACTATGTCACACGATACGCGCCATAAAATACAATTTGAATCGCATTTGTACCGCGACTACATGGCTGAGGTCAAGGATGTTTCCAGTACATCAATCATTGGCTTCAATGTTGAGAAGGATCGACCGTCGCCGAAATAAAAAAAACAGTTATAATTGAGCCATAAAAGGATGATTATTATACACTAAGTTATCAGTATTCTGCAGACCTAGATCAGCAGTAGATGAAAAAGTACAATCGCCCATGTGCATCGCACATTTGTGCATGATCGTATTTGCTTACTGCCAATGTTGATGTTATAATAGAAATAAGCATCCAAAAAACAAACAATTTGTTTACTTGTTCTCACAGCATTAACAAGCATAATGATGACATTGAAGTTATACTTGAAATTACCAGGTTTATATGTCGGACCGGGGGCGTATAATTAAACTGTGAATTACTATACATGCACGGTAGCGGGTATCCATTCAGTAGTTTGTAACTCGAAACAAATTAATTCCGTAGGTATACCAGCCGTACCCTGAGCTACATACGGTCAGTTAGGTCGACCTACTCCCGGTCAGATCCTAAATCTAAGTCTACATGCAGTGGATCAATATTGGTGGTCGACGTATATTTCACATTTGTCAACAAGTCTATCACATGTGTAATGCATCCACTTCACTCGCATCGCGCACAAACTTTCCGATGTTATCATCTGTTGTGATAACCGTGAACAAGGCTTTTGCTCTCATCATCAGCCTAACATGTCACTGCACTGGCAGACGAGGTCAGTTTGACCTCAGTGTCGGGTCACCGTGACATTGGCGCTTCCGTAGTCGGGACCACGTGGTGTCATTATTTTAATTATAATGGATGGTTGTGCATCCTGTAGTTCAAAGACGTATTTAATGTCATACTTGATTATTGACCGATGGTTGTGCAACTTGAAAAAGATGCCTACACAAATTATAACCCTAGCTTTTAACTTGCCACTTACATTGTAGAAAACCCGTGAAAAGAGGATTCGTGTGATATGGGGGATGGGGTATTTGGATATTTATGGTTATTTTAGTGTGCATTTAATTAAGACCTAATTAAGATATTTTTATATACAAGATCCACTGATAGAATATAGGACCGGATGGAATTTAGTTACTCATGGAGTTTGAGGAAAGTAGGAAATATGGATCCAGGGCGGGAAGTAGGAAGAGAAAAAGGGGTGCCAGAGATTTAACAAGATTGCCACCCAGAGAATTACTCTAGGTAGCAGGTGGACAAGGAAGCCCTTGGCTTTTCGAGAGTCCGACCTTTTTATCTATGTGTATCCCGCCCGTCTGAGGTATGTGTCGATTTTATTTTTAAACATATTCACGCTACTAGCACCCACACAATCAGCAGGTAATCTGTTCCATTCATTTACAGTCCTTTGTGAAAATGAAAACTTTCTTATATCCAATCTACTCTGCTCCTTTGCTAATGCAAGATCATGTCCTCTAGTCCTTCTATCTTTCTTAACTGAGAAAAACATATTTCTATCAATATTTTCATAACCCTTCAATATTTTAAACACTTCTATCTGATCTCCTCTCAATCTCCTGGTCTCTAGTGTTGTTAAACCGCATTTTTTTAGGCGTATTTCATAACTAAGATCCCTCAGATTTTGTATCATTTTAGTTGCTCTCCTCTGCACTCTTTCTAGCATATCTATGTCCTTCCTGCGATATGGCCTCCACGCTTGAATACAATATTCTAAATGAGGCCTAACTATTGTTTTGTACAGCGGTATTATTAGCTCTTTTTCCTTATACGTTATGTTTCGCCTAATTAATCCAAGGATTTGATTTCCCTTTGAAGCTGCAATTCCGCACTGCTCTGAAATCTTCATATCAGCACTAACGGTTAACCCTAAGTCCTTTTCTTTTACAGTAGTACTTAGTACAGTACCCCCCATTGTATATTCTACCTCTTCGTTCCCATGTCCTATGTGGAGGCATTTACATTTCCCAAAATTGAACAGCATTTGCCACTTTTCAGACCATTTGATCAACCTATCAAGATCATCTTGTAAATGCTGTCTGTCTCCATCACTTTTAATCCTTCTAAACACTTTTGTATCATCCGCAAATTTCAACACCTTGCTTGTTATTTCATCATCCAAATCGTTGATGTATATTAAGAATAATATAGGACCTAATACTGATCCCTGTGGTACCCCACTCAATACCGATTTCCAGTTTGAAGCCTCCCCATCAACTACTACACGTTGTCTTCTGTCAATCAGCCATTGTTCTATCCAGTTTATTATACCATTTCCTATGCCATGGGCCTTTAGTTTAAGCAGTAATCTTTGATGTGGTACTTTGTCAAAAGCTTTTTGAAAATCTAAGTAGACGATATCTACTGGTGTTCCCTCATCTACCCACTTAGTGATGTCTTCCAAAAAACATAACATATTTGTTAAGCATGACCTCGCTTTAAAAAAACCATGTTGAGATGGGTTTATCAAGTTTTGTTTAGCAAGAAAATCCACCATGTGATCTTTAATTAGTCTTTCTAATAATTTACAAATTTTCCCCTCCCCCAAAAGAGGGAGGGGAAAATGAGGGAGAGATAGTGGGAGAAGTTGTCCCACCCAGAAAGGGAAGAATAACTTAATTCTGCAAACCAGCTAAAACAACCCTTAGTAAAGAATCTATAGAAGAATTCTATAGAAAATATGACGCAGGATTTTTGGATAGGGTATTCTACAGAATTGTGCAGATATACATTATTCAACAGAATTCTATGCAGTTTTATAGATTTTTCTATAGAATTCTGTAGAATGAATTTTTTGCTAAGGAGAGACCTTCAAACTCACTAACGAAACAATGCACACATTAAAGAATGAAAATTAATTAGACATTTCTCTCTCTGCCGTCCCACATGTTGTGTCCGTGCTATTGTGCAGGGATTCTGTACTGTAGCACGTAATCACTTGATGGATGCATTACATAAGATTTTATAGTACAAGTATTTCAAAGGCATTGATTCTATTACCATAATATTCCAAGCACATCACCAAGATTGTTTATGAAATGTACCTTTAATTCACACATAGGATACAGGGCCCAGAATAATGTATTAGCCTTGGTTAATAAATACCATAGTTCTGTTGCAGGTTGATTTTTCAAATAACAACGATACATTGAAATTGGTTTGTGCATCTATGTAATGCTGTGGCAGAATGTTACAGCTGTCACTACTGCTAGTGTTATAAATTTATTAAGATTTTTCTCAAAAAATGTAATGTTTTATTTCGGTCATTAAAAGACATGTGGTCAGCTCATTGGTTCTGACTATTACATGATGCTATCCAATACCCCCCACACAATTAACTCCTAATATTATAGTTATATACATATAATGAATGATAATTATCAAACATGAGTAAAGAAGAATACCCAACAGAAAATTACGTTATCCCATGCAGAGATATGGTCCAAACAGTACAATACACGTTGCCCTTTCATATACCATGCTTTTATCTTAAAAAGCCGCCAAAACAACAAATGCGGATGAAAACAACAGCCAAGCCTTCATTGCTAAATCAACAAACCTACCAAAGAAAGCCTGCACTTAATCTAATTCCAAAGTACCTATGTAGATTAAATGCAGAGACTGGCACTTGTAATAAAGAAACAGTATACTATAACAAGCTATACAAATTACAAAATATATATCAGTTACTGTATGTATGTGCATGCGCGTGTATGTGCGTGTGTGCGTGTATGTATGTGTGTGTACGTGTGTGTGTGCGTGCATGCATGTGTGTGTGTGCACTCACATATAGATGCATGCATACACATAATATTTACCACAACCTGGCACTGTTTGTTACCCCAACTAAACCTATAACTGAATAGAGAGATCCCTGTTATAGAGTTACATTGTTTATACGGCTGCCCTCTTTTCCCAAAATGGCTCCTCCTATTGTGTTTGCTTAATCTGTATCAATAACAAATTTTAAATGTATCTGACATGGCCCATACCACCCACTCTCATAACTATACATAGTAAGACACAAATTCATGGATCCATAAATATGTTTGGTCTCCTTACAATTCACTCACTCGAAAACAAACTCTCTGCCACCTGTTATTATTGTCCTGTATTCATCAGGTCAGCCTGACCTTTCAGTCATAACCAAAACACTGATGACCCAGTTACGAGAATACACCGCAAGACAATCTACAACCTTAATACTACCCAATTTGCATGATCTTATTTTTACACATCTCTCCTGTCACCCCTTTCTGTCGCCCGTTCTGACAACGTTCTTCCAAGCAGCTCCTTGACTTGCGTTCCACCAGCAAAATTATGTGAAAGAATGATCGCCACGCTCTCCAGGCCTTTCCTCGCTGTTATGTTAAAAAGCTGACCCAGTAAGGAGCCAATCAGGAAGCCGCACAATATGCAGTGGTGGATTCACTGCGTCTGGCGATTTTTTTTGGCTGTGTATGAATCATATAACCATGTAACCACAGGTAAATGTGCCAGCTTGGCAAGATAAAAAAATTCCCCATTAACCTCAACGACATGTTTACAGATAATATCTACTGTAGTATTTAGCAATTTTTCATCTAATCTTATATGCTGAATACAGTTGCCATTTCTGAACAATGCGTGCGCAATTCGGCTACATGGCCCAATTAAGTCTTGTTATGAATAAGGAATGTCTGAGTAATTCAATGCGAAATCAGAATATTTGAAAGCCCGCTACCATTACCAATGCAGGAAGACCCCCAAAACAACAGACTCCGAATAAATTATGTGCTTATTATTATAAATAATAGCAGTGAATAGTTATAACCACAACACTGTTGCTCTATTCGATGGAATGAAGACACCAAATCGCAAGACCACCGAAAAGGACAGACTAATTAAATAGTGTTGCTCTTACACGGTGAAAAATAGCCAAACGATTAAACCTTAGTGGTATTACATGTTCGAATTTTTTGGAATTGTGGAAGGTCCAAAGCTATAAGTTCCGATTATCTGCACATCTACACCGACACTATACACTCGGCGCTCAATATTCAATCAACCATGTTACCGTGGAAACAAACATAATATGCGTGGTTAGATAACAAATCCGTAGGTTTCCCCGTAAGACCAACATGACGCAGGACTCCAAACAGTTCCTCCATGTATCAAACAACTGATTTCACTTTGCATCTTCTCCGATCTCCTTGAGAATCTCTTGCTCAAGTTCCTCGTCAATGCCTACGCGATCGACAACGATTTCATATTCCTGAAGCTCTGCGGCAAGTTCTTTTTCCCATTCAGGCGCATCATCTGCTGGCACCAGCGAATCTGAAACAAAAAAGTGAATACAATCTAACATATTGCAACTACAACCAACAATATCAAGCCTGTGGTTTACTCAGAATTAATTGTCAAAGTGGGAGATTCTAGTGAAATCTGATGTCCCCGGCGGCTAACACATCATAACATATCGAGACACGCCCCTGATACTTAACCAATAGGCACCTAGAGCTTCTTTGACCACGATGCTGCGGTGATGTGTCGAATGCCCCTGCTTCTTTGACTTTTGTATGAATATAATAGCTTATATGTTGGCTTCTCGTAGTCTCAGAATTACACTTGTAACAACAGGAGCGCAATAGCGCAGCAGTTAGAGCTCCGGACTCTTCACTGAGAGAACTCAGGTTCGAATCCTGTGCGGCAGTCGAACCTTGGGCAAGTTCGTTTACTCTACGCTGATTCAGTTCACTCAGCTGTATGAATGAGTGCCTGGCTATAGACAGTGGTGGATATTTGTGTACGAATAGTCTTCGCGCATTAATTGCAGAGTGGCTGAATTCTTCCCAGAGAAGTCGAGATGGCGTTCGATTGAACAAGTCTGCCAGGGAGTAAAGTGTAAAGTGCTTTGAGCAGTCCTGAGGACGGGATACTGCGCTATATAAGAACGCACCTTTTATAATGACTTACAGTACACCATGCGTTACACCATTTTTAGTATTTACAGCATGAAAAAAATTTTGTGACACAAACTAGAGTAATATTCAAGTTTGGCTTCTGGCAAATTGGGAAGAAAGCAGGCATTGATGACGTCAGGCTTTCTACCACTATGGCGCTGTCCGTGCGATTTAAATTATTTGCCTTCAACAAGATTATTCTAGTAAACTGCTGGCATAATATATGATTGCATTTGCTAATTTAAATTCTTTTAGATGCATATGCCCAAGAAGATGTCTTGTTTGTAACTACCTCTGCAAAACATACTAGCAAACCTGAAACAACAAATCAAGCACAGGGAAATAATTCTTTGATGAGAACGCCACAGAAAAACGCGAAACAGTAATGTCCGAGAACATAAAAACCGCTCTCGTAAATGTGGGCAAGGTACAAAGGCAAGAACGAGCAAAGCCAACGAGTGTTCAAAGTAGTACGTACAAAAACACGCAAATTTACTTGGAACTGTCAAGCGATGTTTGGCTGCTATACAATAGTGGTGTTTGTGAAGCGCATAGTTTAAACAAAATAAAATACACAGTTATAAAGAGAGATATGCACGCTTGCGGACGGGAACATGTAATACTGACCCATTTACAATTCATTACGGCAACAGAGAATGCAAACGGCACATCAAAAATGACTTAATAACGTCTTGTTTTTGTTGAATCTATTCATTCCGAAGCCTAACAAGTATGGAGTGGCTAAAGTTAGCATTTAGCTAAAAGGCTGATTTACTGGTCTGTCAAATTCCCATTTTATGCAATCTGTGACTGTAAATAAACTGCAGCATTGCCATTACTGATTAAAACATGTTGCATAATATTGTTAATTTAGATTATTTTGAGACAGAAAAAAAATCATCAGAATATTTGGGTATTTTAATTATATAACCGCCAACTAGCTGCATATGAGTTAACCAGTAAATATCATGGTACATTTTCTTTAAAATGACATCTATGAAAGAGTCTTGAGTACAATAGACATCTTTGACTTTGAGAAATCATGTTCATAATTGGCATAAATAAGAAAATGATTGGTTACATGAAGGCGTGGGCATGCATGCTTACTTTTGTGGAATTCATCAAAAGAATTTGGCACGATCCGTCACCTTGTGAAAGCGTTATGTTATGGAGCACAATTATAGACAGAAGACATCTTTTGCATTTTTCTGGCAAATTTAGTCCAGATTCGGTTAAAAAATAATGTCATCAATCCAATGAAATCAAGTTTCAACAAAATAACAAATTTCTACAAATGTGGTAACATGTTGTAGTGGATACAAGAAAGGTTTGATAATGTTTCTAAAATGAGACATGCAAAAAATTGAATTCAGAGGTATCGGGTAGTTAGGATGTGTCATTCATAAACATAATTATTATGAAATTAACTACAGCCACACCACGCCTAAATTATCTACAGCACATTTCAGCACTAGATAGTTTTAAAATATGCACCTCATTAATCTCCTGTGCTCGGTGTATAATTTGCCTGTCTTGGAATAACTAGATTAGCTAAACACACATGCTTACTAAACACTACTCCGATATTGGCAGAAGTTCTCCCGTTTAAAAAATTTGTGATACCCCCTCCGAACACAGATTATTATTTCTTGACAACAGAAGAGTGCTCTGTCTAGAATTAATTGTCACATATACGAAAAATCATTGGCATTTATATGAAAGTTACTGCTAAATTGGAGCTCTTCCCTGAGAATGTGTGAGTTTGTCAAAGGTAACTTGATCCCGTGGACACAGCAAGTAAACAAAGTCCTTTCAGACGAAACCATTTTGTATGAAGAATGTGATCTCAGTTCTCCAGTTACTTACTGTTCATTATTCACTGAAGTGGTGCTTCATTATAATGTATACCGTAAAGCACCCAATGTATGCCCAATGTTTAAATGTGAGCTTGGACAGTGTCTGTTTATTGAACTATTGAATTGAAAAGCGAACATTTACACCCCTGTCTAATCTAATAATCATACTATACTAATAATTGTTATGGATATTAAAGTTGGTTTCTATGAAGATATTACCTAAACATCGATTTTTCTCACACCAATGTGAAAAACTGCAGTGGCTTTCTGTAAAAAGGTTTTCTTATAATTAATGCTCTTCCATCAACTACCGGTACTATAATCTCTTTTACTGATGCATTAAATTTAATGTGTTAGCACTATAAATTATAACAGTTTCATTAGTTGGGCAATAACTATTCACCAGGGCTGCGGTGCTGCTCCCTAGGGATTTGTTTGGAAAGCAACCCAATTCTGACTAACTAACTAGAAATCAGTCAACAATGGCTGATCTCAAAACACAGAAGTTTAACATTTGAATCAAACTACTTTGCCATCTTTAGGAACAAGTGACAATATACAGCTAGTTTTCAAGATATTCATAAAATATAAATGTATGAACAGCACAAAACGGTCAAAATTGTTGCGAATAAAAAATAAATAGCAACCTGTCCCCGCCTTCATAAACTGTGCAAAGAACCGGACGGAGGGTGGGAAAGGCAAACAGGAAGCGACTTGTTTATCCTTTTACACACATACACACACACACTGACAGATGGGGCAATTTCTATGCGCTCTTTATACGCCCTACAGTCATAGTCACTTGACCTCTTTAAGTCACAAACGATGGAAATTTCATGAGGAAACTAGCAACGAAGCACAGCTGTTGGCAGTTGTAGACTACATTATCTCCCGACTTGTTTTTATGGCCCATTTATATCGGAATGGTTCCATTCGCTAGCTTGCATGATTAAGATGATTAATCTTGTAAAAATGTATTCTGGAGCAGGGAAAATGTGGGTGGGAAATAAATGTGTGAGGGACTGTCTCAGGGTCGAATGACGAACTAACACATGGATGGAGTGGTATGTATTGCATGGAGTGGTATGAATTGCACGGAGTGGTATGTATTGCACGGAGTGGTATGTATTGCACGGAGTGGTATGTATTGCACGGAGTGGTATGTATTGCATGGAGTGGTATGTATTGCACGGAGTGGTATGTATTGCACGGAGTGGTATGTATTGCACGGAGTGGTATGTATTGCACGGAGTGATATGAATTGCATGGAGTGGTATGAATTGCATGGAGTGGTATGTCATTTTTGTTGTTTATACAATCTAAGCAGCATTATTAAATCATTGTGTGTGTGTGTGTGTGTGTGTGTGTGTGTGGTGTGTGTGTGGTGTGTGTGTGTGGTGTGTGTGGTGTGTGTGGTGTGTGTGGTGTGTGGTGTGTGTGGTGTGTGTGGTGTGTGGTGTGTGTGGTGTGTGTGTGTGTGTGGTGTGTGGTGTGTGTGGTGTGTGTGGTGTGTGTGGTGTGTGGTGTGTGTGTGTGGTGTGTGTGGTGTGGTGTGTGTGGTGTGTGTGTGTGGTGTGTGTGGTGTGTGTGGTGTGTGTGTGTGTGTGTGTGTGTGTGTGTGTGTGTGTGTGTGTGTGTGTGTGTGTGTGGTGTGTGGTGTGTGTGTGTGGCGTGGCGTATGTGTGGTGTGTGTGGTGTGTGTGGTGTGTGTGGTGTGTGTACATGGTGTGTGTACGTGGTGTGTGTGTGGCGTGGTGTGTGTGTATGTGTTGTGTGGTGTGTGTGGTGTGTGTGGTGTGTGTGGTGTGTGTGTGGTGTGTGTGGTGTGTGTGGTGTGTGAGGTGTGTGTGGTGTGTGTGGTGTGTGTGGTGTGTGTGGTGTGTGTGGTGTGTGTGGTGTGGGTGTGTGTGTGTGTGAGGGTAAATCATAGTGTGTGTGCGTGTGTGTGAGGGTAAATCATAGTGTGTGTGTGGTGTGTGTGTGTGTGTGTGTGTGTGTGTGTGTATGTGTGCGCGAGTGCGTGAGTGTGTGTACGTGTGTGCGTGTGTGTTTACTGCATCTATTAATACTGAAAATGTCCTACATATAAACTGATGAAGGATTCAGCCAACAAACCACCAATATTCAATTTTATTACTGGTAAAGTATTTTTGAGGTTGTAGTGACTTCCTTGTAAGATATTGTTAGTAGCATGATCAATCATAGTTACAACTAAAATATATAAGGATTTAATTGGTAATGAATGCCAAAGCATAACACATGTCAACATCCACGTGCTTACATTATTAAAAGCATTGTTTAGTTTGCACACATGTTAATAATTATTGTAATACACATATTATTAAATGAACAAAACTATATAAAGTATAACATGATTATCTGGGTTAATTAACCCAACTGCTGATGGCACAGCTGTATTTAGAGGCACCTATTTTTACAAGCTGTACTATGGAAGCTCAAACAGGCCACGTACCGTTTTTAGTAACACAAATGTTGACTTTAAAAGTACACTTATAAATTATTGTGCTGGTCAACACAGACATAAACATAGGCCGTATGTGATGGTCCACACAACCGTTCCAACGTGCCTCGCTACAAAGTTCACAGAGCAATGAATTTATACTAGGGAGATACTTTATGGGCTTTCCAGTACCTCGCCAGGTTTGATGGCTATGCACCAAGTGAACGCGAGCTGTGCGAACGCATAATACATCAGATGAACATGAGCTGTTTCAGGTGGACTCGGAAAACGGTCATTCAGTTTACATCCTCCCAAGAAATAAATGTTTGCATGCTAACGAATCTAGATTGAGTAGCAACATGCATGCGACTTTGCCATCGGTCGCACAAAAACAACGAGGGTGTAATAAAAGAATGTATAGAAAGAGGCGCTTTTCTGTTTTTAGTCCAACGCAAATATCATCATCGACAACGAGAGTGTAAAAACAATGTGTAGATAAATGTGGCTTGATGTTTTTTGTTTATTAAAAAAGCAAAATCATCCTTATCAACAAGACCGTAAATCTGTAGAAACGACGTGTAGAAAGAGATGCATTACGTGGTACACAGTCTATGGTAAATGTCATCATCAACACATTCAAGAGCATAATAAAACAATGTGCAAAGAGATGTGTGTTTAGGTTTCAGTCTAAGTCTATCTTGAGCAGAATAAGGCAGCTATCACTGTAGCAATGTATTGGTGTTGTACCAGGCACCTACTACCTAGCTCTACATTGTGCTATCTCCATCTCTCTTTATCTCTACAGTGTTGTTTTCTCTGCCTCTCTCCCCCATCTGTCTGACCTCGTGACCTTGTTTGTAGAGCCACTATGTACAGCTGTCAGGATAGGTTATTGTAGTTTGACCTGGTGAGTAGCTATAGTTCTAAGGATATTGCATCATGCTGTGGTGTGTGGTGTGTGGCTACAGCTGTCAGGATAGGTTATTGTAGTTTGACCTGGCGAGTAGCTATAGTTGTAAGGATATTGCATCATGCTGTGGTGTGTGGTGTGTGGCTACAGCTGTCAGGATAGGTTATTGTAGTTTGACCTGGCGAGTAGCTATAGTTGTAAGGATATTGCATCATGCTGTGGTGTGTGGTGTGTGGCTACAGCTGTCAGGATAGGTTATTGTAGTTTGACCTGGCGAGTAGCTATAGTTGTAAGGATATTGCATCATGCTGTGGTGTGTGGCTACAGCTGTCAGGATAGGTTATTGTAGTTTGACCTGGTGAGTAGTTATAGTTGTAAGGATATTGCATCATGCTGTGGTGTGTGGTGTGTGGCTACAGCTGTCAGGATAGGTTATTGTAGTTTGACCTGGTGAGTAGATATAGTTGTAAGGATATTGCATCATGCTGTGGTGTGTGGTGTGTGGCTACAGCTGTCAGGATAGGTTATTGTAGTTTGACCTGGTGAGTAGATATAGTTGTAAGGATATTGCATCATGCTGTGGTGTGTGGTGTGTGGCTACAGCTGGCAGGATAGGTTATTGTAGTTTGACCTGGTGAGTAGATATAGTTGTAAGGATATTGCATCATGCTGTGGTGTGTGGTGTGTGGCTACAGCTGGCAGGATAGGTTATTGTAGTTTGACCTGGTGAGTAGTTATAGTTGTAAGGATATTGCATCATGCTGTGGTGTGTGGTGTGTGGCTACAGCTGGCAGGATAGGTTATTGTAGTTTGACCTGGTGAGTAGTTATAGTTGTAAGGATATTGCATCATGCTGTGGTGTGTGGTGTGTGGCTACAGCTGGCAGGATAGGTTATTGTAGTTTGACCTGGTGAGTAGTTATAGTTGTAAGGATATTGCATCATGCTGTGGTGTGTGGTGTGTGGCTACAGCTGTCAGGATAGGTTATTGTAGTTTGACCTGGTGAGTAGTTATAGTTGTAAGGATATTGCATCATGCTGTGGTGTGTGGTGTGTGGTGTGTGGCTACAGCTGGCAGGATAGTAAATCATTTCTTGACCTGGTGCATAGTTGTCAGGATAATGTATCATATTGTGACCTGGTGTATGGCTAAAAAGTAAATAATGTTGTTACTTGGTGCATAGCTACAGTTGTCAAGATAGTGTATCATATTGTGACCTGGTGTATAGCTACAAAATGGGGCAAGAGGCCCTGAAGTCCTTTGGACTATATTGTGAGTTTGTAATTATTAATCAAATGTTTTTTGGTGAATCATAGTTACAGATCATTAAGGGTTATGATGGAAGTAAAATATTGACATGTTTAGTGGAGACTATATGCATGCTAGTGAAGATACACCTGGAAATAAAATATTCGAGTAGACCGTTTCATGAAGATTGTATATATTAGTTAATGTGTTATTAAAAATGGGCCAAGTGGCCCTGAAGTCCTTTGGACTAATACGTCTATATGTGACCCCGGCAGACCAAATGAGTGATAAGTCGGAAAAATTATAACATTGTTTTCTTACGTCCTTGTAAAGGTTTGGTAGGGTGCTTTACACGGTTTCAAAAAATATGACTGCTACAGAAATTGGCGAAGTTATGGAGCATTGAACATGGTAGGGGTCAAAAAGTGAAAATGAAGAAAACAGCTGTTGAAGTTTTACATTATATATGCAAATGGATTGCATGGAAATATTACTTGCACAACATTCAAATGTGGCACACAGTATGTAATATGTATGTTATGTTGCAATGATACACTGGAAGTACAAATGTGCTGCTACAAAGACTTATCAAGTTATGCCAGATTATGTCTTTATGTGTAAAACTAAGAGGACAGATTATTTGAGAGCAAAAGGTAGACTCACTGTTTGACACAGTTTACAACCTACATGCAACTGTCCAGTTTAACAGGGGTCTAGTGGCTTGCACCAACTAAGACAATACACAACACTGTGAGTGACAGTGTCCAGAGTGAGTCCTAAGCAGTGTCCTCATTGCTGAATAGATCAATTAAACCTGCCAAGTGGGTGACATTCTGCACAAGTGTTCATTGATCCTTAGTGATTGTTCAGAACACCAGACTGACCACATACCTAAACAAAGCGAATGTAATAGGTGAAGAACAGGCAGTGTTCAAATAGGGGTATTGGTTGAATTGTATTTGCCTCGACACAAAAGGCTTTATTGTGCCTTCATTGATTATAAGAAAGCATTTGATTTAGTAGACCGGTCCTCACTGTGGTCTAAGATAATTTAATGCGGTATTAAAGGTAATGTGTTGAAAGTTGTACACAAATGCTAATTCATGTATAAATCAGGGCCAGGCTGTGTCAGCCTTCTTCTCATGTGATGTAGAGGTATGGCAATGAGAAAACTTGTGTCCTTTGTTATTTGCTATTTACCTGAATAATTTTGAACACTGTTAGTCACAATTATAACGGACTTGACATGGCAGCTGGTGAAATTTACAACAACCTTAGTGACGATGATGTAGAAAATGTATGTTCTACTATATGCTGATGACACTAGAATGATTCAATCAAATACAGATTTCTTGCTTGTGTATAGCGGAACTATGTCAACTCTTCTAACGGTTGACATTTAGTTGTTTCAGGTGTCAACTATATTGTGAATCTGTAATTATTAGTCTATATTGATACAATTGATTTACACAGTACCATGTCTACACAAGGCATGGCAAGCGTAAACAGAACAGTAGAATGCATTTGATATCAATAAAGTGTAGGATATTTCACTCTATAGTTGCCCAGAATATAAATTTTCTATGTTTGTCACCTACAGGTGACAATACATCTTTAACCAATAGACACCACAGTCACACCATTTTATAATAATTAAATGAACATCAACATCAACACAACTGGCAATTACAGAAAATCAATAGTTTTGAAGATACAGTTTAAAAACTGCAGGCAACTGTTCAGTTTAACAGGGGGTCAAATGTGTCTGCTCAGCCTGTGACCAATTAAAGATTAGTCAAGGTCTCATTGGAACAATGCAGAGTGGAGTGAAGCTGGCCACTGTTTCTGGCACAATACGCAAAATCTACTGTTGGGTGTGGTCTCAAGGGCCCTTCTCAAAACCACATCACTAGATAATGTAAAACTTTTGCACTTTGGGAGCCCCTGAGGTGCCCTTAGAATGATTCAATCAAATACAGATTTCTCGTGCATAGTGGCAGTACCCTAAGATATGTCTATGCAAAATTAGAGAACAGTTTCTGAGATATGGCAGCTAACAGTGGACATCGGACGGCGGACACAGAGTGATGGCAATAGTCCCTTGGACCTTCAGCCCAAAGGACTAAAAAAGCAAATCATTTTGTGACCTGGTGTATAGTTAAAAAGTAAATAATTGTGTGACCTGGTGCATAGCTACAGCCATAAGGATAGTGCACATGGTGTATTAATTTTTTTTTCTCAACTGCATGAGTCGTGACAGCATCACCTATTTTACAGGTATTTCGGTCATCATAGTTTTATCTATTTATTTGCATTTCTTTCCAGCCCACCCACTCTTTAGTTTTTCATGTAACTAAACTATTTATTAGACACCATACAATTATATTCTATATTAGGCCTTACCACATTTTCTGTGAAAGCAAAACACTTTTTTGACAAGTGACGCACAGACATCACATGGTAACCACCTTAATGACTATTTAGGCACCAGGTACCTCGTCACACAAATGGAAGGTTAATCTTCGTTAAGGTGGCCAACACTGCTTTGGTAATGTGATCAAACAAACACGTGATACATGAGACAGAGAGAGCAAGCAATGGCAAACTGAAGAAGATGGTAAGAGAAGAGTAAGATCAGAGTTATGATGGGGAGACAGTGTGGAGAGATATCTTGAAAGTACAGGACTGACCAGTTGAGAGAGGAAAACACTGCAGAAGACACGGATAAATGGAGAAAGATCATGGAGTGGGTGGAATGGACTGGGTGATATGGTGACCCCCCCACAAGACGTGAAGGGAGAACAAATCAGAAGAAGAACCACACGATGCAGGTGCGCATAAAACAAGAGTCACAAAAACACATCTGTCAGCACTGATCGCATCAGCAAGGTGCATTCAGTCATGATGGAAACAAGATGAGAAAGACGATACACACACGGAACTGCAATTAGTGACTTGTTTACTGTGATGTAGATTCTCTCTAGTCAGTGAACTCCCAGAGCGCAACTCCTGGAAGCGAACAACTTTCTTTGCTGGTTGTTTACATGTGAAATAAATGTGACTGAGTGTGTGTGCAAAAGCACATGCACGCATGCTGTGTGTTCTGACACAATGATGCACAAGAAGCATGACCTAGATAGGAGTCAGACCGCTATGACACGTTCTGTTGGATATTGTATGAGTATAGTGGCTATAAATAAATGCTAATCACTTTACATAGAGTAGCATAAATTAAAATATACATATTACTTAAAAAAAGAGATACAGTGTAAAACTGAAAAACTGATAAAACTTAATAAATGTATACAACGAATATAACGAGCCACAGGCATACTATAGGAACAGCTTGCCGTCTGCACACAGAAAAAGAACAACAGATTTAATAGTACCCGGTAGGTACGGGCGGATTTTTGTTTGAAATGTTGGCCCGTTTGACACCGGAACAGCCAATGACAATGGCAAGGTCACTGCGCATCCACTGTAAGACACACCTGAATGCCCCCCCCCAGCAATGCAATCATTGACATTTCTCCCCCTGAAAGACTTGTCACATCTGTTTACAAAATATCATCAGGCACACCTGGCTAACATCTGCCAGGGGCAAACATAGCCGCTATTTATAGTGCAGTAGTTTGTTTTTGTGGCCTTGAATGGGTGGTGATGATGGTAGTCAGTCAACAAGGGGTTTGGCAAACTACCGCCATGCGACATTTGACACGAAAAACGGTCAAATTTTTTCATGGTGGCAAATAACAGACAAGGGGTAATTCACAGTGGAACACAAATGCCGTGGTGTGCCTACCCTCATGTGATGAATACTGAAGGCTTTCAGGCGTGTTAAGAAAGCTAGTGAGGCGTAATGCGGCCGAATTGTACTACTGACAATATTTCTGCTGTTTCAGCATTGCTGCAGGGTTTTAAGTAATTATAACGCCTGAAAAACTACAGTAAAAAGCCATGCTGGCATATAGAATGTTTGTATTCAGTGGGTGGGTGTAGACAGAACAAATGGCATTTTTACATAGGTTCAATTTTCTTACATTTATCCCTCTGTTGGACGGTGTGCCATATTGAATAAGTGGATATTTAAGGTCATGAGGCTCTTAGAAAACATCTGAACAATTTGGTAATAACAAATAAAACAGTTGTAAAACTGCATACCACAACAACATATAAAGATACACATTCAAAACCACCATTGACGGATGGGGGGGACAAGCTTCTTGTTATTCAGTTTCTCCATTTACCACAACAATGACTGTGCTGAGATAATTGTTGTCTAAGGTCAGGTCGCTGAGGTCAAGGTTGTGTGTTCTAGGGTGATAAAAGGTAATGTACTGACACTTCACAAAGTGCCATTTCCGTTGACCTAAATACTCTGCTGCATCCGTTTTAGTGTTCTTCTACCCAGGTACTTCCCTTGGGTCTACAATGATCAGCACACAAATAAGAAATTCATTAAAAAACTCAATAAGACGCATGCTTCACAACAGATCATTCAAAATGACATTACTAACTATTTAATGTTTGGTGAAATATTTCAAAACACAATTTCCAAATAACATATTTGCACAGTTTATAAACATTTTAATGCTGCATTGTGACAAAGAACAAGGTATCCATCATTTCTAAAATGAAATTAATGTCATGGCAAATTTGAAAATCTCTTATCCTACAGCTTACAAAGCCATTTTGTTATTTTTATTCTCAATCTCTGCTGTCCCTCTGCAATTTTCTCTTACTCCCTACTATTCACATCTGCCCTTTCTCTCTTCAAAGAGGCACATTTATGAGAGATAGGGGTGGGGGTAATGGGTCTCAAGCTTAATTAGTCACCCATTCATCATTCAGTTATCATATCAAAGAAGTGGTACTTCAGGTTGGTTTTATATGAAAACATTATTATCCCAAAGGCACAGGTAGGGGGGTGGCCCAATGGCCCCACCAATATATACTGGTCTTTCTCTTCTCTTTCTAATCTTCTGTCGTCTTCTGTTTCCAGGCTCTCACTGGTACTGTCTCATTACTCATTCTCATCCCAATCTACTCCAAACTAGCTTCATTTTTAGGTGTTTCTTCATCCCAATATCCTCCCGTAATACCACCAACAGTCATCCCATTTCTCTCTTGTTATCCAGACCCTTTTTCTTCCCTCTCAGTTCTCCTGTCAGTGCAAATCTTCCCAGCCCATTTTCACTCGATTTGACTCAATTTGCAAACAATATTGATGGTGACGGGTGGCCATTTAATGGATAAATTTAATAAGATAAATTGTTTGGTTTTTACCAGCTGTTTATTAATTATCTTGGTTATGGAGATTATGAAAATCAAAATATTTATGTTATTACTTTAGAAGGCCTCTATCATACTAAATGAAACCCCACTTGGTAGAAATTGAAACTTGAATGTATAGTCTTTAAATATATATATATTTAAATATTCACAATAACAGTGACAGCTACAACCACGTTAGCGAAACAATAATTATTTTGTTTCAATCCCTGTTCAGCCTTCCATACTCTCTTCACAAGCGTCCATATGTTCCTCCGAACGACCAACTTCAAACAGACGCCTCTCGTTCATTGTCACCCCTGACAGTCTAAACCAACCCCTCGGTTAACCGGGTTCTTTTTTACCAAGACGTCTGTTTCTTAGCGGCTCTCACACAGTCAGCAAAGTAGCTCGTTAACAATTCTTTGATGTTATCTATTCTCTCACGTGAGTCACATGACGCGTGATCTCACACCACCATGCTTGTGCTGTCTGGACTTTGAGATGAGACACTGGAGGACTGACTTTATTTATGCAGCTTGCTGCGAACACTAAATCAGCTTGGCAGCTTCTTTAGAATCTGTACAGTCTGCACAAGACAGGGTACTCAGGTGGGGGAGAGTGACAGGGGTGACTGTAGAGTGAGGTATAGCAGGGGGCAATTAAAGCAAGAGGGGGTGGGAGCATAGCAGGGTTGTGTCAGGCCACAGTGACCACAAAAGTGAGGCTGATGACAGACATCTGGTCTTACACGTGTGAATGGTCATTTGGCTAGACGTATAGGTGGTTATTGGACATGTAGATGGGAAATGGAGACAGACATGGGAAGGA
Organism: Escarpia spicata; assembly: GCA_963995525.1. Lineage (NCBI taxonomy): Eukaryota > Metazoa > Annelida > Polychaeta > Sabellida > Siboglinidae > Escarpia > Escarpia spicata. The sequence continues at coordinate 25,765,410 of OZ023218.1, forward strand.
GAGACATAGATGGGAAAGAGAGACAAAGGTGGGAAGGTGAGAGAGAGGTGGGAAGGGGAGACAGAGTTGGGAAGGAGAGACAGAGTTGGGAAGGAGAGACAGGGGTGGGAACGGGAGACAGGTAGGAAGAGGAGACAGGGGTGGGAAGGGGAGACAGGTAGGAAGGGGAGACCGAGTTGGGAAGGGGAGACAGAGGTGGGAAGGGGAGACAGGTAGGAAGGTGAGATTGGTAAGAAGGTGAGACAGAGTTGGGAAGGAGAGGCAGAGTTGGGAAGGAGAGACAGAGGTGGGAAGAGGAGACAGAGGTAGGAAGGAGACAGAGATGGGAAGGGGAGACAGAGTTGGGAAGGGGAGACAGAGGTGGGAAGGGGAGACAGAGGTGGGAAGGGGAGACAGAGTTGGGAAGGGGAGACAGAGGTGGGAAGGGGAGACAGAGGTGGGAAGCGGAGACAGAGGTGGGAAGGGGAGAGAGAGGTGGGAAGGGGAGAGAGGTGGGAAGGGGAGACAGAAGTGGGAAGGCAAGACAGAGGTGGGCAGTAATAAGAAGAGACAGACTGGAGACTGGGACATGTACAGCTAAATTTATCCATAGGCATCATGACATGTGATTACATCACAAGCATCAAAAATAGTGACAGATGAGTGTCACTGTGTCACCTGTTATCTGTCCTGTCCATCTGTCATACACCCAGATTCCAGGGCAGCAGAACCACATGCTTGAGTGCCCTTTAACAGCATCACGGGTAGATGTCATTGCAATGAGGTTGGTTACCAAGTATAGATTGGTGTGCCTCCTATAAATTAAGTTTTTATTCCCTTTTTATTGATTGTATGATTACTAGGTTCAGTTGACGTTAGTGTTCAAGCTCTGCCTAAATGTCAAGCTGACAACTTCAAAACACTTACAACTGTAACAACAGGCAATGAACTAAACTTCATGACCACATTCTTGTGAGTAAATCTTTGGGTGCATTCTGTAAATGTTATGTTGATGACATTACCTATTCTACTGGTTGAACTCACCCATTAAATGCGTACCTATGCCATTGTAGTGATACATATTATTTTGTCTTGATAAAAATGGACTATTCTAATAATTTCATTTCTGTATTACATACTGCTGATGCTGTGATTCTGGTGATAATTAGTCAACTCAATATCATAATATGACCTATTCTACTGGTACTGACATTCTGATGACATGACCTATTCTACCTGTGCTCTCATTGTGATGATATGATCTATTATACCTGTGCTCTCATTGTGATGACATGATCTATTCTACCTGTGCTCTCATTGTGATGACATGATCTATTCTACATCTGCTCTCATTGTGATGACATGATCTATTCTACCTGTGCTCTCATTGTGATGACATGATCTTTTCTACTTGTGGTCTCATTGTGATGACATGATTTATTCTACCTGTGCTCTCATTGTGATGATATGATCTATTCTACCTGTGGTCTCATTGTGATGAACTGATCTATTCTACCTGTGCTCTCATTGTGATGATATGATCTATTCTACCTGTGGTCTCATTCTGATGACATGATCTATTCTACCTGTGATCTCATTGTGATGACATGATCTATTCTACTTGTGCTCTCATTTTGATGGCATGACCTATTCTTTATGTGCTCTCATTGTGATGGCATGACCTATTCTACGTGGTCTCACTGTGATGACATGACCTATTCTATATGTGCTCTCATTGTGATGGCATGACCTATTCTTTATGTGCTCTCATTGTGATGGCATGACCTATTCTACGTGGTCTCACTGTGATGACATGACCTATTCTATCTGTGCTCTCATTGTGATGGCATGACCTATTCTACATGTGGTCTCATTGTGATGGCATGATCTATTCTACATGTGGTCTCATTGTGACGGCATGACCTATTCTACCTGTGCTCTCATTGTGAAGGCATAACCTATACTACATGTGGTCTCATTGTGATGGCATGATCTATTCTACATGTGGTCTCATTGTGATGGCATGACCTATTCTACATGTACTGTCATTGTGATGGCATGACCTATTCTACATGTACTGTCGTTGTGATGACATGATCTATTCTACATGTACTGTCATTGTGACGACATGACCTATTATACATGTACTGTCATTGTGACGACATGACCTATTTTACATGTACTGTCATTGTGATGACATGACCTATTCTACATGTACTGTAATTGTGACGACATGACCTATTCTACATGTACTGTAATTGTGACGACATGACCTATTCTACATGTACTGTCATTGTGATGACATGACCTATTCTACTGGCAGAACTTATTTTACTGAAGCAACACAAACAATTTAGGATCTGGCATTATATCAAATAGAATAGTATTATTATATACTAGCTGAGGCCAGAAAAGACACCTATTAATAGTTTCTAGTTAACACCTCCTCTGTGTCTGTCTATATGACACCCATGGATAGCTACACTGTTACTATAATTATTATAATGCCACACTGGCATTCATTGCTTGGCAACCCTGCCTGAAATAGCACACAGCCAGATGCTGTAATCAGCAACATGCAGTGACAGGCCAGTTTTGTTTATGTCAAAGATCCCCATCCCACTGGCCCCCCTGGGAGAAATAAAAAACCTCTAAATCAACAAACCACTCTACTGGGCCTGCTAGCATGCCAACAAAATTTCAGTCACATATGTGCGAAACTGACAGAGATATGGTCAGACATGCAGAACGACAAACAGATGATGGAGACCACACTATGTTTGATAAAATTATAGATTAATAAAAACTCGTCCATTGAACAGCGTCCTGCTTCTCAGTCATGCCGATCTGATCGGTAAAATTAAATCTATTTTTACCTGACTCTCAGGTCTATCTGGTTACCAAGTATAGACAACAAAGGCAATGACGGCAAAAACACAGATAGACTGCAGTGTGGAGATTCTAAAATCGATATGCTATTTATAGTAAACGTGCCGGCTGTAGATATTTTTGCGATGAGGATATATGATATATGGTTAAAAAGTTACAAAAACTAATCCGTATTCATTTGGTTGTTGTGCCTCGGGCAGTGTTGCTAACAGAAATAATACTGTCGCATAGGACTTTTTGCATTCCTCGAACAACTAAAGTAAGCCACAAATACGTGTATTTAATGTCATTTATGTGTGGTCAATCACCTATACATGCTGAAAACACACTCGAGTAGAGTAGATTATGTCGGATTGGATTTACCTGTACATTCATATAGGTAAATGTCTATGTTAAATCGAGACTCTGATCCATTACCCTGAATCAGCCTAGAGTCATGTGTAGGAATTAGCCAACTTCAAAAGTTGCTGTGGATTGGTGGGAACTAGCCAACTTCAAAGGTAATTCCGTATTGGGATGTGCTACTGCACAATATAAGTGCCAATATCAGTTAGTTACAACTTAAATGATTTGTTTACAATTTCAACATTTCGTGAGCGCAACATTCAAATTGTGAATGCTGTTTCAGTCGTATTAAACACAATTTGGTGGGTAGGATACTTCCAAGATATTTATTTAAATGTCAATTTGAAACTGAGGTCCAACAGACAACTTCTGTTTAAGTCCAAAATCATCTATGGTTCTTACTGCATAATAATATGTTTGCACTGTTTATACAGCTGAATCTGGGAAAATAGGAAAACCGTGTTGGATGTCTATAGACTATACAGTGCAAAAGAAGTCAAAAAACAAAATATTTAAATAAGAACATTCACATTGGTAACAAAATTACTTTGGGGGTAACTAGTTAGTTGCCATAGTAATTTTCTATACTTTTCTCCCAAAGTTAGTTACCAAAAAACATACACAAACTTAGAATTAAACAAATGTATAACAAAATCATGTAGATTTCTGCATCATAATTACAGCAGATCAAATGATTCTTGTGATTATAACCACACCACCTTGATATAAATGTGAAAAAAATCAATGTGAAAAAATCAATACTTGATATATGTGTTTAGATAATGGCACTTGTGGGCAAGTACAGCTACCGGTAATGTCACTGAATGATATGTAAATCACAGACGAACTGACACGACCTCGGCCAACATTCAATGGCGAACATTCATGTTTCCATGTTTTGTGAGAGCATTAAATATGTACGGCTACAAAATAGCCAAGTGTTGATAATGAACAATAATAGGAGTTCCGCTGTCAACTTCACTTGACTACAAGACTGTGGTTGTTTGTCTCACCTGGGACATATGAGGCCACCCTGACCAAGCCCTATTTACAGAGTGATAAACAATGGTGATGTTATTTATAGTCCAAGTGCCTCTTATGGCCTGAGGGTGTTGGGACAGGGTCTCCTTAATGAAACACAAATAAGGGGTTTTCTCGAGATCAACATCTTAGGTTGTATAAAGTGGGGCACTGTACATTTAGAAGATCTTTTTGCAGATGTGACAGAAATGGCATTCACTACTATATTGCATAACAATTTATGAGTTGGCATACTTTGATGATGGCAGCTATTATCTTTGAAACAGAACAGTAAAATGTTGCTTTAAAGACGTTATTTCATAAAAAATTATAATCTACAATCATTCACCAACAAAATTCACTAGTGGTAAATTATGCAACATTGACCTGATTCCTAATGTTTCACATCGTAAACAGGAGATGAGATGCTTTAGAAAAAATACGTTACATTTTTTCTGTCACCGCCAGTAACATGACAACACAATAGAAATAAATCTTGGTTTATGATGTGCTATTTTATTTATGATAATGGACACAAAATTTGGTCATGTAGTTTTTGAAAAAGGTGTAAATAAATCAAGCTCTCAGAAAAACAGGAACAACAAAGTTCTACAGTAACCAAGATACACCTACAATTTACAACCTGTAGGATATTCGAGAAATGTTCACCTGAAAACCGGTTGAAATTCTTATAAATCACTGCACCAACAAGGATAAGGATACTTTTATTAGTTTAGATGCCACTAGGACAGGCTAAAAGCCACTTCCAGGCAAGTGATTATCTGCTGCAACTTAAATCGCCACGTAATTTGTCAATTACAAACCACAGAAACCACAACGTGACCTTAAGGGGCCGACACAGACAGGCGCGTTACAAGGACACGTCGTGCATAACACGCATATATTGTAGGCTAAATAATAGCGTTATCTCTAATTGAAAAGTCACCAGTAAACTGCCTATTGAGTGATGACCTTGAGGTATGTAAATAGTCACCTTCGATGGCCTCTTATGGCGACGGTTGTTTTATTGTCACTTTTGCTCTGCCAATGAGGCTATTATTAGAAGCGGAGCAAATAGGTGACTTTTATCCGACCATGTGGCCATGCAGGAAAGCCCTGCAACAGGAAGCCTCAATAAACTGACCATATGATTACGTAAGAAACCTCTGATATGACCATATGACAAACCACACACCTCAATAACATGACCATGTAAGAAACCTCACTAAAATGACCATATGGGAAACCATATGGGAACCCTCACGGACATTACCAAGTTAGAAACCTCAATCACCTGACCATTATGATGTAATAAATCTCAGTGACATGATCAAATGGCCATGTGAGAAACCTCAATGTCATGATCATGACAATGTAAGAAACCTCAATGAAATGATCATTTAAAGAACCTCAATAATGAGATCATAAAGAGTAACGTTACAAAATATTAGGTTTAGAGAATGTAGGGTTTGGGAAATGTGAAGTTTGGGTGCAAAATGTATCCTTCAAATCAACAATGGACCACACAAACTGAATCAATGCCTACTAACATAATCCCTATTGATATTAATCATATTTCATTATTAATCACACTCCCAATTATTACTAATTGTGGTCCTCAAAGGGATCACCAGGGGGCCAGGAAGAAGCCAGATCAGCAACTCTGCTTCCGGCTTCAATTAGCCAATTAAATAAAAGGGGAGTGTATTTTCCCACGGGGCCTGGGGGAGGGAATGAGATCCAAGGGGGGGAGCAAGGACAACTCTGGGATGTTGTCCTACACATCCTCCAGAAATCTCCCCAGATGGTTAATGGCATTATGAGTCATGCAGACAGGACGCAAACAACTCCTCAAAACACACTTATGGTTGAACGAGTGCATCAGAAAAACTGTCGTTAGGATTAAACTTCAAGTTCTCAAACAAGTCACGTTTTGTTGTCGCTGCAGTTGTTGTTGTTGTTGTTGTTGACATTAAGCTAGCCTGACTCATTTGTTTAGACACTAATCAACTCATGAGACATGATTTTCAAATAATTCTTAATCACCTGTTAACACAATGTGTCATCACTGCAAACAATACAGAGCAAAGAACACTTTGAAGACGGATGTGATGCTTGATTACGAACACTGAAAACAAATCAACAAACTTGATACTGTTTTTTTAACTACGAACTCAACTCGCAAACTTACATGAAGGGTCTCAGAGCAAAATGCAATAACACCAATTCAGGCGACATTTTTGACTTGCCAACTTTCAGAATTAAACTGTACAAAACAGATTTTGGCCCTTTAATTCAATCAGTCGCTATGATTGTGTATTCTTAAGATACTCAAATATCATGTAACTTTTTATTTATGCTCTAAGCATGAAGCATAAAAGTGAGTTTTGCAAAAACACCCGAACATATGAACCCACCCATATATAAATGGCTCATATATGCTCCGGTCCCGACCGACTTATGATGATGTTTGTGTTTTGCCTGAAACCCGTCATATCACATGTAGAAAGCAAAACTAACATTTACTTTTTAATCAAGAAACTGCGGGCAGAACAGTGGCGCCACACGGTGGCTCAGACACCACCAAATGTACAAGTGGCGCATGCAGCAAGAAAACTGAGGACTAAGCGTAGGAGCGCAAGAAAAATTCCACGTTGGATGTGATGACGGGTAAACTACAGCCACCAACTACGTGTGCAAGAGCACGAATAATAAACACTTGTTGGGTTCAGTTGGTGAAACCTCTACGAATCAGGTTCCCACAACTCAAAAAGTAAATAATTTTATTGATCTGCATAGCAGACAAATTTGTGCAGTGCTAACATGTGGGACAGATAAGGCGATGTGTAATAAAGTAGATATCAAGTTTTAGTGATGCACTTTTGGATTGGGCAGGATATTTTTAGAACAGGAAGTTTGTTTACGTGTCATTTCAGAAAAATCAGGTCCAGATGTTGGCTTTTTTGGAGCACCGCTATCAGTGAATACAGACAGACACTGGTGACATGAGGAATATACAGCAGATACTGATTGCTGACACTGTCACTGAGGGTAATTTCCTTATTATTATTGTTGTTATATTTACATACTATTTATTATTTAAAAAATTGTACTTTATTATCACAGTAAACATTTGAATTTTTCAATGAGCTTGTAATTATATTTCATCATTAATATCATGTTTCTATTTGTAATGTTTTCTAACTTCCTTATAATAATTAACAATAAAAACTCAATAATTACCTATCAATAAAATCTCCATCATACATGAGAGCAATATTTCACAATCCTGCATAATTTTACAGCAAAATGGTCTAACGTCATCACTTACAACTTCATAATAATCTCAGTATGCAGACCGCTCCAGCGTGCTTTCAACCATTCATAACCATCTCTGTATATACACACACACTGCATACCTCTTGTACAATAGGCTAACAATGCAGCATGTGGTCACTATTGGGCAATCCGCCAGTCTACACAGAATACCACAGACTGTTATTGCAACCAGCAGTGGTCAACTGGCTACTCATCAACAGCCCTTAATGTTTCCAGGCCATAGTTCGGGGCCGTACAAAGCTGGTTGTTTGTGTCTTGTATGTGAGGCTAGTGGGCCTAATGAAGGACCACTGGCATGACCACTCAGGCCACTGGACAACTGATCCACATCTATAAGGTGGCGCCCTGAGAGAGTGGCTAACATAGTCTTAGAGGTGTCTCTTGACCCTAGTTTTGCAATTATCTACTGTGTTTATCATAGGTTAGTATATCAGTACTATTTACAATTGTACTTGATGACATGGATGTTTATCTCCTCCTTCCCTCCTTCTTCTAGGGAGGTCTTCATAGGGGGGGGGGGGGGGTCATGTGGATGCTGGTTTATACTTTTCACTATGTCTTTCTAATAATAACACTGTTATCACATGACTTTGCAGACTAGAATTTTATATACCAGTGGAGGTTTTTGGCAAGGCTCAACGCTCAAACAGGAGAACATATGCATGCAGACTCCACAACATTCACATGCACGCACGCTCAAACAGGAGAACACATGCATGCAGATTTCACAACATTCACATGCACGCACGCTCAAACAGGAGAACACATGCATGCAGATTTCACAACATTCACATGCACGCACGCTCAAACAGGAGAACACATGCATGCAGATTTCACAACATTCACATGCACGCACGCTCAAACAGGAGAACACATGCATGCAGATTTCACAACATTCTCATGCACGCACGCACCATGCTCAACATGCACTATGACTTATTAAAACATTTCGTGAAATTCTCCCAGTATGCACACTAAAAACACTATAAATGATAACAACCTTTTTGAGAAAAGACTACTCAGATGCTGGTTGTAGGAGAAAGAAACATTTTGACACGACAATGTGCAATAACGCAAATAAATGAATAAACAAGACAGGTTCTAACTGAGATAGAACCTGTTCTATGAAAAAGATGACAATGAATTGATGACACACATCCATTGAGATTTTTGGGACATTTCCTTGCAACTTTTTAAAAACTATTTGCCATTATACCCATCTAGTGTCACACACTAGATTTAACAAGATTTAACAAGATTGCCATCCAGAAAATTACTCTGGATGGCAGTTGGACAAGGAAGCCTTTTGGCTTATCGAGAGTCCAATACTTTTTATCTACATGTATCCCGCCTTTTTAAGGTGTGTGTCGATTTTATTTTTAAACATATTCACGCTACTAGCACCAACACAATCAGCAGATAATCTGTTCCATTCATTTACAGTCCTTTGTGAGAATGAGAACTTTCTTATATCTAATCTACACTGCTCCTTTACTAATGTAGCTTCATGTCCTCTGGTCCTTCTATCTTTCTTAACTGAGAAAAAAATGTTTCTATCAATATTTTCATAACCATTCAATATTTTAAACACTTCTATGTGATCTCCTCTCAATCTCCTGGTCTCTAGTGTTGTTAAACCACATTCTTTTAGGCGTATTTCGTAACTAAGATCCCTCAGATTTGGTATCATTTTAGTCGCTCTCCTCTGTACTCTTTCTAGCATATCTATGTCCTTCTTGCGATATGGCCTCCATGCTTGTATACAATATTCTAAATGAGGCCTCACTATTGTTTTGTACAGCGGTACTATTAATTATTTTTTCTTATACGCTATATTTCGCCTAATTAATCCAAGGATTTGATTTCCCTTTGACGCTGCAATTCCGCACTGCTCTGAAACCTTCATATCAGCACTAATGGTTAACCCTAAGTCCTTTTCTTTTACAGTAGTACTTAGAACAGTACCCCCCATTTTATATTTTACCTCTTCATTCCCATGACCTGTGTGGAGGCATTTACATTTCCCAAAATTGAACAGCATTTGCCACTTTTCAGACCATTTGATCAACCTATCAAGATCATCTTGTAAATGCTGTCTGTCTCCATCACTTTTAATCCTTCTAAACACTTTTGTATCATCCGCAAATTTTAACACCTTGCTTGTTATATCATCGTCCAAATCGTTGATATATATTAAGAATAATATAGGTCCTAGTACTGATCCCTGTGGTATCCCACTCAATACCGATTTCCAGTTTGAAGCCTCCCCATCAACTACTACACGTTGTCTTCTGTCATTCAGCCATTTTTCTATCCAGTTTATTATACAATTTCCTATGCCATGGGCCTTTAGCTTAAGGAGTAATCTTTGATGTGGTACTTTGTTGAAAGCTTTTTGAAAATCTAAATAGATGATATCTACTGGTGATCCCTCATCTACCCACCTAGTGATGTCTTCCAAAAAACATAACATATTTGTTAAGCATGACCTCGCTTTTAAAAACCCATGTTGAGATGGGTTTATCAAGTTATGTTTAACAAGAAAATCCACCATGTGATCTTTAATTAGTCTTTCTAATAATTTGCAAATCACTGATGTTAAACTCACTGGTCTATAGTTCTCTGACTTGTTTCTCGAACCTTTTTTAAATAACGGTATAATGTTTGCCTCTTTCCATTCTAAAGAAACCACTCCCTCTTCTAATGACAAATTGAAAACTGTTGCAAGCGGTGCGCTAATTTGTTCTACAATTTCCAATAGTAGTTTGGGCGGAATCCCGTCCACTCCAGGTGATTTATTATCCTTCATAGCCCTTATTTTCTTAGCTACCATTTCCGAGGTTACAACTAACTGTCCTAAATAGTCTGAATCTGCCCCCTTGAACTTAGCCTCTGGTACTGGCAGTGAACTAATATCTTCCCTGGTAAACACTGAACTAAAATACTCATTCAGGTCTTCTGCCATTAAGAATCCCTCTGATATTGTATTTCCAGCACTATCTTCTAGAGGACCGACCTTATCCTGAACTTTCTGTTTGCTTCGAATATACGCATAAAAACTCTTACTGTCATGTTTTATATTACTAGCTAATTTTTTTTCATAGCTTCTCTTTGAATTTCTAATTTCAGCTGTAGCTTGATTAAGTGCTTCTTTATAAATGTTGTAGTCTTCATCATTTCCAGTACATCTATATGACTTCCACATCATTTGTTTATACTTAATTTTTCTAATGGCTTCTTTCGATAAGTGTTTCTTTTTAGACCGTTTTCCCTTGTTTTTTGAAAGATACAAATTTATCGACTATGCACTTAATTTCACTACTTAAGATATTCCAGCATTCGGTTGCTGTCTTATTCTTCAGTGTGTTATTCCAGTCTATCTTTGCTAAATATTTCCTCATGTCCTTATACCTTCCTTTGTGGAAATTTCTCCTATACTGCTTTTTACTATTCCTTTCTGATTTTACTTTGATGGTAAAATGTATCTGGTTGTGATCACTACTCCCCAGTGGCTCACATATCTTGACATTGTCAACTAATTCTTTCTGTGAGGACAAAACTAAGTCTAACACATTCTCTCCCCTGGTTGGTTCTAGCACATGTTGAGAAAGGAAACTATCTTGTACTAAAACTAAAAACTTGTGGTCCTCACTCCCCATACTCTGTAGAGATTTCCATTGTATATGCCCATGGTTAAAGTCCCCCATAATAATACAGTTCCGTTTGCTTACTTCCCTTATAGCGTTTTGTATTTTTTCATTCTCTTCTATGCTTATGTTTGGACTTCGATAAACTAACCCAACTGTTAACGTTGAGTTTCCTGTAACTATGTTACACCAAACAGCTTCTTCGCAATCTGCTTGTCTTTCTAATTTTATTTCATAAGCCTGGATAGATTCTTTAATATATAAAATAACTCCACCTCCCTTTCTTCCTATTCTATCTTTCCTAAACATTACATATCCTGTTAGTCCCAATTCGGCATCTGATATATCAGTGGTGGCCCACGATTCGGTTATACCTATTATGTGAGGGTCAATATCTTCTACCATAATATTTAGTTCACTTCTTTTGTTTACTATGCTCCTTGCATTTAAACAAATGCATTTATATCCTGATTCAGAACAGTTTTCCAGGCTGTTCTTTGCTGATTTATTTCTGCTGTCTTTATCTATGCCTCCAGTTTCAGGCTTCTCTGTGAATCCCCCCTGCGAATCTAGTTTAAATAGATGCAGCCTGTCCAACTGTCAACAGATTGCAGCAAGTTCTCTGAGAAAACTGCTGCCCCCTTTCCACTTAGATGTAGGCCATCTCTCATGTACATATCTTCCCTCCCAACAAAGTATCCCCATAAATCTACGAATCCCACCCCCTCTTCTTTACACATCTGCTCAACTAGTGCGTTGATCGCCATCCTCTTGCAGTTTCTATATGTCGGCCCCCTTCCTCCCATTACTGGCAAAATTCCTGAGAGGATAATCTGTTCTACTATTGTCTTCTTTAACTTCTTCACTAACTGTCTGTACTTCTGAACTATCCCAGTTGTTCCCTCCCTCTCTGCGTTATTTGTCCCTACATGTACTAGAATAGACCCTCCCTTGCCATGCCCCAGTACCTTCTCTACCCTTTCAGTTACATGTTCTATCCTAGCCCCCGGTAGACAAACAACGACGTCCTCCCCCTCGCTTAGAGTCTTATCTGTCTTTCTCATAATCGAATCGCCCATAAACACCCTCTCTTTCCTCATTGCCCCCTCAATCACTGCCTCAGTGTAGCTCTTTCTACGGTTTGCATCTGTCTGGTTGTAATCTTGTTCCCCTGTCTTCTGCTCTCCCGTCACAATCTCGTCCGTTCCATTCTTTCCTGACGCTGTTTCTCTTGTCACCTTTCTTCCTGTCATCGTCCCTCCCGACTTCTCTTCTGTCACATGTACTCTCACTTCCTTTCTTCCCGTCATCTTTCCTCCCATTGCATTTCCTTCTCTCCTCTCCCGTCTCTTTTTCCCTCCTACCTCTTTCTCTACGGTCACTTTCTCTCCTGCCACCTTCACACCTGTCATATTTCCTGCCGTCGATCCTCCACTTTCTTCCCCTCCGATCACCTTCCCTCCTCTCAGTCTCCTTTCCTCGGTCTTGTTGCCACTACTCTGCTCCTTCAGTTTCACAGTATTCCCAACTTTATCCCTGTCGTCTCTCTCCATTCCGTCTGTCTCCTTGCTGATTCTCATCTCCATCCCCTTCACAATATCTACCAACCTAGCTACCTCTTTCTCCAGACATTTCACCTTCCAACACCCCACGCACTGAAAGGTGAATCCCTCTTCCTTGGTTTCTGTCCATGACTTCGTACAGCCGGATAAGGCAAAATCTACCCAACTGTGGCAGTCGTCGCACACCAAGTGTCTCTTTGCCTTGACTTGTCGCTTGCAAGGCGCCATATCAGAATTTATTTAATAATAATAATCTAATTAGCTATTTAAAATAGTTTTGTCAACTGTGTTTACACCATTCACTGTCTACTAGCTCACTTGTAATTGTTTTTTATTTTGTTTTTCATGAAACCATCAAACAAACTATTAAATTACTCTTGACAGCATCGACTAATTAGTTAAATAATTATAAAAAAAGTCAACAATAGCCTGGCTTTATATAACATAAGCATTGAGTCATAACGTAATTCACACTTTCAAAAGTTACCAGATCTTACAATTTAAATATTTGTTTGATAATTACAAAGTATGCACTTTTGATCAATTGTTGTTCTACAAAAATGATGGCAAAGAATTGATGAGGCACAGGTGACTTTTTGGAAAAATGTTTGCATATCTTTTTAAACTGCTTGCCCACTGACAATTGTCAAAAATAAAACCCATCTAGTATCTATTATCACACACTAGCTCACTTGTAATTTTTTTGATAAAACACCAAACTATTAAATTACTCTTGACAGCACCACTAATTATTTAAATAATTATCAAAAAACACAACAATGATCTTGTCTTATAACATAAGGTGATTCATACTTTCACAAGTTACCCAAGCTTATAATTAAAGTTATTTCTTTATAATTTTAAAGTATGTACTTTTTATTAAACATACTGTGCATATCCACACATTCCAGATTCAAAAATGATTCTGATTTGCAATGGGCTAAACAAATTGCAGAAAAACATTCACTCTGTATCCCTGAAATAATACTGTGGAGAGCCCCCCTGACCCCCAGTGTGAGTACAATCCTGACAAATGAATAACTTTTTACATCTGACCTTCAACTTCAAAGGCTGTTTACCTGGTTTACTTGTGAATGGGCTCATTCAGTATGCTGTCCCAATGGGGCACCAATGTGTCATTTTGAATGATAAATGACAGGACGGTTATGTAGTAGGCCATCCCAACAAAGGAAATTGACAAACCAACCAAGTACCATGTGTCTTCCAGTTAATATGCATGTGCTTTTAAAATTAACCATTTTGTTGTGTGTCAACTTACATGAGCAAAATCAACATTTATTTTGTATTTCTGTGCTAGAAAAAAATAAGTTTTTAACATCTGGAAAGCAGTGTGTAGAAATGTAGAGCATAGAACAGTGTTTGCCTGGCATGTCCAAGTTACATGGCAAATAGGTAACATGTAAATGTGGTCTTAGATACCACCATTATGGCATGGATTAGTGAATGGGGTGTTGCATCACTGAGATAATCTGTTGAACCATTCAGATTATATTAATATGTTGCCCCACTCAGATAATCTGTTGCACTACTCAGACAGAATATTAGACTACTCAGATAATCTGTTACACCACCTAGATAGTATGTTGCACCACTTGGATAGTATGTTACATCTCTTAGATAGTATGTTGCACCACACGGATAGTATGTTACATCACTTAGATAGTATGTTGCACCACTCGGATAGTATGTTACATCACTTAGATAGTACATTGCATCACTCAGATAGTATGTTACATCACTTAGATAGTATGTTGCACCACTCGGATAGTATGTTACATCACTTAGATAGTACGTTGCACCACTCGGATAGTATGTTACATCACTTAGATAGTACATTGCATCACTCGGATAGTATGTTACATCACTTAGATAGTATGTTGCACCACTCGGATAGTATGTTACATCACTTAGATAGTATGTTGCACCATTCGGATAGTATGTTACATCATTTAGATAGTATGTTGCACCACTCGGATAGTATGTTACATCACTTAGATAGTATGTTGCACCATTCGGATAGTATGTTACATCATTTAGATAGTATGTTGCACCACTCGTATAGTATGTTACATCATTTAGATAGTATGTTGCACCACTCGTATAGTATGTTACATCACTTAGATAGTATGTTGCATCACTCAACTCAATTATTACACCACTCATACAATACATCAAACAATCTAGTGCACCACTAAAACAACCCATTGCCCATTGAAAAAAAGATAAACGCAGTTAAATCTTTTTTCTGGGTATGATTGTATGCCATGTATACTCCCTAAATACAAGCTTTAATTACCAATACCAGTCCTCGAATCTGGAAAACTTGAGTTGGCCTTGACTTTTATTGATTTCTGGGGCACCCAGTTTCATTTTCGAGACACATACGGCCAGATGGCAGGACATTCCAGCCAATAGCCAGATGGTCATGGCTACATGCGAGACTTGCAGTATTGCCACTGCCCCTTAACCCTCTAATCCCCCCCACCGAGATTCCATTGACAATACTGTGTGCACCATACTGTGCTGCCTTTAGAGGAGAGCGAATAAACTGGCCAACAATTATTGCCTTTCTATACATTTTCTGACCAACAGTCCCAGCCAATGACTGCAGGTAAATTAGCTATAATGGATCAAAGCACCTCCACTCCCCACCAAGATTTGCGCTTTTTATAATCCAAAATGGCTATTAGCATCAATTTGCATTAACATGTTCCAATCTCTAGGTGGTGCCACTAAAATATTTATATTAATATTTTAATAACCATTTAATATTTTAAATACTTTTAAACACATCTGATCTCCTGGTCTCTAGTGTTGTTAAACCTCATTCTTTTATGGGTAGGTATTTCGTAACTAAGATCCCTCAGTTTTTTTATCACTTTAATCACTCTCCTCTGTATTCTTTCTAACATATCTATGTCCTTCTTGCAATATGGCCTCCACGCTTGTTCATATTCTAAATGAGGTCTAACTATTGTTCAGTGGTATTATTAGTTATTTTTCCTTATATGCTATATTTCGCCTAATTAATCCAAGGATTTGATTTTCATTTTGAAGCTGCAATTCTGCACTGTTCTGAAACCTTCATATCAGCACTAATGGTTAACTCTAAGTCCTTTTCTTTTACAGTAGTACTTAGTACAGTACCACCATTGTATATTGTACATATTCGTTCCCATGTCCTGTGTGGATGCATTTACATTTCCCCAAATCGAACAACATTTGCCACTTTTCAGACCATTTGATCAACCTGTCAAGATCATCTTGTAAATGCTGTCTATCTCCATCACGTTTAATTCTTCTAAACACTTTTGTATAATTCACAAATTTTAACATCTTGCTTGTTATATCATCATCCAAATCGTTCATATATATTAAAAACAATATAGGTCCCAGTATTGATCCCTGTGGTACTCCGCTCAAAACTGATTTCCAGTTTGAAGCCTCCCCATCAACTACTACCCATTGTCTTCTGTCAATCAACCATTTTTTATCCAGTTAATTATACCATTTCCTTTAGTTTAAGAAGTAATCTTTGAGGTGGCACTTTGTCAAAAGCTTTCTGAAAATCTAAGTAGATTATATCTACTGGTGATCCCTCGTCTACCCACTTAGTGATATCTTCCAAAAAACATATCATATTTGTTAAGCGTGACCTCGCTTTTAGAAACCCATGTTGAGATGGGTTTATCAAGTTGTTTAACAAGAAAATCCACCATGTGATCTTTAATTAGTCTTTCTAATAATTTGCAAATCACTGATGTTAAACTCACTGGTCTGTAGTTCTCTAACCTGTTTCTCGAACCTTTTTAAAATAATGGTATAATGTTTGCTTCTTTCCATTCTAAAGGAACCACTCCCTCTTCTAATGACAAGTTGAAAACTGCTGCAAGTGGTATGCTAATTTGTTCTACAATTTCCAATATTAGTTTGGGCGGAATTCCACCCACCGTTATTGATTATCCTTCATAGCCATTATTTTCTTAGCTACCATTTTCAGGGTTACAATTAACTGTCCTAAATAGTTTGATTCTGCCTCTGATACCGTACTTGCAGTGAATTAATATCATTACATTTGTGACCATACGTAAATCAAAGAACAAGGAAAAACAGAAAATGTTTGCTACTTGACAAAATCTACTCGTCAACCTACCTATACTAAAATTTCTTCCATGAAAATACTACTACAAAAACCAGTCCTACCTACCCTAAAATTTGACAGGATGTACATACACTGTAACTGGAAACCTAAATATTGAAGGCCTTATCAATGGCTGAATGAGTGGTGCGCATATGAGTCACGGAAACTTGTTGTCTGACTGCCGCACAAAGACACATCTATTCAATAAGATGGGTTATTCTTTGGAAATATGAATGGACCTAAACATGGCATGGGCGAGTCAAACTCACTCAGACGATCAATGAATTATCTACGGATGAATGCCCGAGACTCAGGAATAAACAAGGGCGAACCTCTCTATGGTGCTGGGGGCAAAGTCAATGAGACTACTTCATGTTTATCTTGGTAACTGTCCCATTTTGGGCAACATTTTTATATCACACATACCCAGAATGTTGTATGAATTGCTGTGAGAATGTGTATATAAATAATTTTGATATAATTTATCTCAAAGAGTATTTAATTTAAAAAAAAATGGCTCAAGAGGCCCAGAAGTCCTTTGGACTATAATGTGAGTTTGTAATTATTAATGAAATGGTTTTTGGCATATCATAGTTACAGATCAGTAAGGGTTATGATGGAAATAAAATGTTGACATGTTTAGTGGAGATTATATGCATGCCAGTTTCATTTCATGGCAGAGGGGCAGGGGGTTGGCATCTTAGCAGCTGTTTTGGTTAATATGTAAATTGATTCAATTTTTTTAAACTGTTTTCAAATTTGTTTTGTTAACTTCAAGCCATGCACTATGGAGACTGAAGTACCGCCTGGAGAGTTCCTGATGCTGCAGAGATGATAACATAATTTGTTTTTATTTCACTAGATGAAATTCGTATATCTGAGGTTAAATCATATCAGTGTAAATTAGTATTGTACACCAACGTTTACGATCATCCGTACAACTCCTTTATTTCGACTACCAATATCGACGGCCAAAGACATGATTGACATCACCATAGGAACGTGCTGACACAAACATGCATGCATGCACACACACACACACACACACACACACACACACACACACACACACACACACACACACACACACACACACACACACACACACACACACACACACACACACACACAAAACAACAACAATGCATCGAAGACACGCCCACTCACCCATAAACGACGCCGTGTTGCCATCCTTTCCATTCGTGCTGTCGTCCTTCTTTCCTTCTGTCATTCCGAGCTGCTGCAACTCGTCCTTCAGGTCCTCGGTGTCGAGCCCAGCCGCATCAGGGAAGGCGTCGCTGATGAACTCGTGGTCGACGGGGCTCGCTGCTGGGAGCTCCTCCGGCTCCGGATCGGGCTCCGAGGTCTGGGACGGCTCCTGGTGGCCCAACTTACTCCCGGAGTCTGGAGAACGGCATTTTACACATTCTAAGTAGTGAAACCTCATTATTAAGGTCACCTGGACGAAAGTGACCTGAATGGTGAGGGAACTTTATTAGCGGACTAATTTCCTGTATCTTATTGTTGGGGAAATAATTTGGAACTATCAAAGATGACCTTAATTGCGAGGTGGTTTTATTACCAAGGCGTTGACCGTAAAGCGGGGTTCTACTGTACATCTGATCAAGTACAATTCGAGTAACAGGTCAAGTACTTTGTAAGCAAGTTTATAAATTTAGTATAATTCTAAATACAAGTACATTAGGTCAAGTAGAAGGCCAAGTACATTTCAGTTGTAATCATCAACAATAGTATTATTCCGGCACAAATTATGAACTATTTAGAAAATATATCATATTAACAACTATGCACTCATTCAGTCAGTCAACTTTTTCACCATTTCTGGGTGTTGCCTACAAGAAAATAGTTCAATCTGTATTGTAGCGACTTTAAATGCCAATAAAAGGGAAGATTTTTCAAAATTTTTATTTTGAAATTTGTTACATGAATGTAAAAGTGTTTGTATAAAGTTTCATTGAATGACACTGCCAGTGGCATAATGGTGAAATGCTACCATTGAATACAGTGACTGTGCATAGAAATATAACATCTATTATAGCAATTACGTAAGCACCTCTTATTTTTTAGTTACCGAGTCGTACAATCATGTCTAGATGATTTGTATGATAAATGCACCATGGTGAAATATGATTAACGATTCAGAAAAAATTCAACAACAGTTTGCAAATTGATCAATTTCATAGAAAAACATTAATGATGTATGTCATTTATTTTTACAGTTAATACAAAAGATGATGGAGCTTTTATCCTTTGTTTTTATTGATTTGGTTGACAATGGCCTTGCGATTTATGTGCGGTGAACATGTTTTGCTGACAATATAAATCACTTAGATCACACCGTGAACAAGACACCCCACTAAGAATGCCAGTCAATCAACCATGTATATATATTTTTAGACGGGACGCAACAATGAACAAGTAGGTTGACATGCACTTTGTCAGACTTGCGTTAAACAAAGGAAACATGCAGTGCGCTGACTGTGTTTTCCACTGAAGATCTGGTAACATAGTGAGTGTTTTTCTTAGAAACCAGCAAAGCAAACACCAAGTTTCAGCCCAACAAGAACCAAAAATGTTTAAATTCTTGGCTCTGTCTTACTCTACAGTTTGAGTTGGCTTTGCATAAAGTAGGCACTACTCATTAGAATTATAACACTTAATGAAAATTAATTTGCCAATTTAAAAAAAATACAAATAACTAATCAATAACCAAATTTTATTGCAGGGATAACTAGGTTAATAAGACACAAATCATGCATTTGACCTTGATATTAATTTAGTCATAATAGCATCACCTAGTTCTCATAATTATTCTAAACACACATTACATTAACAAGTCACATCAGTAAACTTTTAAAATTACCTTTTTTATTTATCATTACAGTTTAAAGACATTATTTTGATATACTATTCATTCAAAGTTATTGCTATTTTCACTGCGGTAGTTGATAAAATTAAAGTTTTAACAATAATAAAAACGTTTAGGTGAATGCATAAGCAGGCAGCAGAAATTCATATCCACAGAGCTGCCACCTTTGGGACCAATAATAACTAAATCAAGCCAGTAGTGTAATTACAATTCGCCAGATGGCAGCATTGAACTTGTACCACTCTAGTGATTTAAATAGTTCCGTTCATTTACCAGTTGTAATACAGGAGCAAATATACAAATGTCCTATTTTATGCAAAATATTAAATTAGCACATTCTCCTTAAGTCTATTTTATCAATGGTTTATTGGCAGATAGGTTAATTTCATACAACACTGACTGTTATTTTAATCGTAGTGTTTTACCAATGAACACAGACAACACGTGTAGAGAGGTTTACCGTATCTCTTAATTTATATTAAAGCTGTTATGCTACAAAGCTTTATTTTTATAATATTTATCTCTGTTACAAAACCGGAAACTGTCAACAAACTGTGCACAGTTTAAAATCAATAATAATGATATATAGAATATTTCAAGATTTGTGCAATAGAAAACAACATGATGTAAACTATCAACTAGAGTAGATGAGCAAAATTTATTGAAATTTATTTACTGTGCACCGCATTCTAGGTGTCCCACTAAACATGCACTCTACCAAAGCAAAGTTGGTGACAAACCTACTTTGAGCATCTTATTCTGTCAAAAACATTGGCAGAAAGCATAAAAATGCTCAAACTGAGCGCAGCAGAAAGAGACCAAGCAACTAGAAACGGGCTGAAATGTGTGGCATAAGATTAGACCACAGGGAACTAGGAAGCCAGTTTAAACTCATGCCCCATCGCCTGCATCAGAAAATGTCACCTGTCGGTATTGGTGTCGTGGCTTGTGGGCTGTTAGTGTCATCTGAAAATAAAACTTCTCTGAAATTGCTTTGATTTACAGTTGAGCAGTTAGAAAACTAGGAGTCTGATTCAAGTAAGATTTCACTAGCATGTGACGTTTCAATATATGCGTAAAATGTTGACCACTACTCCACCTGGTGGCCAATTTGAACATGTACACAGTGTGGACAAAATGTTGTATTCATCCGTTTAACTTTTATTAATGTTTTGTCAATAAAATTAAAAGGAAGAATACACTTTGTCCATGTGGCGATACACATATATGAGAAAGCATACCTTTTGGCATTTTATCGAGTGACTTTGAACTGCTGGATCTTGAAGGACCTTCGCCAGTGCATCCTGAAAACAGATTTCATGTTTCATACCCACAGTTACTGCCAATAATAGTTTACTTTATTTTATTTCACCCCCTAAAGTTTTTAGACAAGGCCACTGATACACATCACACAACTACAGCAAACTTTACTGACCAATTGTGATTAAATATTGACTGCAATTAACAGTTAAAACTTAACAAATGTGCTTAAGTGTGTCAGAATAAAGTAAATTAACAAGACATTGTTAATATAGCTAAAGTGACAAACACATCAATTAAATTTGCATTTCTTTCATCCTTATATTAGTGTCATCCATTGTTTGAAACATACCCGCTTAGAACATTATTCACTTCTATACAAATCACTCATGGACCGATTCATGTGAAACTCAAGGACGATTGTTTAAAATTTGACGGCCAACATATAACGTTTGTGGATGCTGGAAGCAGATAGGTGTGTTCAATGCTTAAATCATGCATTATGTCATAAACGGTGGTAACTGAATTACTATAAATTTGTACCTGACTAGAAATAAATGCAATTCACCTCAGAACTACTTGTGAAAAAGTAAAACTACCTTCTAAGAACCTACTGGAATAAAAAGTAAAACGGAAAGATTTATTGTAATAACTTTAGTGTCTGCCTTAATTATTATAACAATTGGAAGCGACCTTATATTGTACTTACTTCCTGAAGAAAGGTTTGTTTACTAATATGATCATGAACTGGCCCATGATTTGATTAAATATGTTTCATGAAATTAAACACATCTAACACAAATGGGGGCGGAGTGCCACCAGGCGACGTTGTTTTGACAAAAATGTAACAAAAATATAGTGTGAAGTAAATTAAAGTAAAAAGTAGAGCTACCTTAGATAAAACTGCTTTGTTACAAGTAAAAGTAGTTAGTAGAAATTGTACTTCATTACTTGTCAATTACTAGAATTTCTAGAAAAACTACTCAAGTAGAGTAACAAAGTAGTTTTATTTTGTTACATGACACCATAGGTCATGTACAGTTATAGCTGACAAATAGTACAAAATTAAAGAACTGTGGTAACTTACCGGTCTGCTTGGCAAGCGAGGTGAGTTGTGTGGATTGTTTAATGAGAGACACACGGTAGAAGTAATTTCGCCAGAAGTTCTCCTCCTTGATCCTGTACAAAACACATAAATTGGTGATAATATTTTCACAAAAATTAAAACTGCTTTACAAAAAATGGGCCAAGAGGCCCTGAAGTCCTTTGGACTAATACGTCGATATGTGACCCCGGCTGACCAAATGAGTGATAAGTCGGAAAAATTGTAACATGGTTTTCTTACATTCTTGTAAAGGTTGGGTAGGGTGCTTTACACGGTTTACAAAATTATGACTGCTACAAAAATTGGCGAAGTTATGGAGCATTGAACATGGTAGGGTCAAAAGGTGAAAATGAAGAAAACGGCTGTTGAAGTTTTACATTATATATGCAAATGGATTGCATGGAAATATTACATGCATGACATTCAAATGTGGCACACAGTATGTATGTTATGTTGCAATGATACACTGGAAGTACAAATGTGCTGCTACAAAGACTTATCAAGTTATGCCAGATTATATCTTTATGTGTAAAACTAAGAGGACAGAAAGTTTGAATGCAAAAGGTAGACTAAAGAAAATAAAAAATTGGCAAAGTTATGGAGCACTGACCATGGTAGGGGTCAAAAAGTGAAAATTAAGAAAACGGCTGTTGAAGTTTTACATTATATATGCTAATGGATTGCGTGGAAATATGACATGCATGACATTCAAATGTGGCACACAGTATGTATGTTATGTTGCAATGATACACTGGAAGTACAAATGTGCTGCTACAAAAACTTTTCACGTTATGCCAGATTATGTCTTTATGTGTAAAACTAAGAGGACAGATTGATAATGTTATAAATGAATACTTAAAAACAGCCCACAGAACTAATTATAGTTATTGTTAAGATGTTTAACCTAGTTCTATTATCTGACATTGTGCCAACAGATTGGTATATTGGGATCATTAAGCCTATATATATAAACATAACAGCAGACACTCTGACAGTGTGACTGCTGCCTGGCTAAATGGATGCAATGGTGCTTTGAAGTTAGTTCTTCTGCCAACTATCCTTTTCACACAAGCCTATAGGTTTAGTAGCTGCCAGCACACTACTGAGCCTAAACTACCATGGAGGTGTGAAAAACGTGCTGATATATTTGAACTTGAGCCACTAATTAACTGTCCACCAAGCAGTAGCAGAGCAGTTTTATAATAATCCACAAGTTAAGTGGCAGTGATCTTCCTTTTATCATTCATGTGATGTTTCTTGTTTATTGTGAGCAGGGCGGACAAATGGTTATCATACATAGACAGGTACAGAAAGAAACTTACATTTTCTATAAAAAGAACACGTTTGCCTATCAATGGCATGTATTTCCTATTGTTGCCGTTTCTGCCGGGCATAAATCAAACAACCCTGAAGGTAATTATTAATCAAATGTTTTTTTGGTGAATCATAGTTACAGATCATGAGAAACCGGGAATTACTTTTCTGTGGCCTAAGAATAACTAATTTCACAAACCTCCTGCTTATATAAAACAACTGCATAAAAATAGATATCCATGCAAGACACAGACTCCGCATGTAACATATGTTTTGGGAAGGGGAAGTGTTCTGTTTCTGGCACAATACACAAAATCTACTGTTAGGGGATAGTCTCAAGGGCCCTTCTCAAAACCACATCACTAGATAGTGTAAACATTTAGCATTTTGGAGGGCTGTGTCAGCTTTCTTCTCATGTGATGTAGTTAGTCATAATTATAAGGGACTTGACATGGCAGCTGGTGAAATTTACAACAACCTTAGTGATGATGATGCAGACATTTTCTTGCAAATGTATGTTCTACTATATGCTGATGATACTAGAATAATTCAATCAAATACAGATTTATTGTGTATAGCGGAACTATGTCAACTCTTGTAATGGTTGACATTTGGTTGTTTCAGGATGACCCCTTAGAATGTAGGCACAACTGTCCAGGGGTCTAGTGGGCCCTGTCTATTGACACAAGCCTCTGCCAGTGACCAATTACAGATTAGTCACCCCCATCAGGCAGCCACAGTGAGGTGTGACAGATGTTATAGGAAAAGGGATTAGTTGAACAAAAGGACTGTAAGCATGATAGATCTGCTAGTGCTGCAGACAATTTTGTTAGCAAATTTAGCATTTTAGGGGACCTTTGGTGCCCTTAGAATGAATAAATCAAATACAGATTTCTTGTGTACAATTGCACTGCCACATGACATGTCTATGCAAAATTAGAGAAAAAGTTAATGAAAAGTTTTTGTAAAAATAGGCAAAATGTGAAAATGTATCAGTTTCAGGGTCCTTTTTGGGGGGTCATTTGGTGCCCTTAGAATGATTCAATCAAATACAGATTTCTTGTGTACAGTGACATAACCACATGAAAAGTATATGTAAAATTAGAGAAAAAGTTGCTGAACAGTTTTTGATAAAAATAAGCAAAAGGTTACATTTTTACCAGTTTTGGGGTCCTTGGAGGCCCTAGGGAGCCCTTAGAATGAATCAATCAAATACAGATTTCTCGTGCATAGTGGCAGTACCCTAAGATATGTCCATACAACATTAGAGACAAAGTTGCTGAACGGTTTCCGAGATACGGCAGCTAACGGCAGACGTCGGACATAGAGTGATGGCAATAGTCTCATGGACCTTCGGCCGAAAGGACTAAAAATATACAAAATGTTAAAATTGACCAGTTTTGGGGGTTCTTTTTGGGGGGGTCATTAGGTGCCCTTAGAAATATTCAATCAAATACAGATTTCTTGTGTACAGTGGCACTACCACATGAAATGTCTATGCAAAATTAGAGAAAAAGTTACTGAACAGTTTTTGAAAAAATAGGCAAACTGTAAAAACCAGTGAAAATTGCACAACAACCGGACAAGGCCACAAGCAATGTCCGATTATTTGTGCTACTAAGAATGCAGGTCACAAAGGTACCATTTGATATTTATTTCACACGCCTAACAAATTCAAAGTTGTGGCCCATGTTCTGTATCATCACAGCCAGTTATGAGGCAGTTTTAAAATAACTGCAATGTTCGTCTGCCAGTAAGTAGGGAGTCAGTGGTGCAGTGGCCAGAGTGTTGCACTCAACCGAGAGAACCCAGGCTCGAACCCTGTGCTGCTGTGCCTAACCATGTGCAAGTTCATTTATTCTATGTTGCTTCAGTTCACTCAGCTGTATACATGAGTACCTGGCTAAAGACAGTGGTGATATTTCTGTACGAACAGTCTTTGTGCATAGCTGAATGTTTCCCTGAGAAATCAAGATGGTGTTCATTTAAATGGTGTTCGTTTAAATAATTAAAAAGAATGAACTGGAAAATTGTATGTAAGAATTAAGATAAATTCAAGAGGCAGAAGTATCGGTAAGAAATATGCCATTACTTTATACTTTCATTATAAGACTCACTGTTTCGGGACAAGGTCAAAGCGCATCTTCTCAAGGGCAGGATCCTCCTGGAGTATCGCCATGGCAACTGGGTGGGAGGTGGCAAAGTCAAAGTTGAACTGTACACCAGCTGGCGGATTCCTCAGGAAGTTTCGTTTGTCCTACAGGACAGAACAGGACATAAAATACAACATCACTGTGTAAGGAAAACTGAAAGATACCCCTCAGAACACAAACACACAGCTGAACAAAACTACTCAAGTAACAGTTCCTGTTTCAACAGAGATTTCTTACATTCAAATGCAAAAATGTTTGATGCCAGGAACTATAATTAAAATATAATCATGGACATGTTAGAAATCATCAATGAAACTGTCCATTCTCCTGTTAAGTAGCTCATAAATCAAATCTCCACCATGGACACAACTTGAGTACAGTAAGTTGATGCTGATAGGTCATTTGGTTCATTTAAATCCCATTAAAATATAGAAACGCATATATTATACTACACTGCATCATGGCAATAGTGGTATGCAAACAAATTTACAAAATTAAGAAGTTGTTTAATATATCCACATCTTTGATTAGTCTGGTGCATGTTTTGGAATTTCTATGGAAACATGCAGACATCCACATCGCTTAGGGCTGCAACACATAAACATTAATATTTCAGATCAATTGTTATTGTGACAGTGCCATTGTGCATGTTTCCATGGTAATGTGGACATTCAGGTCAGCCCCAGGTGCCCATAACTGTTTTGCACTGACAAGTGTAGCTTGGTCAAATTTTGTTTTATGAATAAACATAAATATGTCTTAACCAGTAGTTGTCTTCTATCTATTTTACCAGTATCCTGCCAAACAGCTGCACTGAGATATGTTTCAAAGTACATGCACTAAAGTACTTTTTAATATCAAGACACACAAGCACAACTAAGAAAAGTGTTTAGTTCACCTTATAACTGTATTTATAATAGAAAATGCAATGGCAAACTGCAGAATATATACCAAAAGCAAATAATAACTGCACGACTTACCGACTTTGATACACTGACAAACAAATCTTCCCAAACAGTGACATACACAGAACGTTTAAGTGAACAATAAAATGACGTTATCATGAGACGACCCTGTAAACTTACTGAAGACAGGGCGAGCATCTGTTTCTTCATGGCCTCTTCCTCGTTGTACCCTATCCATGGCGGGATCGCTGCCTCTGTCAGTTTCTTCTTGTCTGTATTCTCAGTCACAAACTTTCCCTGCTCCTTCACAAACTCCCCAATGATTGTCTGAAAAAAATCAGGGAAACAATAAGTACATATTATTACATTCCTCAGGGCTATGCAAATATATAATATTCCAAAACAATTAGAGTGAGACTTGTCCCATTGACAACCTTTATCCATATTAAACAAAAAAGCAGGAACTGTACAAGTTTATTATTTAAAAATAATTACTGCAACATTTCAACTACAGAAAAACTCCCCCTAAACATATAACTTTCCATTTTTGTGTGATAATCCAACCGACACACATCCAATTTTATATGAATGAAATTTGTATATTTACAAAATGCCTTACTTGGCATCCCACTTTTGAGTTTCTTTGTGAATAAAAAATGTATTATCTTATGTTCTGTAGCACCACTATATTGTAGTTAATAAAAAACAGTAACATTAGTAAAAACTGTGAAATGTTGATAAAAACAGCTGATACAACCAATGTCACCTACTGGATTAAGAAAAAACTTGATGGTAGATAATAAAAAACACATGACATTTTGTTGACATGTTTGGTTTAGTTGCTATGTTAGAAACTTTGACACAACAATGGTTGTCAGAATATCTTAGGAAAATGAATGGTCTACATTTTACTTTAGTGCCTGACAATATTTTAAAATGTTCTCAGTCTTACACAAATTGATTGTATAATTAAATAGATTTTATCAATAAACAAGTCAATGAACAAAACTGGCAATTATAAAGCAGTGGATTTATACAACAAATGTCATCAGGATATCCCTTTATAGGAAATTATGCTTACACTGAATTGCCAATTTTTTTTTATTATTCAGAGTTTATTTACTCTTACATACCAGTGTTGGATAGTGTCTGCTCAGTGTCAATAACAATAAAGTTTGCCTGGTTAATAAACTCTGTCAACAAAGATGGTCTAGGACGAACTGCACTACTCCTAATTGCTAGCCACATTGGAGATTATATGGATACCTTTCAACGATGTATACTACTAATATAAATACACTGACTTCAATAACACACCTTTTATCAGTTAACATACACAAAGAAGAGGCCATTAAGAAATAGGGCAAAGGTTGAAAGTTCACCTGGTATCTAACTATAATCGAGTTAAAGTATGTACAGGTGCATTATGCCCATTCCTCCGTGAATCACAAATACAACATTTTTAGGGCTTCATCTTCAGCCCCATGAAGGATCTGTATTAATTAAACACTTGAAACTCCCAATTAAGTAAACGTCATATTGGATGTTTAACAGTTGTTTGCAAAGCTATGCATGTTTTGTTCAATTTGCAGGAACACGTCCATAATGAAGTGTCAATAAATTTGGACTGTCGAGATTGGGAGTAATACTGGGGGGGGGGGGATATGGGGGCAATATGTGGGGCAGTACCTTCTCCTCCACAGTTTCCTTCAGGTGCATGGCTGTCTTTGTTACTTGTTCCGTTGCTGCCTTGCCAAACGTGTACAGGTAGCCTGCAGCAAAACACACAACAATAACATTCAAGAAAAAAGAACTGTTCTGGCACAAGATATCCTGGCAAATAACATACAGTAAGCGACCCTCCCCAGTGAACCAGATATTAAGTTGCACAGGCCTACTCTGCACATGAGCCAAAAATAGCTGTCCAGGTCACATCCCATCAATTTTGTGACTTTTGCAGAAATATACCTTATCATATCAACTTTCAATATCCAGTTTATCTTCCTTGACAAGTAAACTCATATAAAATTCATGCATCAAATAATACATATTAAAAACCAATCAAAATTACCTAATTTCTTAAAACATATCATTTTTAAAGTTTGCTTCAATTTTAACATTAATACAAACATTACTGAAACTTTACACAAACAAGGTATAATTTTAAAGCTTGCGATCTGTGGATTCTAAAAAGGTGCAAAACTAAATTTCACAATTTTGCAACTTAATATCCACTTTGCTGTGGTAGGTCATGTATTTTGTAATTACCAAATGTTAAATGCAGAGACTGTGGAAACCAGAAAAGAGGAGTACAATTCATTATATAACGTCTTACTTAACTCGCCAAAATTATTAGCCATATCTGCCTAGGTACTAGCTAGTGCCATGAGGGTTATGGATAGTGCAAGGACAACTAATTTAGGCAAATTAAGTAAACAAATACCCTCCATTGGTGCTACTGGAAGTGTTTGTCATGTGATGTTTACAATAAATATGAACTAGTATTACCTAAGAATATTAAGATGACATAATAATGATATGGTAACTTGATATTTGATTACAAACACGTGCCAATGAAAAGTGAGAGACGTTTTTTATTAGGTGACAACGACACAGCCCAGTACAAAGTGACTACAGCTGTACTTGGTAAAGGCATTGTTATTTGATAGAGACAGGTCTTCAGTTGGTTTAAGTTGGTTTCCTTGAGGGGCTAACATAGGAGTTTTGGTGCAGAGCACATTTCATTGGATACGACGGGAGATGATGTCAGTGACAAAACCTCTTTCTTCCCCATTTATGCCAGAAATGAGACACCAATAATTACTTTATATATATATATATATAATATATATATAGTGTATATATATATGTAACTTTGTGCTGGGCTGTGGCATAGTCACCCAGCGAAAACTGTTGCTCACTTTTGGTTGGCACTTGTCTGCAAGTGTCAAGTTACCATATCATTGTCATATATCATCTTAGGTAATAATACCAGTGCACAGTTATTGTAAACATCAATCAAACAATTTAAATGTATGCAAATATTAATAAATATTTCATTATTAATAATAGCAATATATATATATACATATAATAATTAAAGTAATAGTCAAATTATCATATGTTAATCCTAACTAATGTGAATAAGATTACAGAAAATAACTATTATTAAAGTACAACAAATAGAGCAACTACATTGTTCATTTTCAAAATATACTATTTTAATGTAGTTTGGAAGAAATATTGGTTGGACAGCATAATTTACAAAGATGCTCACCATATACTCCCAGTAATATAAATATATAATTATACCATGTTCAATACAATTCTGCTGTCCATGAACAAAAAATCGTCAATGTTCAGCCATGTACTAAGGATGGAAAAAAATAATTATGCACAGATCCCAAGTTGAATTTGCTGTACTAGATACCATTTAGACTCCAACCGCCCACAAATGGCTGATCTGTCATGAAACTGCACACCAATAAGTTGAAATTTAACAGCTCATATGTACAGTCCATCTACTGAATGCATGAACTTTATATGTTATTCTCAAGCTAAAGTATGTTATTAGCGCCATTTATTAGTGAATTATCAGTGAATGTGTACAAGCAATGTTTGAAATTGGAGTGCATTTCATTAAAATGTAATTTGTTCTAAAGGGTTAAGTGACTTCACAGAAGTCAAAGGTGAATGGCTGATTCTGAGGAAGGATGGATTCTTACTATTAAATTTCCCATTCTTACTGGGAAATGTAAATGCCTCCACATAGGACATGGGAACGAAGAGGTAGAATATACAATGGGGGGTACTGTACTAAGTACTACTGTAAAAGAAAAGGACTTAGGGTTAACCGTTAGTGCTGATATGAAGATTTCAGAGCAGTGCGGAATTGCAGCTTCAAAGGGAAATCAAATCCTTGGATTAATTAGGCGAAACATAACGTATTAGGAAAAAGAGCTAATAATACCGCTGTACAAAACAATAGTTAGGCCTCATTTAGAATATTGTATTCAAGCGTGGAGGCCATATCGCAGGAAGGACATAGATATGCTAGAAAGAGTGCAGAGGAGAGCAACTAAAATGATACCAAATCTGAGGGATCTTAGTTATGAAATACGCCTAAAAAATGCGGTTTAACAACACTAGAGACCAGGAGATTGAGAGATCAGATAGAAGTGTTTAAAATATTGAAGGGTTATGAAAATATTGATAGAAATATGTTTTTCTCAGTTAAGAAAGATAGAAGGACTAGAGGACATGATCTTGCATTAGCAAAGGAGCAGAGTAGATTGGATATAAGAAAGTTTTCATTTTCACAAAGGACTGTAAATGAATGGAACAGATTACCTGCTGATTGTGTGGGTGCTAGTAGCGTGAATATGTTTAAAAATAAAATCGACACATACCTCAGATGGGCGGGATACACATAGATAAAAAGGTCGGACTCTCGATAAGCCAAGGGCTTCCTTGTCCACCTGCTACCTAGAGTTAATTCTCTTGGTGGCAATCTTGTTAAATCTTGTTAAATCTATTATAACCAAATAAAACAGTAGAAGAAACACAATGTCTACATTATGTTGGTATCAGGTTCATGAGTTACACCAACCACATTATAAACTATGAATGATTAATTGTGTGTAAGAACAAAGGATTCTCTTTGCCACAGACAAATAATTGGTCTGCGGTTTATAGAATCCTTTACAAAATTAAGTTATAAAAGCTTTCCTATTAATTGAATTTTTATTCTAATTTTTTATTATTATTTGTACATGTGCATATTTTCAATTAATTATTAATACAAGGTGCCAGAACCAGCAAATTACAAGTCAAATTAATCTTACATCTTCTAATCATTAACCACAAAAACATTAATTTCTCAGTGACAAATTACTTCTTTACCAGAAGTATTGAACTATGAAAATCAAATACACTGTACAAATCAAATATATTGTACAAATTAATATATTGCAGAGATCATTCATATCAATCATAGTGACACTGTAATATTCCATAAAGGTCTTACAAGACAAGTAAAATTGTTTGAAATTATTTATATTTATTTATATTTTAACTTTTTTTGTAACAAGTTCTCTGTTTTACTAAATTAATAACTAGAATCCTCTCAGTAATATGTAAACTTGTAAGAAACAAATATTAAAGGAGATATGAAAATATTATACTTCTGTTTCTGAATCTGGCCAATGTGGCCCAAGCTCATGGAAGAGTCTTCCTCTACAGCTACAAAGTGTTTTGTTGCTACACAAGGGTAACATAACACATTGACTGCATGGTGACCGTTAATGTAACATTATGACACATTTAACTTCACTGAATAAAAAATATAAGCATTTATTTGTAAATATCGTCCACAAGAAGGTATCAATAATCAGCAATGGCCCTATGATGTTGACACATTTTAGTATGCTGATATGCTGTTGACAAGCACTTCCAGACATGCGCAGAATTAGAAAGTTTGAGTGGTGACATTTTTGGCAAAATGTCTTTTCATTATTCAATAATTGAATACTGGGCTGTCTGACGATCGTCCCCCTTAATATAAAATGCCTTTTTTATCAACATTTGAAGAAATATGTGCTAAATAGATTCACATTGTAACATCCTACCACTTATTTAACCCATGTTCTTCCTGGTTACCAAACAAGCAGTAGTAGATAAACAAGGGAAGCTAGTTTGCAGCTGAATGGATGGGTTTGTGGATGACTGACTTATATTACTGGGAGTATATAATTCTACACAACATTTACTGTCCATTGGTTATTATTAACCAATGAATGATAGCTAACATAAAAACAGCCCCCATATCTAACGGCGAGATCTTCTTAATCTTCCTTATTAAAAAGGAATAACATGCAAATCTGGCTATCAATTTAGCACATTCTCATATGTAATGTATAACAAAGATTGACAGTTTGTGACGTCTTTGTCCAGTGTACAATTGTCAATACTGGACAGTAATCAGTACATTACTACATACTTCCCCACTCTTTTGCTGTGTTCACAGCTTTCGTCGAAACTTCATCAAGATCATACTGCATCTGATGAATGGCATCAACCTGGGATGTTTCCTTTTCTGGTTCTTGTTCGGAAGCCTTCACATCGGTAGTTGGAGGCGCTTCTTTAGTGGAATTCTGCTCGTCTTTGTTGTCCGTTGACGTCGTTGGCTGCTCAGCGACATTTGTTTTGCTCAGCGTCCCGTCCTCGTAAACACAATTTTCTGTCGCATCGTCGTCAGGTTTTACTCCTACCAACCAGGTACTTAAGTTTTCCGAAATGTTTTTAAACATGTTTGACCGTTCTATCCACAAGTGTTAAGCGCAAATGTTCATATAGCGCACATAAACTGGTGGTGAAGTTGCAAAATTGATGCCAGAAACGATTCCATCCAGGTGAGGTCAGAGCTTTGTTTTGATCACACTGAAACGAGATGTACAAAATTCAGTTTTTTAGATTTTCTTTTTGTTTATATATACTTGTTATGAAACGCACATGGTTTCATTGGAAGGTGAATCTATAAATTGTCTAATAGAAAATAAAAATAAATTATTTTAAATCTGCTTTTCTGAATATCTGCATCCGACATCGTACCTTGTAGACGAATTAATCTTTGAAGAACTAGTTGGGCGATTTTACGGCATACATACATATCTACGGCATACGGCCATACCATACTAAACCGCTTAGGAAAGTAGTTTCTACCTAAATGCGTTAAATGGATTGATCACGTAGGTTTTTTTTTAGCTTATTTATATTTCACACATAGGTTATCTATTTGCATATGGTTTTATGTGTCCAATGGTTATTGTACATCCGATTTATAAAACTGTTTACGTTTTATATATTAAACAAAATATTTCCACACTTGCAAGGCTTTGCTTGGAGTTTAAACATTAATAAAAAAAAACAGTATTTGTAAAATAATTAAAACGATGATATATTATAAAGCAGTCACTGTTTCTAAAGTAAATGCAGCGTATGGATATGGGTTTACTTGTAATTAACAACTTGTTTCCAAACCATTACCTGGAAAAAAGTCAATGTCTAATAACGTTTCAGCAATATATATTTTGTATATATGATTTTGTGAGTACGCGAAAGCGTGTCACATCGATCCCCGTAAGTGTTATTGTCTTTCCATTTGATGTGTTTGAACAACATTTTGTTGATCGTTGGTGATGATGGCAACGTTTTTCGGCGAAATTTTACCGGTTATTTCCCGAGCTGTCGATGATGACGACGATGACGATGACCTTTACGAGACAAAGATGTATGCATTTTTCTTGGTTACTGCTTAGTATACCAAACTAATAGAATAGAGACCCATTTCTTCCCAAAATATGCGACGTTTGTGAGCGATAATAGGTTATTTACGTTATATGTTTTATATTGTGTCATTTTATTCGGTCTGATAACGATTATTTTGCCTATGATTCTTGTCCTGATTGATTGATTACCAATCAGCCAATCCTATTAATTATTATCGGATGTTTTGTTCGCAATTTGGCTATCCAATGAAGTTATGAACAAATCTGCCAACAGCCAAGAGGAGTCGGGAAGTATGGGGAGGCGGATGTTTGGGCCCAAAACTTAAAGTCAAAACGTGTTCGGACCATGGACCGAACCATCCGTTTTAGGAATCGGTGAAGCATGACTCGCATGGGCCGAATCAACAGTTTATGTAACCGGTGCAATCGGGTCTGTGTGGGCCAGACCACCCGTCTTCTTTCTATTGTGAAATCTGACTTGCGACATGTGTATTGACTATTGTGCGGTGTAATCTTTATTCTATCTAGCGTACTCTTACCGCGGACTTAACTATTTTGAATTGCGTCTTACATATATTTTAACTAGGAATTGGTTGTCATAATAACAACCTATCCCAGATTACCAGAAACCACAAAACAGTTGTCCCGTTTATAGATCAAACATCATACAAATTGTTACAATACAGCTGTGAAATGTAGAGTAACACCACCATCAATGTGTCTTTGAAAGTGTGGCCACACATTTCATATGTTCAAATGACAACTAATCAATGAACTACATAACACACTGAGCAATCCATTATCGTGTTTGTTTAGCTTACCACTATGATGCTTTGCAACAAACAAACAGATATCACACTTACAAGCAATCCAGGTAAGAGTGCGAGTTCAAACAAACAAACCAACAATAAAGATGTGGTAGGTAATTTTTTGTGAAACACTAAACAATCTTCAAACACAATAGGCTGAATCAAACGCAGTGGACCAAGTCAACGGCTGCTTTGATAATTATTCGTGGGCCTAAATTTTCGACATCGCACAGCGACCTTTGGTGAAATAGGCTGAACCATCTGTCGGCATGGGCCAAACCATCCTGATTCCATCTGCGTAGGCCGAATACGTCATTGGCCAAACCATCCGTGAGATCCAGTTGCCCAATGACAATGCCAACAGGGTACCTGGGGAGGCGGCCTGTTTTGGTAAACTCGGCCAGTAACCTCGGCCTGTGTGGCAGTGATCTCGGCCTGTGCGGCAGTGATCTTGGCCTGTTCGAGGAATGATCTCGGCCTGTTCGAGGAGTGATCTCGGCCTGTTCGTTATCTTTTCATGTTAACCCTATCTTTGATTTGTGTCTGTTAAGAAAGTGTGAAAGTATAATTGGCTTGCTACTCCTGCATCGCTTCAATGAGCAGATCTTGTCATGTTGTTTGTCTTTGATTTGTGTGCTGTGAGAATGTGTTGAGGCAGTAATCAGCTGTCTATTCCTGCATTGCTTTTTTGAGTAGATTCCTTCATGTTGTTTGTCTTTGATTTGTGTGGTGTGACAATGTGTTGAGGCAGTAATCGGCTGTCTACTCTTGAAATGCTTTATTGAGCAGATTCCATGATGTTCCTTGTCTTTGATTTGTTAAGACTTGTTAAGACAATTGGCTTGTTAGTCGTGTATTGTTTCACAGAGCAGGTACTTTGTTTGAACGGTGTAAACATTGTATGCAAGGTCAACTTGTTTACTAGCCTATTATCTCGCTAACATCACTCAAACAGGCCAAGATCACTGGAAATACAAGCCGAGTTAGCTACTGCACATAAATAACCCAGCAAAACAAGAATAAGTTATAAAAACAGAGATCGCTGTCAAAAACAACCATGCAACATATTGGACATTATGTAGCAGTTATCACAATACATAATACAATGTAGTTATGTTGCACAAAAAAACGCTGGCTAACATCACTCAAATAGGTCGAGTTCACTCGCGCACAGGCCGAGGTCACTGGCCGACTTCACCGAAACAGGCCTAGATCGCGAAAGGCCGAAATCACTGTGAACCGCAGGTGGAAGCACCCAGTTTCCCAGTAGGATACCAGTTGACAGCACTTGTAATCATTCAAATTTCTAAGAAGACATTTGATATGCATCACTGAAAATGATAAGAACAACCTCACGGATTCCGTGGAAGCTCTGCACAATATTAATAAATAAATATAATAGTTTTTAAATAGCCAACATGCTCGAGATTTACTGGTAGCCACGTGAAAGTGTAGGATGAATGCTACATGAGTGACTCTCATGCCCAATGCGTGAGACTTGCTATCTCTGAATGAAACTAAAAACTGTTGTACACTATCAGTGTCTAGTACTGTATTGTTGTTATTGTCTCTACTTTTTATCTCTCACCTCTCTCCCCTTCTCTCGCTGTCTCTCTCCCTCTCTCTCCCCCTTTTCGTCCCTCTCTCCCTCCCCCCTCTCCCCATCTCTCTCTCCCCGTCTCTCTCTCAGATTTGGAATCAGATGCTGACATCTGTCTGCTGGGTAATGATGACTTCTGTTACAAGAGAGAATGTCGTCTACTGGTCCTTGGGTGTCATGCTGTAGATTTAACAAGATTTAACAAGATTGCCACCCAGAAAATTACTCTGGATGGCAGGTGGACAAGGAAGCCTTTTGGCTTATCGAGAGTCCAATACTTTTTATCTACATGTATCCCGCCCTTTTAAGGTATGTGTCGATTTTATTTTTAAACATATTCACGCTACTAGCACCAACACAATCAGGAGATAATCTGTTCCATTCATTTACAGTCCTTTGTGAAAATGAGAACTTTCTTATATCTAATCTACACTGCTCCTTTACTAATGTAGCTTCATGTCCTCTGGTCCTTCTATCTTTCTTAACTGAGAAAAAAATATTACTATCAATATTTTCATAACCATTAAATATTTTAAACACTTCTATCTGATCTCCTCTCAATCTCCTGGTCTCTAGTGTTGTTAAACCACATTCTTTTAGGCGTATTTCGTAACTAAGATCCCTCAGTTTTGGTATCATTTTAGTCGCTCTCCTCTGTACTCTTTCTAGCATATCTATGTCCTTCTTGCGATATGGCCTCCATGCTTGTATACAATATTCTAAGTGAGGCCTCACTATTGTTTTGTACAGCGGTACTATTAATTCTTTTTCCTTATACGCTACATTTCGCCTAATTAATCCAAGGATTTGATTTCCCTTTGAAGCTGCAATTCCGCACTGCTCTGAAACTTTCATATCAGCACTAATGGTTAACCCTAAGTCCTTTTCTTTTCCAGTAGTACTTAGAACAGTACCCCCCATTTTATATTTTACCTCTTCATTCCCATGACCTGCGTGGAGGCATTTACATTTCCCAAAATTGAACAGCATTTGCCACTTTTCAGACCATTTGATCAACCTGTCAAGATCATCTTGTAAATGCTGTCTATCTCCATCACTTTTAATCCTTCTAAACACTTTTGTATCATCCGCAAATTTCAACACCTTGCTTGTTATATCATCGTCCAAATCGTTGATATATATTAAGAATAATATAGGTCCTAGTACTGATCCCTGTGGTACCCCACTCAATACCGATTTCCAGTTTGAAGCCTCCCCATCAACTACTACACGTTGTCGTCTGTCATTCAGCCATTTTTCTATCCAGTTTATTATACCATTTCCTATGCCATGGGCCTTTAGCTTAAGGAGTAATCTTTGATGTGGTACTTTGTCGAAAGCTTTTTGAAAATCTAAATAGATGATATCTACTGGTGATCCCTCATCTACCCACCTAGTGATGTCTTCCAAAAAACATAACATATTTGTTAAGCATGACCTCGCTTTTAAAAACCCATGTTGAGATGGGTTTATCAAGTTATGTTTAACAAGAAAATCCACCATGTGATCTTTAATTAGTCGTTCTAATAATTTGCAAATCACTGATGTTAAACTCACTGGTCTATAGTTCTCTGACTTGTTTCTCGAACCTTTTTTAAATAACGGTATAATGTTTGCCTCTTTCCATTCTAAAGGAACCACTCCCTCTTCTAATGACAAATTGAAAACTGTTGCAAGCGGTACGCTAATTTGTTCTACAATTTCCAATAGTAGTTTGGGCGGAATCCCGTCCACTCCAGGTGATTTATTATCTTTCATAGCCCTTATTTTCTTAGCTACCATTTCCGAGGTTACAACTAACTGTCCTAAATAGTCTGAATCTGCCCCCTTGAACTTAGCCTCTGGTACTGGCAGTGAACTAATATCTTCCCTGGTAAACACTGAACTAAAATACTCATTCAGGTCTTCTGCCATTAAGAATCCCTCTGATATTGTATTTCCAGCACTATCTTCTAGAGGACCGACCTTATCCTGAACTTTCTGTTTGCTTCGAATATACGCATAAAAACTCTTACTGTCATGTTTTATATTACTAGCTAATTTTTTTTCATAACTTCTCTTTGAATTTCTAATTTCAGCTGTAGCTTGATTAAGTGCTTCTTTATAAATGTTGTAGTCTTCATCCTTTCCAGTACATCTATATGACTTCCACATCATTTGTTTATACTTAATTTTTCTAATGGCTTCTTTTGATAAGTGTTTCTTTTTAGACCGTTTCCCTTGTTTTTTGAAAGGTACAAATTTATCGACTATGCACTTAATTTCACTATTTAAGATATTCCAGCATTCTGTTGCTGTCTTATTTTTCAGTGTGTTATTCCAGTCTATCTTTGCTAAATATTTCCTCATGTCCTTATACCTTCCTTTGTGGAAATTTCTCCTATACTGCTTTTTACTATTCCTTTCTGATTTTACTTTGATGGTAAAATGTATCTGGTTGTGATCACTACTCCCCAGTGGCTCATATATCTTGACATTGTCAACTAATTCTTTCTGTGAGGACAAAACTATGTCTAACACATTCTCACCCCTGGTTGGTTCTAGCACATGTTGAGAAAGGAAATTATCTAGTACTAAAACTAAAAACTTGTGGTCCTCACTTCCCATACTCTGTAGAGATTTCCATTGTATATGCCCATGGTTAAAGTCCCCCATAATAATACAGTCCCGTTTGCTTACTTCCCTTATAGCGTTTTGTATTTTTTCATTCTCTTCTATGCTTATGTTTGGACTTCGATAAACTAACCCAACTGTTAACGTTGAGTTTCCTGTAACTATGTTACACCAAACAGCTTCTTCGCAATCTGCTTCTCTTTCTAATTTTATTTCATAAGCCTGGATAGATTCTTTAATATATAAAATAACTCCACCTCCCTTTCTTCCTATTCTATCTTTCCTAAACATTACATATCCTGTTAGTCCCAATTCGGCATCTGATATATCAGTGGTGGCTTACGATTCGGTTATACCTATTATGTGAGGGTCAATATCTTCTACCATAATGTTTAGTTCACTTCTTTTGTTTACTATGCTCCTTGCATTTAAACAAATGCATTTATATCCTGATTCAGAACAGTTTTCCAGGCTGTTCTTTGCCGATTTATTTCTGCTATCTTTATCTATGCCTCCAGTTTCAGGCTTCTCTGTGAATCCCCCCTGCGAATCTAGTTTAAATAGATGCAGCCTGCCCCACTGTCAACAGATTGCAGCAAGTTCTCTGAGAAAATTGCTGCCCCCTTTCCACTTAGATGAAGGCCATCTCTCATGTACATATCTTCCCTCCCAACAAAGTATCCCCATAAATCTACGAATCCCACCCCCTCTTCTTTACACATCTGCTCAACTAGTGCGTTGATCGCCATCCTCTTGCAGTTTCTATATGTTGGCCTCCTTCCTCCCATTACTGACAAAATTCCTGAGAGGATAATCTGTTCTACTCTTGTCTTCTTTAACTTCTTCACTAACTGTCTGTACTTCTGAACTATCCCAGATGTTCCCTCCCTGTCTGCATTGTTTGTCCCTGTAAGATTGTAGTCTTGTAAGATTGTGATCATTGGTGATCATTGGTGATGCCAACTAATGTGGAGCACTGTCCACCAGGGCTGGGTCCAATAATGTAATTGATTACAGACACATGTTGTAATTGTAATTTATTCTGGTTTTGACATTATTCTGTAATTTATTATTTTGTGTAATTGAAACAATTACACCAATCACAATCAATTAAGTCAATTACAGAGTGTTCTGACATCACACGCTTTGTCTAAAAAAACTCGCTTAAAACAGCTCTCCCACATATTGTTTTCAATTTACCCAGTGCCTAAGTTGTGACTGCTATGTGTCATTCATCAAATAATACTAATTACCCTGGCAGTGTCCAATATTAATACTACTGTTTGCTCAGAGTGTAGATCAGCACCTGTCAGTATCCATAGGTAAATATCCCGTTTGTTCTTTAGCCAGGCTGTCAGGTACCACTGGTAACTGGCTATACTGGTCTGAGTAACAGTATTTCTTCAGAAGAAGATTCTAGCAGTTCTTAGCAGTTTGCACTATCTCTTCTGAGAGTGACAAAGGCATTTTATTACTGATTTCCTGGCTTAATTTAACAAGCCAAGGGAGTAGGACATTTGCAATTAGGGATATTAACTAGTGGTTTCTGACTGTGAAAGTATGCCCCTTGAAGGGAAACCTTTGTGGCTTCATTGTAATCAATGTGCAAAAACTTTATATTTCTGCAAAACAAAAAAGGCTGTAGGAGTGGATGAACTCTCAGTGGAAATGGTGAAAGCAAACAGACTAGTTGGAATCAAGTGGCTGACGAGGCTGTTTAATGTGTGCTTCACAACAGGAGAGATACCAGCAGAGTGGCGAAGAGGAGTGATTGTGCCAATATGGAAGGGGAAAGGGGACATCCATGACCCAGGCAGATACAGAGGCATCACATTACTGAGTCAAGCCCTGAAATTGTTGGAAAGGATACTGGATGCTAGGGTGAGGCTTACAGTGGAGAGCAAAATCGGAGAGAATCAGCTGGGATTTAGGAAAGGGAGAGAAACAGATGATGGATTGTTTGCCATCAAGCAAATTATCGTTCGGTTTTGTAGATCTGGAAAAGGCATTTGACACTGTGCCAAGAGAACTCGCATTTGCAGTCATGAGATGGATGGAGGTTGGAGAAGCAGAAGCCAGAATGGTGGAGGAAATGTACAAGGAGACAACAGTTTGGAGTGGAAGTAGGACTCGGGCAGGGAAGTGCCTTGAGTCCCCTGCTTTTCATTATGGTGATGAACCTGATCAGTGGAAAGATATCGGAGCAGGAAGAACTTAAGAAAATACTGTATGCAGACGACCTAGCAGTGGTGGCTGATAACAAAGAGGAACTACAGAAAGCTTTGCAAGAATGGAGTGACACCTTCAGAAAACACGGCCTCCGAATGAATCAAGAGTAGACTGAAGTAATGTGGACAGGTGAACAGGAGGTAGATCTGCATGCAGTTGTTGACGGAAAGACCATTAAACAAGTGAACAGCTTTGTATACCTGGACAGTACAGTGTGTGAGGATGGAAGGAGTATTAAAGAAATACAGAGTAGGGTGCAAGCAGGAGCAGTAGCATGGAAGAGGGTAGAAGGCATTATGTGGGACAGAAAACTTAAGAAACAACTGAATGGAAAAGTGTCAGAAGCCTGCATTGTACCAGCCTGTATATATGGGTTGGGAGCACTGCCACTGACAGAGAGACATGAGGAGAAACTACAGGTGGCAGAAAACAACTGGGTCAGAAGAATATGTAGAGTAACACGAGAGGATAGAAGGAACATGAATGAATTGAGAGAGGAGATTGGAATGAAAAAACATCTGAAGAGGAAAGTAGCCTGTAACAGAATGAGATAGGTGGGACATGTACATAAAATGGGTGAAGACAGACTGGCGAAAAGAGTGTGGAAAGTAGAAGAGGGTGGCAGACGAAGGAGAGGAAGACTAAGGCTGAGATGGAACGACAGCATAAAACGAGACCTGGGGAGGGCTGGCGTGAACAGCCATGAATGGATGGCAATTGCGGACGAGAGAGAGAGGTGGGAAGAACTGACATGAAAAGTAGAAGAAGCTACCAAGCGATGTGGACCCCACCCCACAAGGGAGCAAGGGGAAGAAGAAAAAGAAGAAAACAAAACTAACTTTGTACCTCACGTAGTTGCTTAAATTTCTTTGTTTTATGTCTTATTTAATTCAAATAGAGACCATCTGTTTTTCAATAAATTCTACTTCATGATTGACCCGTTTGACCCTACATACCTGTGCTTGCAATATTATTGATAAACTTTTTGGTAGGTCCCATTAACACATCTGTAATTGTAATTGAAACCTTAGTGGCGTAATTGTAATTGATTTGAACATTTTAGAAGTGTAATTGTAATTGAAATGACAATTGAAAAATAATTGTAATTGATTTGATTTTGTGTAATTGGATCCACTCTGCTGTCCATCAGTGTGGTCTGTCCACAACAGAAAATCATGGATTCTCCCCTAGGGTCCATCAACCATTCGACCACAAGGCACTACACAAAAATTATGATATTCAAAATAAAAATGTGATATTAACATTCAGGGTTGGCGCATTTCTGGGGAAAACCGGTTTTAGATAGGGCAGTGGGAAATACCCTGTATTTACTGGTATTTACTGGTATTTACCAGTAATATCCAGGAATAACTCATAAAACTGGAATAACTCCATAACTGAAATTAACATTCGTTAATTCCTGTAGCTAAACATAGTCCAGTTGGAAAGATAATTAATATCGAGAGCAAATACTGGTTACCAGTCCAGGCCCAATCCTTGTGTTTGCATATGACAGGAAATCCATGACATGGAAGAGTAAAATATTCAGTTAGTAAATATTTGTCATTGTCACTCTCACAAGGGACAGTGCCAAGTACTGCTGTCTGTCTTCCTCTAAAGAAGTATGGTGATGAAGTCATATAGCCTGTACTAGTATTGTCTCATATTGTCAGGTGTCAGTTTGCAATCTGGTTAAAGAACAAAGAAATGTTGAGCTTTGGACATTGGCAGGTACTTATCAGGGACCATACACAATGACAGATACCAAATACAAAGCTTTTTAATAGAGAATGAAATGATGCCAGACTATTGACAGCAACCTACAGCTGGTCATCAAAAGATGGAGTGACATGAAAATGCTAATCAGTAACACACACTAAAACCCATAAAAGTGATTGGTCATGGAAGGTCAGTTTGAATGGACATGAAGCCCTGCATCATAAAAAGGGGTCCATGGGATCATGGGCAACTGTTGTGCAATATATGCTGATGGGCAGCAGAAGTGCTCTGCTGCCAGAGTTGGGAGGGGGGGGGGGCTACTGATGAACACAGGCTACCAGGGTCAGTGGGCAACTGTAGCCAACAGCAGTGCCATGGGTTATGCAATATAAGCAGATAAGGCTTTATTTATTTGTTGTAGTTTTCAGTCAAACTACATGTTTGTCCAGTATCATTCTGGTGATGGCACAGTAGCTTTTATTGCAATACTGCTTCAAATATAATATTTTAAAGCGTTTTTTCATTTATCCTGGTTTTTATCACTAGTTGAAGGTTTTTCCCAAGATGGTATTTACCGGTATTTCCTGCCCGGTATTTACCAAGGTGGGAAAAACATGCCAATCATTATTTCAGTCTTAGCATTTTAGACAAATTGTAACACCATTGAACAGAGTTTTATTCTGAAAATTAGTATAAATATTTTATTTTTATTAAATTGCAACATCTTTTGCAGCACACCAGTTGTAAGATGGTCCCCTGAAGCTAGACAAGAGATGTCAGAATCAGCTTCGCATCGCCTCAGTTGTGACATCCTGGTGGTTGCCATTGGACCTGCCGCTACAGGTAAATGTATGATCAGACATGTTATCTCAGATAGAAACAGCAACTCATGTCCTGAATTATTAACAAGACAACAACCATTTCTTGTAATTTTATTTTCCATTTACCGCATTGTCAAAATTAAATAATTTTTTTCTTGCAAAAAACATTACATTGTCTATAATTTAATAAGAAATATGTACAACAAGCCAACAAGGCTTACATGGTCTATTAGCTATTAAGTGCGAATTTCAGTCATCATTGGAAGTGCGAACAGTACTATCATTATATATCGCATCCATTTTAAAATTTTGAATTGGTAATTGAAATTTTATCTCGTCTACAATTGGAATTGGCCAAATGGAATTGACTCCATACAGATATACGGCTCCATTTGGCTACCTAAAAAATACAATTTTCAAGCATTGTGGCTGGATGAAGATGGGTAGTGATAACGCACTCATATTTTGTTCCACACTTATTGCAGCATTCGCTCATGTGTACGTGCTGGGGGAACAGTCGAGTGACTTAGTCGCGGTGGTTTGTAACGGATCATCGAAGTCTCACCGTAACAGTCTCTCTCAGAGGGCACCGACTGACAGAACGTGCTTCGTACATCGGCTTCGGAAGAAACCACGAGTGTGGATACTGCAGTGCAATATAGAAATATCAGCAGAACAGGCGTTTTCTTTTACGGACCAGGTAAATATCTGATTGGAATTACATGTAAAAGATGTATACAGGCTTTATGGCGAGTTTCACTGACAACCAAAGGACCACATTAATGCTAAAGAAGGAAACCAAATGTCGTCATCAAAACTGACTCACTTCGAGCCAGAAGTCAATAGCGAAATCAGCCGTTTCACAAAACTGAATGCAACTCACCGACTTATTTATTAACTAGTCAATTGAAAGGAAGTTTGTGTCTTTCAAGAGAGACATGAATCAAATCAACAAAAAACCATGGACCACAGCAATGGTATCCACAACATACCGCAGACAATTCTGACAACTACTTTGCCATTTAATTGATTGAATGATGCAAGACATCTGAAATGAATACCTGTAATTCCTGTTAACCCGTTAAACCCAAACCACCTACAGGGGTAAGACCACATTAAGGATTCGTCCACCATTACCCAATTAAAGAGTGCCCTTGTAAATAGCGTTTTGGTGTGATGTGTGGATTTTTAGAGCACTTTTACATGGGATGTGTTGGTCCAGTGAATACTGAATGTACTACTGCATTAGATCGCTCACGAGATAGCAATAAATATGCACTAGTCGCTCGCGTATTCGCATGGTGGGTATTTTGCAGAACACACCATTTTTCAAAATCTGTCGCCAGATT
Organism: Escarpia spicata; assembly: GCA_963995525.1. Classification (NCBI taxonomy): domain Eukaryota; kingdom Metazoa; phylum Annelida; class Polychaeta; order Sabellida; family Siboglinidae; genus Escarpia; species Escarpia spicata. The sequence goes on from OZ023218.1 coordinate 25,810,406, forward strand.
GGGGCTAAATTGAGGGGTATTAAATTTGGGTGGTTTTTCTGAAAAACAAGATTTTCACCAATTTTTGACATCATGGGATGGATGTTAAATATGCTGTGAAATTTTCAAGAAGATTATTAGACAAACTTTGCTGGAAATTAAGGAAACGTTATAATGGCCGTCTATGTAAAATCTAATGTGGTCTTACCCCTAATGCAATCAGATCTGTCATGATCCAAACCACCTGAAACTACCAGTAGATAAGCTGCACATTAATGACTCGTATATCGGATGCCATCTGTAGGATAATTGTGTCAGTGCTATACACTAGGTATATTTTTGTTGGCATTACATTGGAAGTTTTGGAGTTAGAGCCATTTGAAAACATCTTGCTGAATGTATATGAGCACCTTAGGGAGACAGAATGCATTTAATTAAAACAGTAGGCGGCAACACAGTTTGGCCCTCCATTCAAAAAGATTGCTGGCCCCTGCATTAACAGTTAAAATGTCATGTGGACTGATTTGCATCAAAGATCCTGATGAATGATTTGAAAGACAAACAATTGACCTATCCATCATGTGACCTGTTGCCTAGCACAATCTCCGTCAAGTCATCAAATGATGCCGAACGTGTACTATGCTTGCATACTGTCGTATATTTTGTTGAAATTCCGGCCCCAGAAATATTTTGTATGGCAAAAATGGCAAAGTTTTTAAGGAGACAACTGTATGCAGGAATGTTTGATTTATGAGATTGTATTGTATTTATTCACATACCAGATAGGAAGAGACTAGTTGGGAGTGCACACACTTGTGTAATTGCTGCAGTAGCAATGCAATTCATGTATATGTAACCATGACAAAGATTGTTGGCAACGTCAAAGCTTAGCGGAGGTGATGCACTAAAGTGTGATTGTGACGCACACAAACCACAACTTTCTGGATACATCAACTGCAACAAAAATGTTGTGTTTTACCAGGTTTTCAGTAAGGTCAACACAGAAGGTCTACAGGTGGTCGGGTTGACCACTCAGTCGGTCAGTTGCTTTAGAACCGAGACGAGACACAGTGACCTTGACCTTCCATTCCTACGAACTCTGACGACGACACACCACGAAGGTAGACTGCCGTGTCCCTTGCTGGAACAACCGACCACCATAGAAGGCCTGCCTGCTCAGGGTAAGCAGCTAAAGAGTGATGTCATTAGTTTACAAAGTCCACAAAAATGTAGTGTTTTGTATAGTTTCAAGTCACCACCCACCCCCACCATTAAGTGGTGTGTAATATGCGATGTTTGGCTACCCGGAATGGTTTCCAAAACCACAGCTGCTGAATTCTGCTAAGGCCAAGACATTTCTCACTGTGCTGTTTGGTTCTGATATCCGCAATAGTGTTGCTGTGCATTTATAAATGTTCCACTCAATAGGTGTATAATTTTTTCAAGATCGTAAATGGTGCTGCTGACCAACCCACAACCCATCCATACATAACACTGCTTGTTTTTGGGAACATTGCAAACTGATGCTCTAGCCCTAAATGCATACCATCAGGAGATATCTTGGTAAAAACTTATATACGATTTAACAAGGTTACCATCCAGAGTAAAATGCCCCAGATGGTATATGGTTGGCATTGGCATATTGAAAGTCAAAAAATGCAATTAATAAACTTCTTAAACACATCTATTTATATCACATCCTTCAACTATGCGTGATGAACATTTCCACTAGTTCATCGATTGTTCTACAATGCTGGATATTGATCTGTTTGCTAGACGCAGTTGCATACACAGCTCGTTTATTTGCAGTTATTTGATTTATTTGCACACACAGCTGGCTTATTTGCAATTAGTTGATTTATTTGCACAGTCAGTTGGTTTATTTGCACATTAATTCAGTTTGATTGCAGTAAATCGGTTAGTTTCACAGCCAGGGCTATGTCCAGTTATATAGTTGTATTTGTAGTTGATTACAGATGTTGTACATTGATCCAAGTTCTTGCATTATTCTGTAATTGGAACTGATTTAGTTTGTGTAATTGAAACAATTACATACATTACAATCAATTGAGTTTTCTCACATCTGAAACATTATCTAAAAAACTTTTAAAAAGCTGTCCTGCAAATGGTGTGATTGGCCATTTCCCTCAGATGGCGCCACTGAATTATCTGCTGCATGCAATGTGATGATTGGAATATAGTTTATTACTATTTGGGTCAAATAAAATTCATTCTTCTACTTCAGTGTTGTCGTACTGCCAACTACACAAAGTACCTGCGGCACTCTTTGCCTGCTACACAGACATAAACTGTCCCGACCTGGACACAGTGAGAGCCTTCAAGACCCTGCTTCACTCTCCTCCCATCAAAGACATTGTCACCGTAAGTACATGACAGATCAGGGGCCAGCAACCTTTTTGAATGGAGGGATAAATAAGTGACTTGGGCTAAGTCAGTGGGCCACACATCTGTTTCTTAATATTGGTTATCACTAGCCCAATCTTCGTGGCATTCTAGCTCATATGCGTCGAAGCCGAACACATTTTGGAGTTGCTATTATTATGAAACATCAATGGCTAATTTGGAAAATTTCCTATTGAAACTACACATTATTCAAGGTCCGCGTTGTTGTCACTTAGCCACATAGTCACATGACATTTTGGTGAACTTCATCTGCACACTTTCTGGAGCGTCGTTGACTATAACGGGCTGTAAAGTAAGAGCAAATACGAGCTCCGAGATCTGTAAAATGCTCTGCAAACTGCCGTCTCAGCAGCTCAATGAATGCTTCGTGTGTGTCCTGCCTTTCTGGTTCGTTTTCAAGAGTGTTGAAGAAATGCAATAGTTGTGTCTCCAGCAATCGTAACTTGATCTTGAAAGCGGAAACGAACTGGAAGAAACGAACTAGAAAAGTTCTTTGGTTAGATGTTCTCGTCGCTTAAGTTGAAAATTCAGCAGATTGAGATACACCACGATTCGACAAGAAATGAAAACTTGCAGATGCACCTGTGGGTCAGCGATGTCTGGTAGGCCTTACGTCTGAAAACGTCTGCTCCACGAACAAGCTAATTCCTGCTCCACAAACAAGCTAATTCCATGTTAATTCCATTCCAACCCAGCCAGCGCACTTCTTGGTAGTATAGAAGCTCTTGATATTTATGCATTTGTCTCTGCCAGAAGATGCTTGAACTGCTGGAGGTTTAGGCCACGAGTGCGAACGTAGTTCACAGTCTTCACAACAGCTTTTACATTTTCATTGATTTCTACACAGACTTTCTTATGGGATAGATGATGCAGTGGGTCTGAAGAGATTCCTTTCCGATCAGCAAAACAACTCCTTTTGTTCTTCTTCCTCCCATAGATGTTGAACCACGCAAATGTATAGTGTCATCTCACGGGCCACATTGTGTGCAATCTCGTGTGTAGTTCGTGGGCCACATGAAATAGCTTCGCAGGCCGCAAGTTTCTGAGCCTGGGGTAGATAGATAGACAGATAAATTGTGATTATATTTGGAATCGTATATAAATGATACATAAAAAACATAAACAACAAGTTGAACAAGTGGGGTGAAATACAATTCCAGGTAGGCACAGGGTATCCTGTATCCTGATAGTAATTAAGATTAAGAAATGATTCAGTGAACTGGTCACTTTCCACTCCAAAATAACTACATAACAATGTAATAATTTCATGTGGAGTACGTTGATTAAGTTGCTGTACAAATCGTAATATTAAATAATAAAGTTCAAAAGGTAGAGTAGCACGGACATAAAGATGTGGTGATGCCAAGCTTTTGTTGATAGTTTTATTGGGATTTTGCTAACTTATCGTCCATTCCCAAGTCAGTGGCGTAGCAGTGGATTGATCGAGACATTAATAACAGGTTCCAGAGTTGATGTTCTTGCGAGGCCCATATTTTTGTAGTTGACATTAACTAATAATTTATTGTTTTATTGTTTAATATATTGTTTGCAGTTGGCATTTATGCAAGCAACATCGCAAAGTCCAATGTAGTGATGAAAAAAGGCCAAATGAATGATGTTTATTTATTAACGTGATAAGAGAGAAATATAGGCCAGGCCTAGTCTCCTGTACCTCAGGTTGACCGAGCCCACATTTCGGCACATAAAACAAGCAGTATTGGTATACATGATATCATATATAAAACAATGTCATTACTGCTAAAATCACCATAGACCTACTGCACAGTATAATACTAACCAAGCAAATAAGTCAACCACACCAAATCTAATATCAAAACTGTCCACTGACACATTACACTATGTAACTGAGGATAAACCTAAAAGTGGGGTCGATTATCCCACTGGTCACCGCAACCTGTGACCACCCCACGAATATGTTGTATTATCTAGGTTTTCTTATGAATTTTTGTGTTGTCATTGTAGAAATTATAATAAACATTGAGTTGTCATAAAACATTTATGAACTAAGCATAGTTTTGTGATCTGTCATCATATAAGGGATCATCTCAGAACATTGATGTCCGATATCAGACAAAATTACACTCATCTGGCCTCAGCCGAAAGTGGGTAAACACTGATATGATGATGTTGACTTATATTTAACAATATCATTCAGAAGCATAAAATATCAATGTTCGACACCAGACGAAACTACCCCAGACCCCACTCCCCCAAATGAAAGTAATTTCGACTGATATCGGACATCGACATTCCGAGATGATCCCTAACGTTTATACAATCAACGTTAATTGTCTTGTCTTGGTTTGTTGCAGAAAACACCAGAAGCAGATGCTCAACTGAGGAAACTGATCACACAACACACAAAACTCAATTCATTGTACATCTAGACTCTGACCGTCGTCACATCTTCTGTGGGACAGATATTCTCAATAGTTGTTCAAAACAATATTTTTTCTGACATTTGAGGAAACATTTTTCTGACATTTTAAAAACATTGTTGTCTTTGCTGTGATGTCTTTCAATAAAGCATTCACTTTTTAATTGTGTTTTAAGATCACATCTAGAACATTTTATTTACAATTCTATAGAATTTGTAGTATTCCATTTTTATAACATATTTAATTACACTCTGTTGTTATAGACTCCTACAAGGTATTATAAATAGCAACAGATTTCTGAACTCGTTCTGCTAAGAGCCCTCAACGTTCTACTGTAAAATATCCAAGCAAACACAGTAATGTTTTATAAACATCAAAAACATGTCTTCTCAAATGTCATAAAATTGTTTTATTGCTATCAGAATGTAGGGTCAATGTAACATTTCATTATATACCAGAGGTACAAATAAAACCTTATATAAACCTCCATGGACACTGGTAGTGGTTCATAATCCTTTTCACTTTAACACCTTCAGTTTGTTGAAGATGTTACTGTTTTAGGGGGAATTTGTATAGCAGGAAAGAGAAGGAATATAAATGTGTTTAGTTGGGTGATGCCGTGGGATGTAGACAGGCAGGGAAGGGGATCGGAAAGTTCCTTCATTGGTAAAGAAATATTGGTAATGTTGAATCCTGGCATCAGAGTTGAGGGTGTTTGGACACATCACTTCACTAGGCAGGCTGTTATCTTCTATACTACAGTTTAACCTCACGTTATGGTCACCTCAATAATACAGCCACCTCGCAATTAAGGTCATGCTAAGACAATCTTGCTAATAGTCACCTTGCTGTTCAGGTCACTTGCCAAGTCCCAAAGGTGACCTTGTAATAATGGAGTTCCACTGTATTACTGCTACAATTGCTGTCATGATAAATCTGACCAAACAAGTTGGTTATCTTCAACTATCACATATATGATTAGTTTACTTCCATAAAAACCTCTTGTTGCATTTATTTTCATAAGTAGCAACATGAAATATGATTTCCCTCTATTGGTGGAAGATTGTGGAGCACAGTGGCACAGTGGTTAGAGCGACAGACTCTCAATCAAGAGAGAACCTGGGTTCAAATCCTGTGCTGTTGTGTCGAACCTTGGACAAGTTTGTTCACTCTACATTGCTCCAGTTCATTCAGCTGTGTGAATGAGCATCTGGCTATAGGCAGTTGTGGATATTTGTGTACGAATAGTTTTCGTGCATTAATTGCAGCGTGGCTGAAAGCTTTGCAGAGAAGTTGAGATGGTGTTTGATTGAACATATCTGCCAAGGAGTAAAGCGTTTTGAGCAGTCCTAAGGACTGGATACTGCAGTATATATGAACTTATCTTTACCTTTACCTGCTATGTTTGTGTCATCATCGATATGGTATTGCTAGTCAGCTTCTATCTCATGAAACTCCTGTTTCATAAACAACACTTATACAGCAAGTAACACTTTTATTCCATGCATTTCTAATATCCATAACAATGAAAGGCTATTTATATGTATATCTTACATGAAAACATTAATACCAGCTGCACATATACATAAACCAAGAACCTAGGCTGGCTGTACTGTTACATATGAGCATTCCACATTTTTACTGCAACTTTGTAGCATTGATGATTTGATAGTTCTGATTCGCAGACCAGCCTGTATTAAACCAGGGAATGTCTTGTTGGAAGAGCAGATGTAACTCTGTATCAATAAAAGTTGAGTTTACATTTGCATCAGAAGCTGCCCCCTTTATTGGATGAATAATTTAAACTTCTCCAAAGAAAAAATTCTCCACCACCTACATTATAGTGTTGCATTCAACAATCCATATGCAGAACAAATATAAATTATGTTTTACAAAGTAACCCAATATGGGAGCACTGATTGTGTGTGGATTGCCGTTTTTAAAAATACGGCATACAGACCATGCATACTGCATGAAACTTTTATGTTGCTTCTGGGAAATAACATCCAATAAAGAATGTGTTTGTATTTGCTAATAGCTTTCAAAATATGCAAATATTCATAAAATAGCAATCAAAAAAACGTTCATCCACATCCTGTCTACAGAGTACAGACAGGACCACAAAGTAAAATCTTAGAGATTACTTACATGGATAACAAACTCTTGTTGACTGTACGCTAGAATGTTGTGAACTGTCACATTATGACAGCATCCAGGTGCATCGGTGTGATATATTTTGAAACAATTACGTGTACTCTTCTTTGTGTTCTATTGCATTTATGCAATCGACATCGGATTAACCATTACCATCAGTAAATTTACCATAATCACAGATATACAACATTAACCGGCCAGCTTGCAAGATGATACCTGTGTTAAATCAAAATGCGAATACTTCACAAAATCTATTATCTACACAAAACTTATAGTTCAAATATTTTTAACACAGGCATAAAATAAATCACGCATTTGTAGCCGTTTTTATGGATTCTTTACTAGCAGAATGCTCAATATGGGCTCCACGGTAACAATGCACAACCCTTGGATTACGTCCAAGCCACACAAATCATTCAGTCTTTCCGAGGGCACGAAGGCGCTCCAGTAGTGGGGGATGGGAATAGTGCCAAGTCGAGTATAACCAATCGGCCAATGGGAAGCTCAGGTTATCCTTTTCCAGTTTAATCAGTGCCGACTGCAGTGCTGTCGCATGGTGGAGCTTCTTGGCAAACGCATCGGCTTGGAACTCGTAGCATCGACTCAGATACGTGACACAGAATGACATCAGCTGAAAGAACATGAACAGTGAGGGATCATTCGTTATTACAACAATGTCACAGTGTTTTTATGAGAATGAAACAAATGCTTATCTTTTAGGCCTTGCAATTGAAATGATTTCAAGACATCTTTAATAGTTGATTTTTTACAAGTAATTGAGTTTATCAAACCTTTAACATTGCAACCTGCAAACTGTGCTGTAATTCCTGTTTAAGCCAGCTTTCTTATTAGAAATAAATTATTCATTTAAATCACTATCAATTGCCATGTAAATGGATTGGTCCAATTACACAAAATCAAATCAATTACTTTACTTGCTAGCAGAAGAGACGGTGTTAAGTACAGCTAGAATCTTCTTCTGAAGAAGTACTGTGTCTCAAGTCATTCCTAGTACAGCATAAATACATGGTTACGGATATTAAGTCACAACATTGTAAAATCAAGTTTTTTATCTTTATTTCACATTTGACATTTGGGATTTCACAGATAATTAGTTTTTAAATGATATCTCATTTGTAGAAATATCTTCAGTAGTTTTTGATGTATTGCTATAATTGAAGCAATTTTTTTTAAATGCAACATTTGGAGAAACGAGGACAATCTGACTCATGTTGTTTACCGATTTTTAATCTGCGTGTTTGCAAATACTCGTATTTTATTAGATCGGGATTGTTTGTCGAGGGAAGTAAACTAGATGTTGAAAGATAAGATTATAAGGTGTGCTCTTCTACAAAATCAAAACATTTATGAAACATGTCCTAGACAGTTATTTTGGCTCATGTCCAGAACAAACCCGTGCAACTTAATACCCAGTCATATTATAATGGAACTGACCCGAAGTCAGCATTGGACAAGTTTGTGACAGCATACCTCGTTGTAAGGAGACAGGATGAACTGGAAGATGATTGTAAGGCCTATAATGATTGGCTGTGTGGAGAAACCAAACGCGTCGTACAAGACCTGTTGCTTCATCAACATAGAGAAGATGAGGAAGCTGAGGAGCATGTTTGCCTGCAACGGAAGCAACACCGGAATATGTAATACGATGGTTCAAAACATCAGATATTAAAGTACAATGTGGTGGTATGGAGTTAGGAACGACGTGTTAAATGGCACTGTTTCAGTTTTACAATGATAGCAGTGTCATATGTGTAAGTCAACTTGTTGGAAAGTTATGGGTGGTAGAAGTGACCCCCCCCCGTTCCTTGAAATGTCTTAAATAACTAAATTATTGGCCACGTCATAAACACTGGCCATAGTAAACATGACAGACAAGGTTTTTAACAATAATCAAAGTTCCTGGGTTGAAAGGGTAAAAAACCTGTCATCAGGAACATGAAGATAAAAATATCTGTTTATAAAATGATAAGACAAAAAATATATTGTTTATGCAAATGTATGCAACATTCAGGAAATATACATGCAAAACATAAAGCTTTAATTTTAGGTCTACATTAGCTATTTTACATTTCTTAAACATCTGTTTATACTCCATGCTGTTTACACACCATCAGCAACTGGGAGGAGATATTGCCATAATACCCCCAAAGCCAGCGTATTAATATACAGCTGTTAATATTGCATAAAATTAAACTATGCATGAACTAAAATACATAAATGTCATCAAAGAAATAACAGACAGAAGATATAGAAAATAGAGGAATATGGTTTTCATCAATGATACATTCTGAAGAAACCCCCACCTGTCCAATGGCTAGATTCTTGAGGATGTGATTCAGTTTCCAGTGGCCGAGTTCGTGACTTAGAACAGCCAGCACCTCTTCATCTGTGCACCCAATGTTGCGTTTCTTCTTTTCTGGTTCTTTCTCAGCATCTTTTGTTTTTTCTTCATCTTGTAATTTCTCTGAATCTTCTGAATTTGACTTCAATTAAATAATAGAACACACATAAAGATAAGATTAACAAACTTTAAAACACAGTGATGATAACTAACGTCATAAGTAAACGAATGAGCTGCATTTAAGTTGCAAAAATTTTATTGTATTTATTCTGCAAAACATTCCTATCATTACTGATAGGAAAAAATGTAAGTCTTTAAATTGCAATGCAGATCAACATGTAATTCACTCAGCGTGTCTAAAATGTCTACTGCCCTGGATTAAAAACACCTACAAGACTATTTGCAAAAAAAGTGTTTGCCCATGCATGATTTAACCCAGTCTATACGCATCATGTGAACATTTGAAAATTAAAAATACCCACCTCTTTCACTTCGACATCATCTGTCTTCACTGGTGCATCATCCGTTGCTCCCTCCTCCCCAGCCTCTGAATCTTTCGCATCATCCTTGTTCATCGGGGCAAAATCTTCCAGCAGCGTATCAAACAGCACAATTCGCTTGTTCTTAAAGAAGCCATAGAAGTAGGCATTGCTGTGAGACGATCTCTTTGATCCTGATCAGAACAAGCAAAGTCAACAACAAGTCAATCAAGGACATAGCTGTAAAAAGATAAATTTCACTCGGCTGTATATAAATGAGTAGCATGCGATGCTACAAACAATGGTGAATATACCGTATTCGTTCTGTTAAGCCTACAGTTGGCTTAACAAATATTTGAGACATGGAAATGTAAAATTTTGTGTTCTAATAAGCGTACAGGGGTGTGTACCCATTTTTCTTTGGTTCCTGTGGTTCCTGATTACAGCCATCTTAGCAGACGCGACTGGCAAGTGATTTATGTATCTCACATACGAACAACAGGATAACAGAACGCTGTTTTTGAATCTAGTGTGACACTGCAGTGTTTCCCCTGGCTAAAATTATGGGCAAGGTGGTAGGGGTGGGCTACGCAAGCGCGAGCTTAAAAAAAAGGTGCATTTTGAGGTATGTTTTAACCTTTACCCTTGCATATAGAGGGAAGATATGAAACAACAAGACAGCATGTAAACGTGTTTATTACACTACTTGTAGAAGTAGTAATCATGATTGATAAATGTCAGTAATCATGATTGCTTCATTGTGCTGAGGTGTGGTTTCCACTTAACCAATGGTACTCAGATGAGGTGATTTCCACTTGACCACTTGTACTCGGTTGAGGTGTGGTTTCCACTTGACCTCTGGTACACTGTACTTGGCTGTGATGTTTTTCTTGCCCTAACACTAGGCCTTGTTACCACGCTGACAGAGTCAGCGACAATGATATCCTCTGAAGACTCTTTCCCCCATCATTACCTTTAAATGATTATCATGTCATAATATTATGATGTTAAATTGGTGGCTTCTGTTCCAAAGATTATAGTTTATTCGTTGCTAGCGTGCTATGCAAGTAATTAAATTTAAACAGTAAATTCTGGAATGCCACAAAAGTATGTTTCTATTAATTGCAAGAACGTTTCTCAAATTGTGTCTTTTTATAAAACAGTGTAAGTTATATATCGACATTCTGTACAAACATATCATTGCCTAGCCCAAGTTATTAATAATCAGTTAGTATACATGGTTTTGGGTAATAGGCATCTTTTACAAGATATGAACTTTGGTAGCTTATATTCATAAGTACTTCACTCAAAAAGAACTTTCCCAAAAGTTTGTTAGCTCAACTTTGTCGGAATATGTAATATATATTTATTACAAAGGTATCTTACGAATCACATTCCATAGTTTGCTAAAAACGGCATAGGACATTAGACTAGTTGAATAGAGTAACTAGTAGTGGGCACTCGTGTCGAATCTGGACACACTACTTGATTTTGCCGTTATAACTTGAGTTTTGCCTAACTTTTGATACCTCGGCTAGTTCCATCTTTCAACATTGTTGTGGCAATACATGACCGGTGCTATTTAGGCTTCAAAACGGTCCGGATTCAATACAAGTGCCAATTAGTGAATAGGATGCACAGTTTTATTTGGACATCAAAAAGTGCTGACTAGTGATGTAATGTCATCAGCCTGCATGGATTTTACTCCCACCCCACCACCGTCATAAACCAGAAATTCAACATCAGCTACACCAGCATTCTGATTTATTGTGGGCACAAACTATAATAGTAAAATTTAGCGCAAAAGACATCTTAGTTCAGCTACCGTTTTCCTTGTTTTTTTCTCCAAGTTCCACATAGAACTAGAACACATCTAGAACTAGAACACATGTCTCATAAGGCCAAAAGCAGTTACCGTTTGGGTGCCATGTAACATGTTAAATGAATGTCTAGATTTCTAGTATGTCGAATCTCTGCAAGGTGTCACCATTGGAGACACCGAGGATCGTGCGAGAATATTCCGTGATTGGACAACTGACAAGTGATATCATTCACGTTGTCCAATGGAGTTAATTCCAAGAGGTAAATCCTAACTGAGTCTGAGCGATGTTAAGATGACTAAACGAGGTTGTTACAAATCTGCGATATTGCAGGAATATAAGTGACTTTGTGGTGTCATTTTACGCCATGTGCTGACGCTGAATATATTGCAAAATAACGAGAAAAAAAAGGGTGCCCGAAATAGCTACAAGGTGGCAATTTCTGCATATTTTGGGCAAGGCAGTATAGAAAAACAGTGAGGTGGCCCGCCTCACCCGTCATATACCAGGGGAAACACAGCAATGGTAGAAATTTAATTACAATGATGGATTCAACAATGAGGGTTGGCATTTGAAATGGTAATTAGGGCATGTATGCTTAATAGAATTAATACAGTTTATGAAGGAACAGTTTTGTACAGCAACTACAGCATGGCTGAATACTTCCTGTAGACATTGATATAGTATTGGAATGATCAGGTGTGCAGGGCGTGAAGTAAGAAAGTACTTTTAGCAGACTGGATACTACACTATCCAAAAGCTATACTTGTAAACATGCTCTGAATGCATAGAAAGGGTCGGCCTGATGCGAGTGTGGGTCATAAGTGACATCACATCTTGGCATCCCGAAAAGCGTGCCAAAAATATGCATATTCGAAAATGTCCGGATACACAGCATTAAATGTTGAATTTCTAATTCATTGATTTTTTGTTTGTTTTTGGCTTGGTGAACATGTAAATATATAGCAGGATGTATTATAACATGAATTCAAGCCATAGATGTTTTTATTCCCTTTAATTTTAGTTTGAAAAAAATGGAAAGGATATAAGATCTGATGACTTTGTCAATAAATATGTAACCAACGTAGTTTTACAGCAAGATACTGACCATCAACAACAAATATTTTGGTGAGTGGAAAGTCGATCGATGCAGACAGCTTCTCGATACTGGTTTTGAGCACGCCGTCGGGTAGAGGGGTGAACCGATCAAACAGTGGTGCAATGTAGTCAGCATAGACTGTCATCAGCAACTGTAGGAGAGGAAATGGTGTCAACCACAAGATTATTATTATTAGATCTATTTATATTTGTTTGACAAACCTTACCAGTTGTAATGCATAATGAAAAATTTAGCAGAATCAAACATAGACTTGAGAGATGGGAGGGAGGGAGGGAGGGAGGGAGGGAGGGAGGGAGGGAGGGAGTTAAAGCAAATGTTATTCTTTTGTATGTTTTTAAAGTATACACAATATTTAAATCATCCAGAAATATTGTTTTCAATTTTTACAGCATTTTAGAAAACACACACATTTATGTTTCTTCCACCAAAATTAGACACTTGGAGAAAACTGTAATGGTATGCATAATTACAATATAATGCTATTACAACAGTAATTATGGATCAAACATGCGTGTATGCATGTATGTGTGTATGTATGACATGTATGTGTGTATGTATGTATGACATGTATGTGTGTATGTATGTATGACATGTATGTGTGCATGTATGACATGTATGACATGTATGTATGTATGTATGTATGTATGTATGTATGTATGACATGTATGTGTGTATGTATGACATGTATGTGTGTATGTATGACATGTATGTGTGTATGTATGACATGTATGTATGTATGTATGACATGTATGTGTGTATGTATGACATGTATGTATGACATGTATGTATGTATGTATGTATGTATGTATGACATGTATGTATGTATGACATGTATGTGTGAATGTATGTTGATATTTGTTGAGATCGTTGGTGCTGTTTGACAAATAAAGATGATTTCATGTAACATATATAAGACAAGCAACTATTCGTTAACTAAGTTATAGAGGCAATAAAATGATACTTGAAATGAATACTTACGAGAGAGATGGCAAACATGAAAAGCCAGGCATAGATGTAGAAATGGTCTCCACCAATCTTGATGATATAAATGAGTAGGGCGACAATAGGCAAGGCAATCGCCATTGCGACTACAAGTTTCTTCACCTTGTCTTTGAAGAAGAAACCCAGAGTCTGGAAGAAACACAGTACTCAGATGAGTTTTTATATAACAACCACGGAGTGGCCAGCTTCTGTCTTATGAGATACAGTTTGACTTTAGTAAATATAGCAGAAGCTATATAGCTGACTAGCTGTTCGAGATTTCAGCATCTCAAAATACTCTCAAGGCTTGGATGCATTTCCACGATTTCTATATCAGGTGAAATTACTTTCGTTTGGGGGAGAAGGGGTCTGAAGCATTTTCATCTGGCATAGCTTGACGTACGACATCAATATTTTACGCTACTGACCAATACTGATAATATATTGGTACATTCACATCAATGTTTACACACTTTTGTCAGAGGGGGGGTGGGTTGGGGAGTCAGATAAAAGTGATTTTATCTGATATTGGACATCAACATTCTGCAATGATACCTAATATACCTGCTTGTTGAAGCCGTGTCGCTCTTCAATGACGAAGGTACTGTAGAGACTCCAGGGCAGAGAGACAACAGTGCTGAACAACACCTCTCCCATGATAAAAACGAGCGACTGGGTGATCTACAAAATACAACAACAGATTCCTCCTTTAAGTCGAGAGAATCTCTTTATAGTAAAATAATCCCATGGCGTTATATGGCACTTTACAATACAGGGTAGTAAAAAATAATAATAAATAAATATATAATATACAGGTAGAACTATACATATGCATTATAGTAAAAGCTGCAATAACTAATTATTAAACTGTCTATGATGTATACTCATAATGGAATAGAAAATGATTCATCTTTGAAAATTGCCATCAACTATCATTGTTTTTGATGATTGTTAAATGTGTGATACAAAAATTTGGCATTACGTTTAACTCACTTAAACCACTAAGAAATAAATAAAAAAATATATATGAAAAATATTATGCTACAATTGTTTGCCTGATGTTCACTCATACAGAATAAGGAATATATCATAATGCCTTACCTCATATTCAGGCCCTAGTCCAAACCTTTGTATTACGCGGCCAGAAATTGCCCACAGGAATGGCAGACCTCCCAGGAAAAGAACCAACTACAAGAAAACAGAAGTGATTAATACATGTCACAGTCACACAAATATAAAGCAAAAATCTTAAAAATCTAAATAATTATATTTTTAGCCTCTACTACCCCTAAGTCCTTTTAGATGCTCATGTTTAAATATCTTAAAATCGTCATCGTTTATTAGTTGAGCATTACCGTCATTGCCTACAAAACAGTTTTATAACGGTTTGATTACCTGGTCTGGTGGCACTGACAGAACAACAACAGGCACTGGAAGTCTGTGAGAACAACTGGGTTCAAAGAATCACAAGAACAAAGAGGGTGGACAGAAGAAGGATGATTGACCTGAGGAAAGAGGTTGGGATGGAATGCAGCCTAGTAACAGGAAGACTGGTGAGAAGCCGGATCAGATGGGAGGCAACTTGGCAAGAATGGATGCAGACAAACTTGCAAAGAGAGCAGAGGCGGAACAACATCAAGGATGCAGGAGAAGGCCACAACTGAGATGGGAGGACTGTGCGAGACGATCAGGTGAGATTGAAAGATAGAGAGACAGAGTTGATGACAGGAAGTTATGGAGTGAAAGAACAGAGCAAGTGGGTTAACTGTATTATACCTGACCCTCATCCATGTACAGGGAACAAGGAGGAATAACAGATTATTATAATTTCTTAACCTACTGGACATGTGTACAAATCTAAATTCCCCGGTTCACTGTCAAAAAGACTACAGTAGCGGTAACACATACTAACATGCACAAAACATGTTGGTCATACAACACAAAATGCCTCATTGTTACACCAAATCCACTGCTTAGAGACATAACGATGAGCGTACCGTTGTTTCAACTTGGCTGTAAAGTCCTGACCAAAACCCAAATTCTTTTTTGTCAATCTGGTAGAGTCGAGCTTTCTCAAACGTCTCTTTGTCCAGTACATCCTTCAGTTCGGCTGGAACCTCTCGTGCTGATTTGTACAGACAGCCCTGTAACATCACAATAACATATATGTAGTCTCATGCAGTATAGAACAAATCACCGTTGGGTCGAGTACTGGTACTTGTGCTTAAGTACTGTACCATTTTGTCAGTATTTGGAGTTTTGGACTTGTACATACCGTAAATTTCTGTGTATAATACGCATTTTTTTCGTTCACTTTTTACTCAAAAGTTGGGGTGTGTATTATATATTGTGCTATGGCTAAACAAAATGTTCTCTGACCAATTTATCAATGTTTGCAGACCAGAATAATGCTGCTGGAAAATTAGTAATATTATCAACGTCGGTGTGATGTCACAATCACGTAAACCACCGCAGCACCTGTAACCGCCTCTCTAGCCCTAAACTAGTTTAGTAGCAAGAAATGACAAAGACGAGTGCCCATATGTCTAACATCGTGAATAACACCAAAGAGCGGGAAGCGTCCCGCAATGATTATGATTGGCGTTCCTGAATCACATCAATGATGCCCGTGTCACGGGTTGAGAGTCAACAAGTGTGACTATATGTTTAAAGTTGTGAATACAAATGTTGTGAATGTAAATAAAGATGAATGTAGTGCATTTGCTTTGCAGTTTAAAGTACCAGGTTTGCATGTAGCATTTCAGAATAGAACTTGGTGTTAATTTAAAAGTGAAATCAGAACGACACAATGTATGTTCTAGCAAGCACAGATTTAATCAATCGTCAAGCTACAACACAACGCCACACTAGTCACTGGCGAGCGACAAACCGGCAGCAATGCCGTAACTTGCATAGGTGACATGTTTACGAGTCTGAGGTGGGTTCAAGCAAAAATATTAGAAGTGGGGAAATCGGGGATTGATGTCAAAAGTCGGGGTGCATATTATACATGGTGATATAGAAATTCGATCAACATTTAGCAAGTCAGGGTGCGTATTATACATGGGGGCATATTATATACAGAAATTTACGGTAGGTCTTTGAAATGACAATGACTTGTACTTGATCAATTGTACTTGGCCAAAACATCAATTACATTTCACTTACATATCAAGTACATAACTTAATTATTTAGAACACAAAATACTTCTCTACTGTTGTGCCTGTGTGGTGCACAACATTCAATGCCTATCCTGATTATATATACATGTGTGTGTGTGTGTGTGTGTGTGTCACAGGGTGTATAATTAATATTATGTATTTTAATGAGGCAGACAAGGCGCTAGACTTGGAAATAAATTATCAGAGGCCTGGAACCCCATGTACACATTTGGAGACAAGCAGCCTGCTGTGCCAGCTACATATCTGGCCCTTCTACACGGCGTCTGCTCCAAGCTGGTGTACTGACTGTTGTTGTACTAGGACCTATACTGTCAAGATACCACAAGGGAATATGAATAGTGCCATAGTGGTCCACTGTCAGGTGTCCCACTTTCTAGGGCAAGTCTGAAGTTACACCCAAACAAGAGCAAAGTGCTACTACTGATACTAGTGATAGGATAGAATGACTATTACTATCTAATACTGTGTTGCACAACAGAGGTTCATTCCCTGTATAATAAATTTAAAACATATGGACCAGACTTTAAGTTCATGTGACTCAACAATTCGAATCACCAACAATTCAGTCACATGACACAGCCACAGCCGGCGTTGGTGACCATGGCCCTCCAAACCTAGTCTAAGCCTAGTCAAAGGCATGCCATATTACAGCATTAATGACGGACACGCCAACAAATCATAGGATTTTCTGATAATGTGACATTGTTACACAACGAATACAGTTACACCAAACAACTGTAGTCACTGTGGGCGATATTGCAAGGTGCTACTACTGAAACACAACACTAACTGCTGCTGTAAACACTAGCCGTACCTGTCTGTAAGATAAGTACGCCTCCCATAAGTACACTACCCACAAGAATGTGATGACGGTGCTTAGAATATCAATATCTTGCAATTCCATCGTCGTTAATAAGATAATAATTACGTGCCGGTTGAGTTTACACGCAGTCACAGTTTGACTTATATGGGCATATAGGTCGGGTCACGCAATTGGCGCGATAGGTCACGTCGAGTGAACAACAAAATCAGCCGGCGAGCAACTAGTTGGATCGCTTTGGCGCATGTGTTCCTTTTAAGCGCATTTGTCAGTAATCATACAATACGTGTATATAAATATTGTTGCAATTCTGTCAAATCAACAAAGATGCCTAGTCCATTATTATGCTCTGCATGAACTCCTCCCAGTATCCAGCGTTAGTACACTTAGTAAGTAGACGTGTTCAGCCAATTATTATTTTGCCATTTACAAAGAACATTCTGCTCACAAAAACGTGAATCGTGCACATTTGGCTACAAAATGCATGAGTGAAATAAAATAAAAAATTGGTTGAAACGACAAGGTAATCATTAACAAATCTAGCAGTTGAAATTAAATATATCGATATCATTTGTTTGTATGTCAGCTGCATAGTGTACGTAGACGCAAGCAGACGACATTGACTTGAGTTTGACGTGTGCGCCAGTGCGGTCGCTGCGTCGTTGTCGCCGCTGGTGACTCGGTGTTGCCTGGTGGTGGGCAGATTTTCTTGGCCTTCGCATGTATACTGCTCAAAAGCTCTAACTATGTAATGTACTTATGTCGTACAGTCCTACTTTGAATTTCTGCCAAGTGCAAGTGGCTATACTATAGGCTACAACTAAGTAGTACATACAAGTAAGAGGCGAGGCGCTCTCTTTTCAAGACAACTTAAACTGTCGTATCATGATTATCATTCATTCATTCAATCATTGGCATTGCCATTTGCATTGCAGCATAATTATAACTAAAAATAATGCAACTCGTTTTCAGGTTTTGCAAGTATGTCTATATGACTCAAATACTTAATGTAAATTGTAATTATTTATATCTGATGTGTTGATGCTCAGTATTGCATCTCGTTGCACCTTACTGACATAACTTGTCTCGATATTATAAATAATGTTTTCTAATTCTAGTAAAAGGTAATATGGTTTTTGGTAATTAAAATTGTGAACTAGGTCTGTCACAAATTACAATTATACATGTGTTTTCTAGGAAATGTCATCGAAAGACCAATCAACATCATTGCTATGTGACAGCCACTAGCACTGCTGCAAGTGAGCGATGTCAATGATATTACTGCATGGTAGTTAGTACAATGTGCAACTGGATGGGCATGGTTAGTGTAATTTGTGTGTTCAACATTTTGACTCCCTATCACCGTGGGGGCAACATTTAAGACTTCTCTGTATAATCCGAAATGATTTTCCTGCCACAGCCACTTGTGAAATTACTACTGTGAAATTTTGGGAAAAAAATTTGAGCCAAAGGATGTATGCAATCTCCTGGTTCATATGAAGGATTTCTGGACAAAGGGCAATAAATACCATTTCTGACATTTTGCCTGAACAGGGACAAAACATTAGTTTAACTAGGTATTGAGCTAATACAATATCTGATAAACCGTGACAAATCCCGGTTAAGCAACCTGCATAAAAGAGTGTGTTTTTTCAAAACGCATTAAATGCCATCCATCTATTTTATCAAAATGCGATATCCATTTCAGCCAATGAGCATCAACTTGTTGCTCTTCCTGCTACACATAGTGACGGCACTCTTTGACAAAAAAAGACATGGATATGTCATGTTTTGATTTAACAAAATCAATTAATAGCACATTTTGTATAACATATCTGCAAACAAACTTTAAGACTTTGCTCCATTCTCTTTAAATTTGGATTCTGTATTTATTCCAACTTCATATACAAGTTTTTATTTAAACACTGAGGATGAAACACAAAAGTTTTTTCTCAAAACCAACAAAATGGATACATCGTGTTTTGTCCTGAAATCTTTCATATAGGTGTCCAGAATTGTTGTGTCCAGTTGCCCAAGATTGCATGCAGATCATTTAGTAGTTTCTAATGATCATTAGCATAAAAAGTATTTAATTGGTGCATGATAATTATATCGTTCTGATTACATGATCTTATTCTAGATGTAAGACTCATGTTATATTTGTTCCTGTAGATGTGATATATATATATATATATATATATATATATATATATAAGGTATATTAAAAACAATATTGCAGTCTTTTTGCACACATTTTCACATATTTAGGAGCAAAAACTGAATATGCTGTCAAATATGACACTGGAAGTTTTGGTGCAAAATGTAAAGATGTAATAAATGTCCTATTTTATGGGGAATTTTACTTAGTGATGCTAAGTCATTTATTCTCCTGCCAATTTTATCATTCGTTACAATCCATAATTTATCCCCATCTTTTATAGGTGGGTGTCCTGTCCCTTAAATATTAACCCCCAATCATTTATCCACACACAAAATAATGTCAAACTATGTAAACATGTCACAGTGATGTTAGTTATGTAGTCTTTTACTTACCATCAACAGCTGGTCTTGATGCACAGTGAAATCATAACTAGTAACACATTATATGTGCACAGCGCTTCTTGGCATGTGTTTAATACAGTATTCAGATATAATAAATGTAAAAAGTTCAGTCCAGCCAGTAAACATGTGATCTACAAACAGGGCCTCACCAAGGATCACATTTTTGCCAGTCCAAATTTTTTGCAACATGCTACGAAGTGCGGTCGGGCACGCGATCGAACGTGTAATCGGATGCGCGATAGGACACGCTACTATGAGTATATATATATATATCTGTGTGTATATATATATATATATAGATATATTTAACAAGATTGCCATCCAGAAAATTAACTCTAGATGGCAGGTGGACAAGGAAGCCTTTTGGCTTATTGAGAGTCCAATACTTTTTGTCTATGTGCATCCCGCCCTTTTAAGATGTGTCGATTTTATTTTTAAATATATTCAGGAGATAATCTGTTCCATTCCTTTACAGTCCTTTGTGAATATGATAACTTTCTTATATCTAATCTACACTGCTCCTTTACTAATGTAACTTCATGTCCTCTGGTCCTTCTACCTTTCTTAACTGAGAAAAAAATATTTCTATCAATATTTTCATGAGCATTCAATATTTTAAACACTGATCTCCTCTCAACCTTCTGGTCTCTAGTGTTGTTAAACCACATTTTTTAGGCATATTTCGTAACTAAGATCCTTCAGTTTTGGTATTATTTTAGTTGCTATCCTCTGTACTCTTTCTAGCATATCTATGTCCTTTCTGCGATATGGCCTCCACGCTTGAATACAATATTCTAAATGAGGCCTAACTATTGTTTTGTACAGCAGTATTATTAGTTCTTTTTCCTTATACGTTATGTTTCGCCTAATTAATCCAAGGATTTGATTTCCCTTTGAAGCTGCAATTCCACACTGCTCTGAAATCTTCATATCAGCACTAACGGTTAACCCTAAGTCCTTTTCTTTTACAGTAGTACTTCGTACAGAACCTCTCATTGTATATTGTACATCTTTGTTCCCATGTCCTGTGTGGAGGCATTTACATTTCCCAAAATTGAACAACATTTGCCATTTTTCAGACCATTTTATCAATCTGTCAAGATCATCTTGTAAATGCTCTCTATCTTCATCACATTTAATCCGTCTAAACAATTTTGTATTATCCGCAAATTTCAACACCTTGCTTGTTATTTCATCATCCAAATCGTTAATATATATTAAGAATAATCTGGGTCCCAGTACTGATCCCTGTGGTACCCTACTCAAAACTGATTTCCAGTTTGAAACCTCCCCATCAACTACTACCCGTTGTCTTCTGTCAATTAGCCATTTTTCTATCCAGTTAATTAAACCATTTCCTATGCCTATATACCGGTATATATATACACACCAGCATACTAGATTTTGGTAATCCTACTTGGTGTTTCCAATCATATAGTATAAAAATAAACTAAAAGTATATATTACCATTTACGAAGGCGAGGCAGAGAACATGGCTGAATGTACATCTCATGTGTGATTAGAAATGTAAGTACCTGGTAGCATTTTTTGTGTCAAATGATGCATTTTCTGTTTAGAAGCGAAAAAAGAAGCCCATTTCTGTTCAGAAAAGTAATATTTTATTTCAAAGTTAACTGAAAAATAATACATTCTGTCAGATATTTAAAATATCACAATGTTATGATCTCTGCATCTAAATAATACTGTTACTGTGTGGTTAACTCTTCAAACAACATTTATTTGTGCAGTATTTGCAACACAATAACAATAATTAATAATTCCTGTCACACAATAACATGAATGTCTGGTTGTTTCTCATGCAGCAGTGCTTAATATATACATTGATAAATGTAATTTACACAAGCAATCATATTAACCATTATGAATGTTCAAATCAGTGATGATGTTTCTTTTTAGCTAGCACTATATATGACGTCATCCAACGGAATTTGCTAGAACTACGAAACGTGGGCTGTATCACTTTGAGCCAGCGTAACCTAGGCTGTTTTTATTCCTTCGACTTTTGTGTTCGAAACCGGAATATGTACACTTATGCGTGTTATAACGATGTTACAATTACATTTAATTACCAACATGTCATCAATGCGCTTAGCGGACAGCCAGACAACGATCGCAAAGAGGTTTATGTTAACGCCTTCCGCCTGCATCCTTGTTTACGTTGGTTGACGCCAAGGAGCCTATATTTAGACAGGAGGCGTCACTGAGCGAGATCATGGCAGTCGACAATTGGAGTTTTTTTCCGCCATTTCTGAGACTAGGACGTGCGTCTATGCATATATTCTGGCTTGTCGTGCCTCCAAAATGGCGGACTAACTGCTCCACTTTGATACTTTGAACAGTGGAAATAGCACATGCTGCACCGTCTTGTATTGATACACGGTCGTTGCCTTTGGTTAACATGACTCACGAGGTAGTACCGGCGCCATCACACTCGTAACAATTTGCCTTGCGCTTTTAAAAATAATCGTCATAAATCCACCAAAATAAACTATTACCGTTGCATAGTAATCATGTTTGTTTCAAAATATCGCCAATAGAATCAGTATTGTTTATGGTGTTGGTGATTCCATTCTTTCAGCGTTTACTGAGTTTTCGTTAAAAAAACATCCTGTTTCAAAATGTTGATTACGCAGAATTCCATCCATTTTCAAAAAACGCGTCGTAATCGGCAAGTGCTTATTGTATCTCCTCGCCCTGATTTTTACCTCACATAGGATTATTTAGTCTACATAGTGTGTGTGTGTGTGTGTGTATGCATATATGACTGCTTACAAGTATATAACTTACCTGTGTGTGGTTGTAGTGACATTCTGTAAAATCTAGACAGGTCTGTACATATAAGTATGATATGATATTAATAAGCATGCTTGTGTTGTCCTCGAAGCCATATGACTCGTTCAATTATAGATCTTGTCCAGAATCATAATTTCACTAATTAAACATACAAAAAGTTGACTGAACAAAATCATTCACAAATCATCAAAACACCAGGGAGAGGATCTGAACCTTGGCCCCTGTAATTGAGAGCTCACCAGACAATGATATTTACACAGTGTAAATACAATGTTCCAAACTTTCTATCAACTTACAATGGGCAAGTTCTGATGCTGGTTATATAATATACCGGGTATGCATCATTCCATTCAAGCCAGTAGCATTTGCCTAGTTCTAACTTATATTATTATTCTTCACTAACATAATTATTGAAACTTGTTCTATAATTTGTACGTGGCAGTGATTTACAAAACAGCACATTTACTGCAGTCTAATAACCTATTCTGCAATTATAGCATTGTCTCACTCTGTTATGTGGCAACACAGAAACACAGAAAATGGCCAGATTGTCAAGTTAGCAAACATATTATGTTCAGTACTGTAGCTGCTTTGTGAAAGTTCAACACTGCTTGTTCAGAAACCGAAGTCATCGATGTTTGTAGCGCTGATGTCACTTGTTGGTCGATGTCCAGCCATGGTTTGGTAGTAGGGATCAATATCGCTTTTGTTGTTACTGAAAATAGAATGAACATGCATGAATTTATTACCATGAAAACATGGATTACTGCAATATATTTCACTGAAGGTTCAAGGTAAAGATAGGTTCTCGTATCCGACTATCTGGTGCATAGGACTGTTCAAGGTGCTTCACTCTTCACCACACTCTGGCAGACCTTGAGTCCATTTCACTGTCACTCTTACGAGCTCCTAAGCCTGATTTTGCTCTTTCAAATTCATTTAGCTCCTTAACAGTGATGTTGTGTACTGAAAACTATCGACACCAGGATGCGTCACCAGGACACTTATACTAGTGTGTCATGGAAATAGTGCCCTCTGTGATTCAGATGCGGCTATTTGTGAAAAAGTTCTTTAAATATTACAACTGATTCTGTTTAATGATTGGTTTTCCTTATGAGCTCAATATTTCAGTGAAAAGGTCGCTTGTTCATTTGAATAACATCTCAATCTTGTGGGAATTACTGCATGAATACTGTTCACTCACATATTACATACCCACCACTGTCTATAGCCTATTTATACAGAGCTCTATGAACAGATAGAACGTTGCAAGACATGTCTCATATAACTTGGGTTATAACAAAACATTGCATTGTTTTACTGTTTCATGAGACATACTGTGTCCTATTAAACAAAACATCATTCTCACCCTCTTCATAATCACTCGAACTAAAATACTTCTTTTTAGATCAATGTAGTCTATATCTCCGCATGTCAAAATTCATTAAAAAATTTAGATATTCAACGCCATTTTTTATATTATGTTCTTATGCTAGAATAAATATGTAAAAGATGTACTCTCCACTTAATTCCTTTTAAAAAGTCCAAAACATTGATCACAATTTGAATGTTGCACTCACAAAACATTCAGTATTTTGGAGACAGACAGAGCTAACTGCAAGTTTTTGGAATTTCCCTTTGATGTTCGGCACATTTGCCTTGTTCATGCAATCCAGAATGCAAGTGGAAAGAAGTACAACCGATTCAGTAAACTTCCTGTTCATACTGTTACAAACCCTGGCCAGAGAGGGTGATTGCAAGAATGTGACGGACAAGGTGACTTTGATGTATGATCTTCAGTTGACTTACCTCTTGTTCTTTCTGTAGTAGACAACACAGGCAGCAACCATGATTAGGAACAGTAGAAAGACTGCACCGACTCCAATGCCGATCACTATATCTGAAGCAGAAAGGGAGATATTTTCTTTTCTATTAACTCTTTAGACCCCCAGCTGCTTGCATCTGGCTGATCTGTTGTCCCCAGATGTTCACAGATAATCTGTTAACAGGTCACATATGTGTTACAAATCAACTGGGAAAATTGTTGATGTGCGTATAAAAAATGCTTTTTACAGAATTCTTGTGGCAGACACAAAATACTAATAGTACAGCCTGTACGAGGTTTAACAGAGTTGCCATCCAGAGCACAAAAACAGATTACAAGTGGACAAGGAAGGCAAACGTTTTTTTGTATATGTGTAACCCACCCAAGATATTTGTTATTTAACCACATTGAAACTGCTAAAATTTATAAAATCACCAGAAATTTGCTTGATTCATCTATAGTCCTTTGTGAGAAAGAATACTTTCTGATATCAAATCCACGCAGTTCTTTTACTGATGTTAAAACAACTATATCATAATTTCTCAACATCTTTCTCACTAAGGTTGTTAAACCTCGTTATTTTATTTTTGTAGCATAGGTGTTCTTGAATAATCATTTTAAATTGCTGTTCTCTGCAGAATTAGAAAACAAATTAAATTTTAAAACTTGAAAACTTACTTTGGGCAAGCTCAGAGTTCCCTTTCTGGGATGCTGCCTTTGCATAATTTCCATTGGTTGAACTTGTTTCTAATGTGGCAGAAGTAGCATCGTTTTGAGGTTCCGTAGTGCTTGCTGGTACTTTGGACGGCATAGGTGCATTTGTTGTTGCCGTTGTAGACTTTATTGTTCTTGTCACAGGTGGCTTTGTTGTAGGTGCAGCTGTAGAAGGGTCTTCATGCTTAGTTGACTGAGTAGGTTTTGTTGTTGCTGTGGTTGTGGTTTGTGTCATAGGTGTTGTTGTTGCTGTGGTTGTGGTTTGTGTCATAGGTGTGGTTGTGGTTGTGGTTTGTGTCATAGGTGTTGTGGCAGTTGTTGTTGTCACAGGATTGATTTTGCACTGCAGTTTAAAGCTTGCTTTGTGAGACACTGAAAGTAAATAAGATGCATTATATTAACCATTCCAATTCTGTTATATTCAAACAGATACTAACATTGTAACAAATTGTGGTTCCATAAAAGAAATTATAGGCTATAATTTTATTGATAATAAACTTTTATATTTTTGATTAGAACTACCGGTAGGCATTTAATTTGATTTTGGACAAGTAATGGCTGTATAATAAATTAATAATGTATAAGCACAACATTTTAATTATTACCACCAACAAACATGTGATAACAGTACATACAATCTAAACTAGCCAAAGCTGTTGGAATTATAAGTAAAGCTAGAAAAACCCTGAGTACATCATCCCTTGTAACATTATACTATACATTTTATAGCCATATCTAACTTATTATGTGGGGAGGAACGTATAATACACATTTTAGTTATCTATTCAAATTGCAGAAGTATGCAATTCAGCTAATTATGTCAGCGCCATACAGAGCGCACACAGACCAGCTGTCAAATTTTACCAATAAGAAAAACTACAAATACACCGTTGTGCTGTATATGTATAAAATTGCTCAGATTATGTTTCCGTCGGTTATGACAAGGATGTTCATTAGAAATAACTAACTCCACAAACATAGGACATAACATATTAATGACTTATATAAATATCATTCTTTGTTGCAATTTTAAATGAAGTATTTATGAAAATAGTACTGCTGTGATTTATGTTGCTGTTTTTCTTCGTCAGTTACACAATCTGTTATCTTGCACCATGAAATTTACTACCTGGTATGTATTACACGTATTGTAAGGGCTAATCAGCCACTAATGGCTTAAATTTACACCTCATTATAGGTACTATGACAATCTGTAATCAAAATGAATGTAATGTATCATAGTTTCTGTAATAAACCATTATTATTATTATAACAGAGCATGTACCCGGGTATGTATAACCTACCACTTATGCTAATGAAGACTATGCCTTGAGTTTGACCCTGTGGTATGTACTCAAAGTGCAGCTGTTTGCCTCCATCTTTACACTGCAGCTCGCCAGCCTTGCAGAAGTCTGTTGATTGATCTTCCTCATCAACCATATTCACATAGTCTGTGCACTTGCCATCTGCTTGAAGCAGCAACTTAACTTCTACAGTAACATTCTCAGGGATGGTGGCCGTGCACTGACATCTGATGGCATTTTCTGGTGTTATTGCATTGTTGATATATGCGAGATAACCTTCCCATGATATGTCACTGCAGAACCCTGTAGATATGGCCTTTTCACCAGATTGTGCTGGAAAAAACCATGTAATACAAAGTATGAATAGCATGTCCGGACTGTCAGCAAACCTATGTAGGTAAGACCAGTAGAGCTCTGGGAACCCGACTTAACGAACATGGTAACACCAGTGAATGAGGGCCACAACATCACGGCCAAAGACGCAACAGTGCTCGCCTCAGAAAACAAATTCTGGCGAAGGAAAATCAGTAAAACAAGAGAGAGGCTAGAGAGAGGCTACCAGCCATCAACAGAGACACTGGGTTCTTGGAACTGATGTCATGTGACGACCACCAACAAAGTCGCATGATGACCGAGAATTAGCAGTTTGAATTGTGTTGTTTTATGAAGAATTGCACTTAGCATTTAATTAAAGATTTTTAATTTAATTAAAGACTAGGAATTTGAAACTCACATCGATGTTTCGACGCCTTTGGCAACTTTCATCAGGAACTGTTCGTCCTGTGTTCGCCAGATGGTATGGTGAGCAGGCTGCCCCATACGTGACTCTCTGTCCACCACTCTGACACCTTCCTAGTCTATGACATAGATGTTTCTGTCCGCATGGTCAGTTATCACTGACTTGTGTTCAGCGGTGGTTGATCCGTTTCTTTTCTCTTGAGTGAAACATCTGGGTTGTTATAATTTCAACTTCTTTCTTGAGTGCTTCTAGTCTTGTGCTAAATGTTCTCCCCATTTCCACAATGTATGTGTTGTTGCAGGTCCTACAGGGGTTTGGGCATACCCAGTCTGTCTTATTGCCTTCCATTTTGTCTTTTGGGTGTACTAATATTTTTCTAAGGTTTAGGTGTGGTCTGACAACTAACGCGATATCATGATGTTTTAGTATGCACTATTCCGGTTCTGTCACTCCTTGCACATATGGTATAGTGACCGTACCTCTCGACTTGTCTGTGTTCTTCCTATCCTTGGTCTTTCCCCTCTTGTTTTGTTGTTGTTCCCTTATCTTCCTTATATTCCAACTTGGGTGCCCGCACTGCTCTAGCACCTTGGTGATGTGCTCCACCTCTTTCTCTCTGTCCTTTGGCTCAGTTACAATGTTGCATCTGATCAGTAATATTTAGATGACACCTAGTTTCTGATGTCGTGGATGCTGTAAACTAAAGTTCAGATACTGGTCAGTTTGGGTCTTCTTTTGATACACTAGGAGTTTTAATGGTTCCATCCTCTTTCCGTACCATCAGTGTGTCTAAGAACTGCAGCGACCCTTCACTCTTTTCTTCATACGTGAACTTGATGTTGCCTGTTGCATCAATGGTGTTGAGGTGATCTGTCAATTGTTGTTGACACCCCTTCCTCATGACTTCCATTACGTCAACGCTTCCATAGTCTGGGCTGACAAGTTACTGGAGCTGTGGCGATGGCTTGTTGTTCCAGCCATTCCATAAATACATTGGCTATCACTGGTGACACTGGGCTTCCCATCACGGTGCCGAACTTCTGTTTGTAAATTGTATCCCTGAAGCTGAAATGTGTTGTTATTTCGATGAACTTCAACAGCTCTGCAATGTCATCCACATTTAGGTTTGTCCATGTATAGTTACAATGTTGTGTCCTCCTCAAGTCGTCGATGTGAGTTTCAAATTCCTAGTTGTGTACTAAGAAAAATCATGATTTACTTATTCTTCTAATTTGATGAACATTTTCATGAATTGTATTTAATGTTTATAGGACTTTTTTCAATTTTACAAGAATGTATACATTGTTTTGAGTTTTAAAAGCAATATGTTTAGGTTGATGATCAGGGCAGTGCATTGTGACAAAAATGAAATAAATTTTGTTACATGCAAATATATGGCATACATAAAATGTGTATTTAAGGTAGGTAGTATGGATTCCACCAAAAATCTTTAGTTTTCAACACAGATCAACCATATTTGGTATGCAGATACATACCAACATAGTTAAGTTTTTTTTTCATGTTTCGCATAAATTATGCAAATTAGGTATCAATTATGGCCACCATAATAGGGAAAATTAGGTATTTTTTTCCGCGCTCTAACCAAAAACGTATTCAAGTTACAAGCTTGTAATTTAGCACAGGGATTACTGTTATGCATATCTACTGCATGAATATCACAGAAATGAGATATGTTGTGTTGTTTACGTGAAAAAATATTTTTTTTAGAAAAAACCTATTTTGTGTAAATTTTTCACATAATTGACACCTATAATTCAGAAACCATTAAATATATTATGATTTATTTTAATTCATGCAGTATATATACTCATTAGGCACTGCGGTGCAAAATGTTTTGCAGTTATACCCAGTATTTATTCTACTAGAGTGCAGCAACTTTAAGTACTCACTGCAAAAATGGTATTCCGAGAAAACGATGATAACATAATTTTGTATAACCAAATTCTGCCAAAAGCCGTCCAAAGAAACCTCAATATTGCCACTTTTTATTACTTTTTCAGCTAATATTTTAACTGCATATTGAGGTAAGGATATGAAAGTACATAAATAGCAAAGAAAGTCCTTTTCAAAAAAAAATTCCAAAAATCACTTTTTGAATCCATACTACCTACCTTAATGCACTTATTTATTAATCGTATTGTAGGGTTCTCTGGCATTGACAT
Source organism: Escarpia spicata (assembly GCA_963995525.1). Classification (NCBI taxonomy): domain Eukaryota; kingdom Metazoa; phylum Annelida; class Polychaeta; order Sabellida; family Siboglinidae; genus Escarpia; species Escarpia spicata. The sequence continues at coordinate 25,840,268 of OZ023218.1, forward strand.
CACTTATAAAACAATTGTATAATTCTTTGGTATTAATATTACTGTTTACACATGAGAACTAATCATATTTTCTCCAGTATGTTAAGTTTGCTAATCACTCTCTTAAAGTTATTTTACCACATTGTTTATAAGTAATTATTACTCAATGAAGCAATAGTGTCCATGTCATATTGACTGAACCAACAACTTTGCCTACCTGGTTCACATTTGTAGGTGACTGTAACAAACTTGCTGCCCGTGTAGCTTGAGCATGCTGTACTGCTGTCAGATACAGACATCGTGCAGGAGTTCTTAGTCTGACATGTCTTTGAGACACCTTTGGTGAGGTCTGACAGGGTACACGCATCAATACTGCTGAGATCTGTCGGACATGATCCAGTCTTGACCACTTTGTGGACAGCCTCCTTGACGATTATGGTATGGCCTACTGGACATTTAATAAAAAAATGTCCATTCGCAAGGCAGAAGGGTTCTTCTTCATAGACTACAACAGATTGGGAAAAAACTGTAGATCTGAACCATATATGTTATCATTTATTGTTGTCAGAACTTGTGGATTGGTTGACATGCTTGTTTAAAACAGTAACCTGGTGGTCACAAAGTATGTTGTGCTGATAAAATGCACTAACCTTACCATGTTGATTAAATTACCCAGATGGTCTTCTCACATACATAGGTGGTGATTTTTGATGGTCAATCATTAGTTGATCCATATTATGAATTATAAAAGGACGATATCTTCTATATTTTAAAACAATTTGTTCTGTTTGTTTGTGCACCCACATCTCCGTTAGTTTTGCATGTAGCGGGCTGAAATTTCAACCCAGCTGTTGCTGGTTACGTCAGTTAGACGGGTGAGCAATTGAGATTGAGACTTCTGGCAGAAGGTTGTCCTAACAACTAGGCCAATTTATTAATGCGGGTAGGCTGGAAACATTTGGGATGGGTTTGGGGTGTCTGGTACATATGACTGCCTTTTTTCCCCGAGCAATGCTGGGTAACCCAGCTAGTAAAAGTATAGAGAATGTATGTGATGGCGGAAGTTTGAGACTCCTGTTCTCTTATAAGGTTCTTTCAGAAGTTGTCATACAGACAATACGTGACAGTCTCTTACAGCACTATTATTGCAATTATGGAACACACACTAATCAAACTATGTGCATCTAGCCTGTTCTACATGTTGCATATTCGCCATGTATCACACATACCTGTTATGCAACATTCAGCCAATGAATTAGTGAAGAACATGTGACTGTGAATCAGTCAAAACTAAACTTTATTATTATTTAATGTGCACCAGTAGCTACAGAAGAATACAAATTTTTGTGTAATACATTTTACATATTGAATCACAGGTGAAAGTGTTACCTCTCGGTCACTGACAGGTGTAGTAAATGTAGACTAGCAGATATTTGGTTTATGCTATCAAACTTATTGTAAAGGTCTTTTCACAGCGTTCACCAAGCATGCACTTTACGTTTACGGCATGCATCATTGCACTGTATGTGATACACATCAGTTACAGTAGCAGCTTGGCTAAGACGTGTTTTTCTGTTTGTATAACCAGTAACAGTACTAGGCTTTCATTTTAGATTTAAAACACCTGAAGATCTGTAATGGGTTTGTTGTGTTTGAATTACAAGAGTATGCAATTTATCAGTGATCAAATGGCTTGGGTTCTTATTGCTATTTCTTACAGCTATTCAGCTTTCATATTTTTTGTTTGAATGCTTCCCAGAGAAGTTGAGATGGTGTTTGATTGAACAGGTCTGACAGGTAGTAAAGTGTGATGTGTTTTGTGCAGTCCTAAAGACTGGATATTGCGCTATATAAGAACGTACCTTTGGTATTCATGTCCTGGTTTTATTGATGAATATGAAAAATTATTTTTTTATACAAAAGATTTATGTGTAGCAGTTAACCCATTTGTGTAGTCGATTTTACCAGACAATCTTGATGTATGCCAGATTTGAGTCTCACTGCCAAATATTCAATGCGAGTTGTTCAGTATGTGACTGGTGGTGCATGATAACATTATTTTAATCTTGCCATGGTTTAAAAAAAGGTAAACAAGCACTGATGACACATTCTGTTATGTCCAACCTTCAAGAAGAACATAAATTAAAAGCCAAATGCTTCATCAAAATTATCCCACGTCTGAGCATTGCCCAGTAATTTCCTGGAAGAAGGAAAAGACATCAGCCAAACAAAATATATATTAACTTCAAACTGTTACATCTACATTGTAAATGGATAGAACCAATTGCTGTACATATTTCCATAATCCTGTGGGCAATATCACCATGTGTAATTAATATAACCCTGGGTGATATGGTTATTCCTGTGACTGTTGTCCATGGCAATGAGTTCACCATTCATAAATCATATTTTTTAACACCTTGTCAACCTTAAGCCTCTGAGTAGTACTTATCATATATGTATACATTCCAAACATACACAGCCACACCTACCTGTTACACAAGCTGTACAAACTTTGACCATCAGGAGAATACCCACAGCTGTCAGAATCTGATTTGTTCCAACCATCGTAACTGGTGCAGATCCACAGGCAACACTCACGAATGTAGTCAATGTTATAAAATGACTAAAAGGAAGTCTGCAGTGCTCAAATAAACAGCATGTGACACCCAGTCAAGTAAATTCACCTGGTGATTCAACCCCTGAACTCAATCTCTGAGGTTATGGTCCAGTGCTTCTCTATGGCAAGTTTCAGATGTCTGCCTTTCTACGGTTTGGAGGACTGCCAAGGAAAAGAATGATTTTGCATGATTAAAACTTCTTTCTTATCGACACATGGGTGGTATTCATGCAATCTAGGCCACATATTTGTGTATGGGAATATTGCCACATACAATATACCCATGCCATGATTTGCCACACACATTATTTACTTTATACAGAGGCATTCACTGTTCCAGTTTTTGACTCCGTGTTCATATGCGATCATGGGTGATCATTGAAACCCATGTTTTGCATGGGCTATGAAGTGTATCAATTGCTATGTGAACAAAGGTTCAAATGTACAGGGTAGACCTATGGAAGGATTAGGAAAATGTCACACTAACAAGCAACATGTGATTGTACCAGTTTTAGGAAAATTAGTTAACCATCTGTATTTTGACAGTATAACTCCCTATTAAATAACCTACAAACAACTGAAGAAAACAACACAGGGTTAAGATGGAGATTCATGTCAAAACTTGAAGACTTGGACTTCGCAGATGACATTGCGCTGGTGTCATCAAGTTACAGACATATGCAAGCAAAGGCAACAAAGATGAATGCATTCGCATCAAAAACCGGCCTAAAAATAAAAAATAAAAAAATGAAATACTGAGGATAAACAGCAAATGCAACAACAGAATACGGATTGATGACCAATAACTGAATGAAGTAGAGAAATATACATACCTAGGTGCAAATATCAGCAAGCAAGGAGGAGGGCGTGATGATATTAACAGAATACGAAAAGCAAGGATATCATTCATGAAACTCAAGCAGATATGGAGCTCAAATGTGTACACTTTAAAAACTAAACTCAGATTATACAATACTCTGGTCAAATCAGCACTGACATGGACGCCGGAAGGAACAAGAAAAGTTGGTCGACCAAAAACAATGTGGAGAACCACAGTGGAAAAAGAACAAAAACAACTGAGCTGGGCAACTGAGCAAAGCCAGACACATAGTCGTTGACAGGGCGAGATGGTGGAGTCGCACAGCAGCCCGAAGAGGATAGGTAAGGTAAGGTAAATAACCTACACATTTGTAATTTGAAACATCAATACAAGTTTAATTAATTTCCATTTTTCATGTCGATTCATGTGGATCCACCAAATATAATACCAGTGTTATCACAGGTTCAAGAAGGTGTATAGCCACCCACTTGTGAAGTGGCAGGTCACAGAATGGAGGAATCACCAGATGTCACTATGACACTGCCCACTACTTAATTATGCTTAACAGAACAGCGCACAATTTCCTTAGATATAACAACTTCCCCCTGGCAATTACAATGAGTAAGTGTTGGGTGTGATAACGTAGATCCATTGTTGATAGTAATGTATGCCAATGATGGTATGGTTAAGTGCAAATTTTACTTATTTCCTGAAGTTGTTTGCAGAACTGAGAACACCACTTTTTCTGAAGACTAGCTGATTGAATAGTAGCCCTACAGTTAGAGCACCAGTTGTCGACCAGGGGAATGGGGGTTTGAGACCACCAGCTGTTGCTTGAGTCATTTTGTTCATCCCAATTTGCCTGATTTTTAAAGAGACACTAAACCAAAGGTCTCTTCAACCTGCTGACTATGCCACGGGAAGTAAAATATCTATATGGTTTAAATGTCTACCCTCGCATAATCTTGCTTTATCTGTACTATTTGGGCACATTTAACATGTCTTCTCCAGTGTTTCCTAACTCTGGCCATGTGTTAATTTGGCTTTGGCAGGTGGAGTTTTCAATCTTTTGTCAATATTGAGCTTTGAATCTAGTATGATATTGGTATAGAGTAAATTACAATAAATTATGGATCCGATGGTCAAAACTCAAGCTTGATTCACTGACTTGTTGATTTATACATTATTATGTGATCATAATTCAGAAGTACTTATGAGTTATTAGTGAATATAGTTTAAAAGTACTTGAATATTTAAGCACTTTTGGAAATACTGAATTACCAATACATGTACTTTTGATTTTTGAGCAAATGTTCTTAGTACAAGTATTGAAAAAGTGTACTTAAGTATAAACAATACTGTATATGGCACAGCACTGTGTAGTAAGTGAATTAGCAAATACATTCTGTCGCAAATGTAAAGAAACAATATGGAAACAACAAATGCTTCAAAATGTGATTACAAACTACAGACTTATGATTAATGGGAAAATATTGTGACTCATGGCATCTTTCATGTAGCCCATTACTCAGTCAGTACCAAAGTCGTCCACTGATGTTGTTTACATCAGCACAGCATGTTTTCCATAGACACGGTTGACCAATTTTTAAGGTCACTCGTGATGTTGGCAGTGTGTCTGGTAGTAACTGTGTAGCCATGTTTGCTGGTGTTATGTGGATTGTGCGACAACAGTCCACCTGTTTGCTCATTATCATGGTGAATAGGATGAAGTGAAAAGAGTTGTAAACCTATCTTTTCAATATCCTCCCTAGCTTCCTAGCACATCCATCCATTTGTTGACGACTTTTCGCCTAGCACACGAGTATGAGTATGCTTAATCCTTTGGTTTTGGTGCGCCACTGAGCTCGGATTGTCTGAGGATATTGGCGCGTTGGAAGTCATTTATTATTATTATTATAAACAAGCACCTTGTAATCGTAAGCTTAACATATTAATAACTCGCATGGTTTTGTTTTGATTGTTTGAAAAGATGTAAACACTGATTTCACTTATGTCAAATTGTGCAGACAGAATAAAGTTGTGGTTGTTGAAGCAAATTATTTATTTATTGTTACATTTTATCTTGTAAATGACTGATTTCAGTTGCATTCAGTCAATATCAAAAGTCATACAGTCAAATCTGGAGTTGCTGTATTGTAATCCACCAGGTGACACCACTGTACCATGGCATTGTTGAGAGATACACTAGCAGAACAGTATTCTGTGTAACCATGGGCTCATTTTAATTGTTACTTTATGTTTAAATAATTAATTCAGTTAAGTTATCTTAAACATGCTTGTGTTATTCATAGGTATTATTTAATTTCCTTGTTCCCCAGTGACATTTCTGCCATTCCTATAGCCCCCACCACCAGGTGGAGTTACTGTTATCTCTTGGAATTGCTGGGTTTTTTCTGGAAAAGGAAATAATTCTCAAGCACCTGACCAGCCGCATCACAAAATACTAGGGCTTTTCAGCTTATTTTGTTTTTTTTATAGATTGCCATAGTATACCCCCGGTAATTGTTAGGGTTGCTGTCGCGGATGGAAGAGGGTACATCTGTGGTATGTGTCGGACCAAGGGCTAAGCCATCAATCACTTCCTTTCCTCTGTGGTCCAGGGCTTTCCAGATCTACATGTCAATCTACCTGACCCAACCCATTAATTACCCAGAAGGCCCAGCAATGTTAAAATATATTCAGACGATTCGGGATCTGTCAGAACGGGGTAGTAATTGGCAGGGGTATGATGAATCTTTCCGTGCAATGCGAATGCTGCATAACTGGGGATGGGACACAGTGGAATCTGAGCTTTGGCTTCAGGCAGGTAGGACGGTGGGTGTTCCATACGGAGGCGCCCCCTTTCATGGCAAGGGTGGGGCCCGCCGGCCACCACCTCAAAGTGCAAACCCCTGCTTTACATACAACAAGGCCCTGCCCTGCGACAGTCGCAGATGTCGCTACCAACATAAATGTAAGCGATGTGGTGCAGGATACCCGGCTGCACAGTGTACCCGTTTCAACAGTAGACAGGCCAGTACAGGCATGTATCCTGCAGTTGCCCAGCGCAATAACCCCAGACAGTAAGCAGCAGCTGCTGCCATCACCGGTTTCCCCATCAGTATTACATGATGTATTACAAGATTATGATAGTAAGCTAGCCCAATATCTGCTTCATGGTTTTACTTATGGTTTTAGAATAGGGTGTATTGGCCTGCCAGTGCAACATCAAGCGATGATAACAAACCTGAAATCTGCATTTACATACCCAGAAATAATAGATGCCAAGATTGCAAAAGAATTGAACCTAGGTCGTATTATCGGACCCTACAACGCGGCACCTAATGTTCCAAATTTCAGGGTCTCCCCACTTGGAGTATCGGGTAATTCACCATTTGTCGTATCCAGGGGGATCATCTGTTAATGATTGTATCCCACGAGAATTCTCTTCTGTGCAGTATGCCACAGTGCAGGATGTCATTACTTTCATAAAGAAATCTCCTCGCACAATTTTTCTGGGTAAGTTGGACAAGTTAATACCAGTATCCCCGCAAGACACGCCTTTGTTAGGGTTTCAATGGAGGAGCAAATTTTATATGGATGCTGTTCTTCCCATGGGGTGTGCTAGCTCGTGCTCAATTTTCGAAGCGTTCAGTAGTGCTTTGGAGTGGGTAGCTAAGACTAAGTTGGGTGTTTCAGAAATGTTTCATTATATCGATGACTTCCTGTTTCTCACAGATTCTTCTGCAAAATGTACAACTGATATGAATGCATTCATATCACTCTGTGGGCAGATGGGTGTGCCACTAGCGCCAGAGAAAACACAGGGTCCTGCTACTGTACTTCCTTTCCTAGGCATTACATTGGACACGGTGAGGTTAGAAGTCAGACTCCCCGAGGATAAGCTAGACAAATGTAAGTCACTAGTGTCTGAGTTCTTAGCAAAACAGAAAGTCACTCTTCAGCAACTCCAATCATTGATCGGCTTTTTAGGACATGTTTCATGTGTGGTAGTGGCCGGAAGGTGTTGTTTAAGGCGCCTTATCGATCTAACTGTCGGCGTAACCAGACCTGATCATCATATTAGGCTGACTCGACAGGCGAAGCTTGACTTGAGAGTATGGCAGGAATTTTTGAGAAATTTCAATGGTAGGGCATTTTTCCTGAATGAGAAGTTTCGCACAGGCAAATGTTTGGATCTATACACCGATGCATCGGGCAGCGTAGGATACGGGGCAGTGTATGGCAAGGAATGGTTTTGGGGAGAATGGCCTCAATCATGGTTTTCACGGAACATTGCAATGTTAGAGTTGTTCCCTATCATGGCTGCGGTAGAAGTCTGGGGGGAGGCATGGGCAAATCAGAGCATACGCTTCTTTACAGATAATGAAGCACTCGTGTCAGTTATTAATAAACAGACATCGCGAACCCCAAATTATGACTCTACTTCGCAGGATGATCCTCACTTGCCTGACGTTCAATATAAACTTTATGGCATGTCATGTGCCGGGTCGAGTTAACATTTTGGCAGACAGGTTGTCACGTTGTCAGTTGGAGGAGTATAGAATGTTGGCTCCATGGGCTAATGCCATGCCAATCGATCTGCCAGCTAATATCTTGCCACAATTTATAACAAGGTGTTTAAAGAAACCATGATAGAGGATGTGCAGACTTGTCACGGGCGAGCTCTTGCAGTCCTGGTAGAGTGGCGCACCTTATGTGGGTTTTTGGACAGTGTTACAATGCTAGGGAGGCTTGTCACGGGCGAGATCTAATCTTTGTAAGTAGCATAGTGCTTTGGCTGTTAAAATGATGGAGCTATGATAGGTTAGAATGGTAGCAAGACTTGTCACGGGTGAGATCTTCCAAGCTTTCTTGTACGTAGCACAGCACTTGGGTTGTTACAATGATGGGTGCTATGATAAGTTAGAATGATACCAAGACTTGTCACGGTCGAGATCTTCCAGTCCTTGTATATATAGATATAGGAGTCCTCATTTGAGGTGGGGTGGTCACATGCTCAGGTGACCTTGTGGCGGAATGGCCCCACCTCTCTTTAGTATGTTTTAATAAGTAGTACCCCGTAGTTTCAGTTGTCAAAATGTTTGTGAAACATCTTTTTGAGGTTTTATGTATTATCTACCACTATTTTAATGTAGTGCTTTATAATGTGGGCCGTTATTTAGAATGTATAGGCTAAGTAAACGGGGCAATGTTTAAGACGTCAAATGGCCCACATTTGTTTGTGTAAATATTTGCATGTTATAACTCATCCAATAATCCGGTGAGTAATAAATAACTGTCAGAAGGTTATTCTGGCCATATTCTACCATATCTGTTGTTGACCTGTTGCATTGCGTAAATAATGTTTTGAAAACCAAATAATATAGTCCATGGGCCAATACACATGCCGGTACCATTTTGAGGGACAAAGGCTCGCTATATTTGTTTGGAAGAACAATACCTTGGGCACATTTTTCAGTATGACGGACATTCCCAAATGGTAGCTTTATACCTTTTTGTGGGAAAATATGCTTTTTTGGGGTAAAATCACGATTTTTGAAATTGTTCTTTTAAAAAAGGGAATGCACAGCTAGAAAAAATTCCAAAAGTGGAAATTATGACCAGTATAAGTGTTGATTTTTTATTCCATTTATTCAAAATTTTTCTCAACGGTTGCCATGGAAATGGCCATTTTGAGGCAAAAAATACGTTTTTTTGTGACAACACTTTAAAAATTCATATCTCAGGATTCATATGAAATATTTGGGTGCTTTCAATGGCAAACCCATTCTGGGATACCCAGGCAGTTTTTCAGTTACCTTTGTGTACAATATATGTGGCAGAATGGTCAGTTTCAGGGTAAAATCATCAGTTTCGAAATGCCGTTTTTAGGAAAATGGCAGAAAAGAGTGATTTTGAGATTTCCTTGCTATACAACATCTGGCTATGCCCAAAGCTGTCAAAGTTGAATATATCGGTAAAAACCCATTGCAAAATGATTTTTATTCATTGATATTCCTAAGGTCCCATTGATGAGTGGCTACCATGGTAACACGTACATTTATATTTTTTTCACTTGTTATCATAGTTGATTTGAATAATGGCTGCCGAGGTTACAGACATTTTTGGGCACAGCATGTAGTCTTTTACAGTGAAATATTCAATTCATGCCTCAGTTACAAACTTTTCAACATGACAAATATGAATGTCACCATTATCCAGGATAATGAGTAAGGTGATCTTTAGGTAAAATATCATTTAAACAATAGTCTGATAATCACTATTTATTTCCTTTGAAGTCAAACATCCATTTGAAAGTCATCCTGATTTGTATATCAAGATATGACTGGAAATAGATACATGTGGATCACTTTGGTGGACTAAAAGACCAGAAACGAACTCCCCCGCAATGGTAATTACCAGGTGGCATATTTTGAAGCTATTGTATCACAGGAATTACACATACAGCCCATGGACATTTTGCAACACAGTCATTTAACAATTCAAACATCGTCATCGTCACTTTCCCCAGCAATAGGTGTCGGGTCCTCTCATTCATCTTCGTCCGCAATCTGGTTGGCAAAGTTTTGCTTGCGACACATCAGAGTACATTTAAGACCATTTGCGATGCATTGGCAGTCATTGCTATCCCATGCCCGGTTACAGTTGCATTTCATCAGCTCCAGAAAAGTTGATGGTGCTGGTAGAATGGTCATCCATTGCACATCAAGGTCACCATCTTCATCGATAATCCATCCATGACTTGTCGGCTGCGGGACGTCTGGTTTTGCTTGAAGTGACCTGGGCCATATTGCAGCCTGATAGTTGGTCCGTCTAGTATGCTGTTGGAGGCAGTCTCTGCAAGGTGGGAGAGATGATGAGCTAATACCTCCCCTGTTGGCACAGAAAAGCTTGTACCGGAATTCATTGACTCTGCCGGTCACTCCTTTTGAGGCATATAGACTGCACAAAAATTCCTCAAGCTTCTGGTTGAATTCCCACGACTGTCCAAGATCAGTGAAACATTGTTGATAATCCTCCTCTTTTCTCAATATTTTCAGACGTCTAACCTTTCCTTTTCCTGAGAAGGAGCTGATGGAGTCGCATCCGGTAAATGTTTACCTAATGTCGAAGCTACCTTGTCTATGTCTACAATCTTTTCCCGAGTTTTGGTTCCTCTCCTTTGGTAAAGGTGGCATGGGATATCGGACTTCAGATCTAATGCAAGCACCATTATGTCAGTGTCTTGAGCATTGATTATGATAACAACATGGCTGTATCCATTTTTTGCTGCATCTACAGCATGGAGCAAGACCTTGGTGTTGGCCTCCTCGTGTGTTGATGTGAGCTAATAAATCTAAACGCAGCTGCCTCTGGTTATTTTGAAGCATTTTTCTTCACAGGTCATGAAGATAGTCTTGTTGCCGATGCTCTCCCTATGCTTCTCATCCTTCCATTCTTCAATCAGAAATCGTATGAGACTGCTTTTGCTGTATGGATCCTGCAGTAGTTTTCTCCATTGGTGGATTTCATGACCAGGCGCAAATGTCCTGAACCTGACTCCTTCATCTGATCCACGTTTTCTTCTCTCAGCATTCTTTATAGACACTTCTCTGTAGACATCGAACACAACATAAATTCTATTACTGTCCCTGCCTTCATGTAAATACTATGCCCAATGCATTCTTTGATAATTGAGCCAATTTTGAGGCGTTGCAGAAGTGCCATCCCATTGATGATGTTTGCATTAGGCTGTGGCAGTCTCAGCAGCTGATATGCCCTGTGCCAGAGCTTCAGGTAGAGTTGAATTGGTTGTCTTTTGAATTGAACCATCCGGTGTCGCCAAAGCTCATGGTATTGGGCCCAATGGGTACGCCGATACATCTTGTAGATGAATGTCACGAGCCTGCACAGCGACTATCATGTTCACAAATAACCGCCGATCAGCTTCCAGGACAATCAGTTTACCCTTTTCATGTGTCAGTTTAATCTTCTTCTTCAAGACAGAAAATTTTTTCAACTTCAGCTTGTTAATTTTCTGATGAAACGGCTGTTTCTGTGGATCTGTGTCAAAACGGTCCTTTTTGAATTTCTCATAGGCCTCTTTTCCAGCTGTGTGCGCTTGCTTGATGTCTTTGGCAACCTCCACTGGTGCAAACCTCCCACTTGAGATGCTGACAAGTTCGTGATGATTCCCACTCATTGGATTAATCCATTCTTCTTCCAGAATATGAATTGCAGAATTTACGTCAGAATGGTCCATCTCTCTTATTTGTCTCAAAGAAAGGCTGCGATACTCTGAGGTCAAATAGTACCTGCTGACAGCTGAGGCTTTCAAGCTGAATCCTTTTGTACCTCCTGCCATTTTGGTGTCCCTATTGACCGTTTCCTCAATTGTCTGATCAACGGGGATTTTCCCAAAAGGATTTCTTGACTCACGTTGAACGAAGAAGCCTCCGTTTGACAAGTAAGCATGCGCATCTGGGTGGCTACTGGCTATTCGGGACATTTGTGCCAAGTAGACTGAACCATAACGTGAGTAGTTTATCCAGTCGTATGCGAAGGCCCAGTACAGCAGAGCTTGGAAAGAGTGGAGATGCAACAACCAGTCTCCTTCTCTAGATGCACGTATCAGATCCAGCATGATGTCCACCATATCGATGTAGGGCATCCAGAAGGCTGCAAGCTCTCCTCTACTTCCATATTGTGTACTGTCAAGGAATGTCTCAAAGTAGCTAAGAATCTACTATGCTTGGATTGGTCAAGACGTCATTAAGAGATGACTGACATAAATCATCACATGCTGCATCAATGCATCTAATTGCATCTTCAAGCTCTGGTTTATCATTCGGGTGCGAAGCTTTCAGCAATGGTACAAATTCCTTCCATGCTAACCGGAGAAGTGCTTCATACACCAATTTATGAAGCCTCACTCCACGATTATACTGGCGTCCTTCCAGCACTGCCTGGACAAAACCCACTGCAATGATTCCTGATTCGACAGCCAATTCTCTTAGACCAGCATCTTGGAATCGCTTCCCAATGACTGATAGAAAGTTGAGGACTGCATGGAAGTCACCCATTCTCAAAATGATGCCTTCAAAGTATTCATTATGCTTCCAGACGATTTCGGATGCCTTCGCGTACGAGGCCTGATCAAAGACACATATAATGCAGGGTAACTGAAGCTCCTGCCTGATCTTCTGGGACTGATTCAGTTTATATATAAAATACTGTTGCCATCTATGTTGCTGGTGCATTGATACTAGGCAGATAAAATATCTTATTTCAACGAACTTCTACTTTATTTCTTGTCAGAACGTTGAAGCCAGTCCAACTTGGGACACTTGTGTCTGTCAGCCGAGAAAGCACCCAAATACGGTTTTTCTTTTGTGCACTTTCAACTACCCCCCCACTGTCTTATTCTTTTTGATTTTACCGATATACTCAACTTTGACAGCTTTGGGCATAGGTACGTGTCTTATAGCAAGGAAATCTCAAAATCACTCTTTTCTGAAATTTTTCTAAAAACGGCATTTCAAAACTGATGTTTTTACCCCGAAACTGACCATTCTGCCTAAATATATTGTAAACAAAGGTAACTGAAAAACTGCCTGTGTATCTCAGAATGGGTTTGCCATTGAAAGCACCCAAATATTTAATGTGAATCCTGAGATATGAATTTTTTATTTTTTTTCACCAAAAACGTATTTTTGCCCCAAAATGGCCGTTTCCATGGCAACCGTTGAGACCATTTTTGAATAAATGATACCAAAAAATCAACATTTATACTGGTCATAATTGCCACTTTTGGAATTTTTTTCTAGCTGTACATTCCCTTTTATAAAAGAACAATTTCAAAAAACGTGATTTTACCCCAAAAAAACCTATTTTCCCACAAAAAAGGTATTAAGCTACCACTTGGGAAAGTCCATCATACTAAAAATTGTGCCCAAGGTGATGATCTTTCAAAAAAATATAGTGAGCCTTTGTCCATCAAAATGGTACCGGCATGTGATTGTTTGGGTATTGGCCCATGGCCTAATGTTGCAAAATTATGAAATTAGCTGCAAATGTATACAGTAAGTTAGGGATCTGTTTGCGTATGTAAAAATTGCTGTTGGGCCAAGACTATTGAGAGCTCACAACCTGAATTAAGTTGAAAGAGATCTCAACGGTTTACAGTAAGCCAGCATCACTATACTGTAACATTTTCAGAATCCATTTTTTAACTTACCTTTTTTATTTGCATTTGACAAACAATGTCAGTTGCCAATTTATATATGTTGTAGTTATTTGATATTAAAATTATAAAATATTACAATGGAAATAAAATGTTATTATATACAATATATACAGCCATATGTCGGCAAGTTGTGATAAATGCTTTTTAGAAACCCAATACACAAATGGAAGTTAAAACACTAATTATAGTCCCCATTGGCATGTTAGTATTAGAACAAGTGACAGGAAGTTCCCTTTAACTACATCTCTTTGTACAGTGTTGTATTTTTGTAACTACAGTCATATATGTAGATAAAATATTGCGTTTTGTTGATTTTGCAGCTATCTTTTGTTCAGCAATTGCTCTGCCTTTGGTTCATCCTTGCAATGGCCCTCAGGTGACACTTTTTAAGCTGATGACGACTTGTTTGTCTCCTTGCCGCCATGAGTTTGTTGCTCTGGATAAAATACTTGTTGACTCGTGCTAAACCCAATTCTTCTGGCAGTGTATCTATGTATAGTCAGTATAGGCCTACCCAGTTTCAGATGCAACAATGTTTAAGCTTGAATAAACGTGTAACAAGCTCACAAATAGGTCATGTTGTATAAAAAATACTAACATAAAATTGTCAAAGCTGTTGATCATTCACCACAGGAAGCTCATCACTGATATTGTCACAAAACAGCAATGCAAACTGCAATACAGTAGCACTTCAGATGGCGAATGTCAATTGTTAATCTTTCGTTATATCGCAGTATGATCCGCATCCACAGTTTTTGGACATTGAAGGCTTTGGCAGCATTGCTATGACAAAACTGCAAACCAGTACAGTAGTAAATCAGATGGAGAATTGTCCATCTGTCACTATATCGCAGTGTCATCGACAATGACACTTGTGACATAGTGCATCTGTGGTGTGTCGTTGTCAACTGGTGTTCCTGTCTCCTGTTGTCTGGTCTGGTGTCTTTGGTTTGCAGTACGGGAACGGATTTCTAGATGTGCCTCCTTTCTTCGTATGGCCAGTTGGCCTTTCCTGAAACACAGTGAACACTGACATTATCTTGCTAGTCTAGTCTGTGACACATTAAAAACATTATGTATGTGGAACAGTCTTACGGTTGGATGAATTCTACAAAATTACCAAGTTCCTTCTTTCAACTTGTGTCCAACTGTTGTTGACGTCCAAGTCTTCACCTTTTCAACTTGTGTTCAACTTTGTCTTCATATTCAACCTGTGTTCAACTGTTGAACACAGGTTGAATGGCAGTTGAAGACAATTTTCAATAGTTGAAATTCAACTACCAACATAAAACAGTTGAAACTGGACTGAAACACAGTTGAGTTTCAACTGAGTTTCAAGTTAACCTCTTTGTTTGGGTGTGACCTGTTTATTTGCTCATTGGTTGCTTTTTGCAGGTGGGCATACTCATCGCAGGTACAGTATTGTACCAAATAAAATGTACACCAATTCCTTATAAGGCTTTTTA
Organism: Escarpia spicata; assembly: GCA_963995525.1. NCBI lineage: Eukaryota > Metazoa > Annelida > Polychaeta > Sabellida > Siboglinidae > Escarpia > Escarpia spicata. The sequence goes on from OZ023218.1 coordinate 25,855,402, forward strand.
ATTTGACAAACATGAGTACAACATAAATAGGTAGTGAATTTAATAGACTTGGGGATACCGTTTAAACATTTCTGAGGAATGCCAGTTGCAACTTATAGGACACTGCAGCAAAAGGCATCATGGCCACCACAAAATTCAAGGCATGCCACTCTGCATGTATCCAGATATTTGTTTGGGTGGCTGGACTGTGTTAGGACTTACTCAGCTGTAGGAAGACCTATCTCTGACAGTGGAGATGTGGTGTGGACTGAAGCATAATTGACACCAGAGAAATTGGAATTATGATAGAATATACCTAAGAAACTGCCAACTACTACCCGGATCAAGGGTCTATCCAATCCACAAATTCTCCCCTCCTTCCCTATTTATAACTTTCCCACTTGGGTGGCAAACTTTAGTCATTGACTACATTCAAATAGTCATGCCCAATGGTGGGAACACTCCTCCTTGCTGCCCTCTTATGGGACTCCACCTAACTATAGTTATGGCTCTACCATAATTAAGAGTGATGGAAGCTATATTTAACACTCACCACCACTGTATGAGTACAATCACACTGACTATGATGAGAATGATCACCATGGCGAACACACAAGCCGCAATAATAGGAACTACAAACAGACAAGAAAGACATTGCATTTATGCAGTCAGGCACAGTAATAAATTCTGCACTTGTTGTAAGTGGCACAGTTATTACAAAATAGGTTACGGTTATGTCATAACATTAAAACATCCACACCGGGAACAAAGGGCATATGATTGTTGTAATTGTTATTTTTAATTTGTTGTAAAATGAAATAATACTATGTCTTGAAGCATTGTTTGTTGCAAGTTAAAGTTGTAGTACTATCAACTTGTGGTAGGTAGATTTTATGCGCCATTGTTTACAAGAAACCTTCAATATTGACATTAACAAATTTAGTACTATATTTAGGAATGCGCATGTTGGCAGTTTGAATGTCCATCTGTAACATTGCAATGTCCTTAAATTCTGGACAATTATCAACATTTCAACTAATTCAGAGGGCAGAAGTGGGTGTGTGAGAATTAGTATGCTCTGTCTGAATAGGTAGATGTTGACAACTGTGAATGATCCCTTACAGTCTTTAAAGTATACTTAATGAGGACAGGGCCAATTGGAGTGATCAATGTCTACTTAATCCAAAGAATGTACTCAACATAAACTAGTTTTCTTCACCTACCAGCATCAGGGCCACTGCTGGAGACGTACGTCAGTGGCAGTTTGTCCAATATAGCCGATTTATCAGTAGCTTCTGTTGTTGGCTCTATTTCTTCTCTGACTGTTGTTGCCTCTGGAGTTTTCCCAGAGCTAGTGGCAGTTGGTGTGATGGTTGTTGCTGGTTTGGTGGTGGTTGTTGTTGGTATAGTTGTAGGTTTTGTTGCACTTGGTGTTGTAGTGGTTGTTGTTGTAGTAGTAGTTGATGTTGTAGTTGCTGGTGTAGTTGTTGGTGTTGTGGTTGTTGTGCCTGTTGATGTAGTGGTTGTTGGTGTGGTTGTTGATGGTGTAGTGGTTGTTGTTGGTGTAGTAGTTGTTGGTGTAGTAGTAGTTGTTGGTGTAGTAGTAGTTGTTGGTGTAGTTGTTGTTGGTGTAGTGGTTGTTGTTGGCGTAGTGGTAGTTGTTGTTGGCATAGTGGTGGTTGTTGTTGGTGTCGTGGTTGTTGGTGTCGTGGTTGTTGGTGTCGTGGTTGTTGGTGTCGTGGTTGTTGGTGTCGTGGTTGTTGGTGTCGTGGTTGTTGGTGTCGTGGTTGTTGGTGTCGTGGTTGTTGGTGTCGTGGTTGTTGGTGTCGTGGTTGTTGGTGTCGTGGTTGTTGGTGTCGTGGTTGTTGGTGTCGTGGTTGTTGGTGTCGTGGTTGTTGGTGTCGTGGTTGTTGTTGGTGTCGTGGTTGTTGTAGGTGTGGTGGTTGTTGTTGGTGTGGTGGTTGTTGTTGGTGTGGTGGTTGTTGTTGGTGTGGTGGTTGTTGGTGTAGTGGTTGTTGTTGTTGGTGTAGTGGTTGATGTTGTTGGTGTAGTGGTTGTTGTTGGAGTAGTAGTTGTTGTCAGTGTAGTTGTTGGAGTTGCGGTGGTTGTTGCTACATTTGTGGTTGCTGTTGTCGGTCTTGTTGTTGCCACGGTTGTTGTAGTCACAGGATTGATACTGCACTGAAGCTTAAAGCTTGCCTTGTGAGACACTGAAAGTAAACAAAAGCTTAAGCATTGTCATGTATTCAGGCAGATGACAGTTCAGTATTCTTGTAGGTATATGAACAGTTTGAATATACAAAGCAATAGAATACAAAATATGAGATAATAAAATAGGAGATATTCCAGGTATTCGTTCACAACATTAAAACAGTAAAGTGTTTTAAAACCATATCCAACATTCAGTGTAAACTCTTTCAATGGTGTGTAAATTACATGCACTATTCATGGTCACAAATGTTTCCTTCTTTAATTAGCAGAACATGTACAGAGGAGTCTTGCTGTAAGGACTCCTAATGTCGAGAACATCTGCTTAAAAGGGACAAATTTGTGATCCCCATTCTGCCCTGCCTTGGATATATAAAACATCAGATGTAAGAAAAAAATCGACCAAGTCCCAAGGTGTTCTGTATAAGTACTAGCAAACAGGGGCTACATACACTCAGATGCAGAAGACGGTTTCCCAAACTAACTGCACCAGATATTTTCATGGTTAACTTTAACAGTAAATGTGAGCAGTTTTTTGGAATTGCAAGTTATGTAAGACGTCCCCAACTGATTGGTGCAACTTGAAGCAGTGGCAGAAAGTGCGACTGTTGTGAACAATCTATTAACATGTTTACCATCCAGTACAAACTCTAAAACCAATAAGAACCCTTAACCAATGGGAATTTAAAGAAATAAAATTGTTACTTTTCTTCCGAGGGGTCATTGATTAATCCCTGGAAGTTTCATGCCCAAGGTGCAAACTATCTACGAGGAAATACACATGCACGCCCACACTCACGCATGCACGCATGCATGCACAGACGCATGTAGCTCGATTACAGTTAGATGGCGAGAGTCCACTCTATTTCTATACCCACCACTGATGCTAATGTAGACTATAGTTTGACCCTGTGGTGTGTACTCAAAGTACAGCTGTCTGCCTCCATCTTTACACTGCAGCTCCCCAGCCTCACAGAAGTCTGTTGTTTGACCATCTTCATCCACCATGTTTACAAAGTCTGCACAAATGCCATTTTTTTTAACCACGGGCAACCACTTAACATCCACATTGACATCCTGAGGAACAGTGATCATGCATTGACATCTGATGGCATTTTGTGGTGTAATCGCATTGTTGAGATACGTGAGAGAACCTTCCCATGATATGTTGCTGCAGAACGATGTAGAAATGGCCTTTGATGATGTATCGAAAGTTTGCTCTGGAAAAGTAAAACATTACGTGTCTTTCAAACTCTTGAAACACATTACCATATTCATTCTATTAAGCATACAGTACACTTAACAATATTTGAGATATGTCATATTTTGCATTCCAATAGGCGTACATGGGGTTCCTTAGTACAGCCATCTCAACAGTCTGTGCCAAGCGATTTAAACCAGTTCAGGAAGTAGCGTTAGCCTGTGACTTGACGGCAAGAACAACTTTGCCTACCTGGTTCACATTTGTAGGTGACTGTAACAAACTTGTTGCCCGTGTAGCTTGAGCATGCTGTACTGCTGTCAGATACAGACATAGTGCAGGAGTTCTTGTTCTGACATGTCGTTGAGACATCTTTGGTGAGGTCTGAGAGGGTACACGCATCAATACTGCTGAGGACTGTCGGACATGGTCCAGTCTTGACCACTTTGTGGAGAGCCTCCTTGATGATTATTTTGTGGTCTTCTGGACATGCCATTAAGAAGTCTCCATTCTTGTGGCAGAATGGTTCCTCTTCATACACTGCAACATATATGGTGAAACGTTAAATACATCTTGCAATATATTTCACAATACAAATGGTATGGTACTGTTCTGTGGTGTGGGGTGTAATAATACGTCTCTTGGTATTATCATAATACAGTCAATATGAACGAGGCATAACTGATATTTATTCAACCATTATACACAGCGTGTTGCCGTGCCAAGCCGTGTCCCGGAGCACGGATGTATGCATCACAACCTTCCACTTCGCTGTATAATCACTCCGCGGTATAAACTTCCAATGTTATATCATCCATAACATGACATCCCGCTTTTTAGTCCTTTGGGCTGAAGGTCCAAGGGACTATTGCCATCACTCTGCGTCCGCCGTCTGCCGTTCGCCGTTAGCTGCCATATCTCAGAAACTGTTCATCAACTTTTATCTAATTTTGCATACATGTATCTTAGGGTACTGCCACTATGCACGAGAAATCTGTACTTGATTGAATCATTCTAAGGACCCTGTAGGGCCCCCAAGGGCCAAAAAAGATTGGGTATTTTGTCACATTTTGCCTATTTTTTTTAAAACTGTTCAGCAACTTTTATTTTTATTTTCCATAGATGTATTTTACGGTGCTGCCACTATACACAAGAAATCTGTATTTGTTTGAAGGGCACCTCAGGGACCCCCAAAGTGCAAAAGTTTTACATTATCTAGTGATGTGGTTTTGAGAAGGGCCCTTGAGATCACCCCCAACAGTAGATGTTGTGTACTGTGCCAGAAACTGTGCTGGCCTCACTCCACTCTGCATTGTCCCATTGAGACCTTGACTACCAGTAATCTTTAATTGGTCACATTTGACCCCTGTTAAACTCAGTTGCCTGCAGCTTTTAAACTGTATCTTCAAAACTATTGATTTTTTAAAATTGTAAGTTGTGTTTATTTTGATGTTCATTTAATTATTATAAAATGGTGTGACTGTGGTGTCTATTGGTTAAATATGTATTGTCACATGTAGGTGACAAACATAGACAATTAATATTCTGGACAACTATAGAGTGAAATATCCTACACTTTATTGATATCAAATGCATTCTACTGTTCTGTTTACGCTTGCCATGCCTTGTATAGACATGGTACTATGTAAATCAATTGTATCAATATAGACTAATAATTACAGATTCACAATATAGCTGACATCTGAAACAATCAAATGTCAACCATTAGAAGAGTTGACATAGTTCCGCTATACACAAGAAATCTGTATTTGACTGAATCATTCTAGTGTCATCAGCATATAGTAGAACATACATTTTCAAGAAAATGTCTACATCATCATCACTAAGGTTGTTGTAAATTTCACCAGCTGCCATGTCAAGTCCCTTATAATTATGACTAACAGTGTTCAAAATTCAGGTACATAGCAAATAACAAAGGAGACCAGTTTTCGCCTTGCTGTACCTCTACATCACATGAAAAGAAGGCTGACACAGCTAACCCTGTTTTTTAAAGTATTAATTTATAACATTATCAGTACCACATGCGTTTTTTATTTTTATTTTTTTATTTGCATTAGTACCTCATTTTGTGCGAATGGTCTATTTATGTGTTAATTTGACTGGGAAATCTTTCTTGGATCATAAGGTATCTCACTAGCTGCAGTTTCACTTTCAGATTTTTCACAGAGTTTTTCAAAGTGGTTCATAAACTTATCCAGTGAAATATTTCCACATTTTTTACTGCTGTTACTTGCTTTATTAAGTATATCCCAGTATTCTGGGATATACTTAATAAACCCAGTTCAGCCTAACCCGGGTTAAACCCGGGTTTAACCCGGGTTGGGCTAAACCTCAATTTGGGGCTAAACTGGGTTAAACCCAGGTTAAACTATTTTTAACATTCAGAACTATGTAACATTTCTGAACAATCACTAAGGATTAATGAACATTTGTGCACAATGTCACCCACTTGGGACTGAGGGGCAGGTTTAATTGATCTATTCAGCAATTGTAGAACACTGCTTAGGCCTCACCCTGGGCACTGTCACTCCCAGTGTTGTGTATTGTCTTAGTTGGTGAGTTGAGCTAATCAATTTGACCATGAAACAGTTGTGGCTCTGGTAACTTTAGAGGATGGAAGATGAATCCAGTTGTTGGCAGTGAACACTAGTGCTGAGAGGGTAGCAGTGAACACTAGTGCTGAGAGGGTAGCAGTGAACACTAGTGCTGAGAGGGTAGATTACCACCTACCAGTCTCCAAATCTTTATGTTTTCAAAAACTGGTCAGTAACTTTTTGTCTAATTTTGCATAGATGTATCTTAGGGTACTGCCACTATACACAAGGAATCTGTATTTGATTGAATCATTCTAAAAGTGTACCTCAGAGCCTCCCAAAATACAAAATTGTCCTGCTGTTTATCTGCTGCTCCCTCCTGCAGTCCCGCTGATCTCAATTTATAACAGACAGACAGGCAGACAGGCAGGCAGGCAGACTTTTTTTTTACAATCGTAAGCACATAAGCTACAATATAATATTCATTGTAAGGTCTGGGAGGCTCCCATTAAGACAATTATGTGCAGCTATCATAGGAGCCACCCTACTATTTCTCTACTGCTGCCTTATGCAGCCACTGATTTCTATTTATAATAGATAGTGGACTTTGCCCTGATCACTGGGGTTGCTCAGTTGGGGGACCAGCTGTAAACCTGTGTATTTGACAATGGCAGGCTCACTGCCTGCCATTGTCCCAGTGTCAAACTGAATGCATCCATGTGGGCTGTAACTACAATGTGTAATGGGAATCCATTATCAATACTGCATGCCTTTTTGTTTTTGAGTTTTTTTATTTGCATTAGTACCTCATCTTGCGTGAATGATCTGTTTACGTGTTCGTTTGACTTTCTTGGATCAAAAGGTCACTAGCTGCAGTTTCACTTTCAGGTTTTTCACCGAGTTTATCAAAGTGGTTCATAAACTTATCCAGTGAAATATTTCCACATTTTTCACTGCTGTTACTTGCTTTATTAAGTATATCCCAGTATTCTGCAGGTTTGCTATGTTTTAGGTTGCGCAAGTTTTCATGTAACTGTTTATGGTAGCATTTTGATATTTGTTTTATAAAGTATTTATACCCACTAGCCAATTCAAGTTAGTGCACGAGGCTTGTGCAGGCTCGACGTTAGCGAACTTCTCCCGGGTCTCCTGTAACTGGTGTTTCTCCGGAGCGTTGTACCGGTTGTTTGACGAACATGGTACGATCTGGGTTCTTCTTGCCTGTTAACGACAGTTGCTGGGTGGCATTTTCCCGATGTCGGGTGTTGGATGCGAACAGATTGTCCTGGATCCAATGGAGCAAGTCTTGCAGTGCCCTTGCGATCGTGGTAGAACTTTTGCTGTTGTTGTATTTCGACATGACGCCTGATGATCGTTTCTTTATCTTGACGTCGATTTTGGATTCTCATTGGTAGGTCTGACTTCATCTGTCGCATGTTCAGCATCTTGCGACGGCAAGTGCTGGTCTACGGGGGTAGATCTGAGGATCAACAAAGCCATGTCAATGTCAATGTGTGTTGCAGTTGCTTTCTTCATCATTCGTTTGATGGTTTGGATTTGTCGTTTGATGAACCCGTTTGACTATGGAAAATGTGGACTGGATGTGATGTGATCAAATCCCCATTGTTTTGCAAAAATCTTGTACGCTTGGCTGTAAAAATGTCCACCATTATCACTGACAACCCTGTCTGGCACGCCCTGTTCTGCGAAGATCATCTTTGTCAGATTGATGACTACCTGACTCGTGGCCTTCCCTTAAATTTTCTTTACAAAGGTAAACTTAGAGTCAATGACTTGCCATTGTTGTGTGGGTATTTCGTGCTGGAACAAGGGTTCTGGCAACTGCGTACGCTGTTCCTGTTGGCAGATGCTAAACTTCTTGATGACATCCTCAATGTCTCCGTTCATGTTTACCCAGTAGACGCATGACCGGGCACGCAGTCTTGTTTTGTCTGTGCCCTGGTGCGATTCATGCAGTTTGGCGAGTATATGTGGTCCGACCTTCAGTGGGATGACAATGCGGTCACCTTTCAGTATGATGCCGTCCTTGACTGAGATTTCATCGTGGAATGACCAGTATGGACGAAGAGGCGGTGCCAACTGTCACCTTGTCTCTGGCCATCCAGTTATGATGATAGACTTGAGAGCCTTTATTTCAGTGTCGCTGTTTGTCTGTTGCTGCTACAGCTTCTGTATGGAGAATTGCACATCAAATTCCAGGTTCTGTGCATTAGTGCATGGTTGTCTTGACATTGAGTCTGCTAGCATCACTTCCTTGCCTGGCTTGTACTTGATGACGAAGCAGGATCCTTTGGCTGGATACGAAGCAGCATCCTTTGTAATCACTGGGGGGCAGCTGCCAGATTCTTTAGATGAATTATTTCCAACGGTTTCTGGTGAGACTCAATTGTGCCCTATACGTAATCGCTCGCTACCGAATACGACAGCCAACATCTTGCGTTCGATGTTAGCATAATGACATTCACAACCACTCACTGATTTAGATGCAAACACAATTGGTCGGTCGTTCTGTAACAGGACAACCTTGTCAGGATCAGGGCTGACTCCTTGGGCATCAAACACAAGGCCGAAGAAACGCATCTTCTTCTTGATATCGCATTTGTCGCCATAGAACACTAGACCATGCTGGTGCGCTGTCTTCATGAGGTTGTGCAGATTGTCGTTGTGTTCCGTTTCGTCTTTCCAAAACACTGCAACGTCATCTGCAATGCCTATGGTTCCCGGGCAGTGTTCCAGAATGGGGTCCATTCTTTCTTGAAACAGATCTTGGCTCAGGTTCAGTCCGTATGTCAGACGCTTGAATCGATAACGACCAAATGGGCTGTTGAATGTCGTCAAGTAACTGGACGTTTTGTCTAAGGACACAGACAAATAGCCGTGGCGGGCATCCAGTTTGGAAAACACTGTTGAACCCGCAAGCTTGTGTGTGATCTCATCTAGCGTCAGGGTTTTATAATGAGGGCGCTTAATGGCTCTGTTTAGGTCCTTGGGATCTAGGCAAATCCGTAACTTGTTGCTTGATTTGCGGCTGCAGACGATGCTTGAGACCCAGTCGGTGGGCACAGACACTTTCATAATGACTCCAAGCTGCTCTATGTTATCAAGTCTTTACTTCATCATTTAGATGTATGGGACATCGACGTGGTGCATGACGGGAAGCATGGAATGGTCCACAGTGATTTGGAATTCGCCTTGAAAGTTGCCAATTCCTTCAAATCAGTCAGTGTAAGAAGCCATTAAGTCACTCTTCGAAGCAATGCGTGCATCATAATTTGATTGACTCGGTGTCGGTTTCACTTCACAGTTCATCTCTGCAAGATGGAGTTCTCTACACGATGGTAGCCCTAGAATCGCAGGTCCTGTGGAGTTGGACACATAGAATTTTGTGTCGCAAAACTTGCCGCGATAGCAGCAATGTATATGCATTGTGTTGTACTGTTGAATGTTCTAACCATTGTAGGCTGTCAGTACTGTGTTGCTAGGGGGCTAAACTTCCTCGAGCTGGGAACCCTTCCATGTCCAACTTTGTTGGATACATTCTTCTAAATATTCGAAGAGGCAGGATGTTCCCTTGTGCACCGACGTCGACTTTCGCCTTTAGAGTCGCAGGTACATGCGGTTTGTCTTCAAGAGTTATATCGAGTATTGCGAAGACTTTGTCGCGAGTGTCACTCCCATCTTTGTTGACGGTGTCAAATGAGAGGGTTTCAAATTATTCGTTCAGTGTTGGTGACCGTATGACAGTATGGGTGCGGTAATTATGCCGTGGTCGTGCTGGCGATCCTCGATGTCGCGATTGGGACTGTTATCTTGAGGTTGTGCTTTGTTTTGTGTCTGGGCGATGCACATCTCTATGTCGTGGCCTGTCATAATTGCCGGATTTCCTGCATATGAATTCCCAATGATTTCTTTTCCCGCATTTCCTGCAGGTGGACCCATATGCCGGGCACCTTTCTTTCCTTCCGTGCTGAGTGCCGCAGTATGGACAACTACTTTTATTCCCTGTTCTGATGGCATGTACATCATTCTGCATCCCTCTTAGTTGAGCCATGTGGTTAATTGATGCTTCATGCATTCTTCCGATGTTGAGGGCTTCATCAAGTGTTAACTTCTCATCTTTGGCTAACAGTTCCTTCTGTAGCTCGGACAGCTTTGTGCCTACAATTAGCTGCTCTATTAATCGTTCATCTAGTTCAGCCTGGTTAAACTTGCACTTGAGCCCCTGCAATTTGCATCATGTTATAAAGTCGTCTATAGACTCATCCTCTTTCTGGTTAAACTTCTGCAGATAGTATCGCTGTACTCGGAAGTTAATTTTTGGCTCAATGTGTGCCTCGAACTTGTCCCATAGCATCTTGGGATTTTCTTTGTCGGCGTCAGACAATGTCCATGAGTTGAAAATTCTCAACCCTTCGTCGCCAACATACGGCTTGCCTTCCTTTCGGGTTTTATGTCCTTGACATTGAAATAAATCTTGCACTTTTGCTTGAATATTTTGAATGTTCCGGCCAGGTCTGGGCTGGCTCAGTTCATATGCAGCATGTTGTCGGCCATGCGGTGTCAAATGTTCCCATATATTACATGGAGTTGGGCGCAAGATTGAGATTGTTTACCGACATTAACAAAACTTATTTCCGCTAGTTTACCAGTTTTGTTGCCGCCTCATTCTTCTTTTAATGCAGTTCGCATCCGTGGTGTCACCATGTAATAATACATCTCTTGATATTATCAATACAGTCAATATGAATGAGGCATAACTGATATTTGTTCAACCATCATATACAGCACTTTGCGGTGCCAAGCCGTGTCCCGGAGCACGGATGTACGCATCACAACCTTTCACTCCGCTGTATAATCACTCCGCGGTATAAACTTCCAATGTTATATAGTCCATAACATGACATGGGGAATTGTAGCCCCTGCACAATGTCCACAACCTCTAAAGTTGTGTGCTTTTAATTTATTTCTATATGTCTGTCTATGTCCTGTATGAACCCTAAGACTGGTATGAGCCAACCAATAGAGGACTTTCAAATATATAAGGCATTACTTTGCATCCAAGGGATTATAGAAAGTTTGTCATTCATGATGCAAAATGATAACATAACTCCACACACACACACACACACGCATGCATGCACACACACATACATATGCACGCACACACGCACACATGCATATACCCATGCACGCACGCACACAAACACAAGCTAGCTCGATTACAGTTACTCTGGAACCATGCCAAAGTACATTGTGACACTGTGCACGCCATATAGTAGGGTCTAATGTTACATTGTGACACTGTGCACGCCATATAGTAGGGTCTAATGTTACATTGTGACACTGTGCACGCCATATAGTAGGGTCTAATGTTACATTGTGACACTGTGCACGCCATATAGTAGGGTCTAATGTTACATTGTGACACTGTGCACGCCATATAGTAGGGTCTAATGTGTCAAGGTAGCACACCTTCTTCCATATTTCATGACAACTTTTCAAAATATATACATTAGTAAAAGTAACTATGCTAGGGTATAGTACTATGTGGATTACAACACATCAGGGAACTAGGGAATATACAGAACAACATGTGGTGCTATTTGTGCTATCTACTGTAGGTGGCAGTGTGTATATATGGAACACACAAGTCATGACACTGGACAGTCCTGGTCAAGCCTGGTTGTGTATTCTAATTCTAATTCTAATTATGTACGTCGTAAGGAGCCACTGTTGGCTATGGTTTACGACGGGGTGGGTGCGTATGGTGTTATTGAGTGTTTGAGCCGCAGGATAGGAGACTGAAATCGTTTATGGTCTCAGCCTGGACCTGCGACTCGTTTAGTTTATTCCAGTCTACTATTGTCTTTACAAAGTATGAGTTTTTGAATTGGTCGGTGTGGGATGCAGGTACTATATAGCACCTGGTGTTATTGGTTGTTAGGTGTTGTACAAAGTTTGAGGATACGTGATCTGGAAAATTTTTGGGTTGGATGCGTCTTTTATTTGTTTTTTGGGGCCGAAAGTATGTTTCTGCGGGGATGGCTGGGATAGATCCCCCAGCTATTTTGTACATGTATTTCAGTCGTAGATCCCGACGTCTGCTTTGTAAGGTATTGAGTTTTAGGTCTGTTAATATGTTTGTCATTGATCCTTCTTGTCTGGAGTGGTAGTCGCCGGTAATGAAGCGAGCAGCACGGTGTTGTATGCGTTCCAGTTTATTTATGTCCCCCTGATGGTATGGGTCCCACACTATGGCTCCGTACTCTAAAGCAGCGCGCACAAGGGCAATATATGCGGTCCGTTTGTTGTTTATGGGACAGTGTCGTATGTTACGTCTTAGGAAACCAAGTGTTGAGTTTGCTTTTTTAGTTGTTGTTGCGATGTGGGAGTGCCATTTAAGGTCGTCGGAGATAGAGATACCAAGATAGGGATTGCAGTTTACACGTTCTAGGGTGATGTTATTTAAGGTATAGAAATAGACAGTTTTATGTTTTACGCTGAGGATGTAGCATTTGTTTGTATTGAAGTTCATGCCCCAGTCTTTTGCCCATGTTTGGAGTTGTTTTAGGTCGTGTTGTAGTGCAATGTGATCGTTGAATGTTTTGATTTCTCTATATAGTAGGCAGTCATCTGCAAATAGGCGGACTTTAGATTTTACTGATGCTGGTAGGTCGTTTATATGACAGAGGAATAGTAGGGGGGCAAGTACAGTGCCTTGTGGGACGCCGGATTTGACGGGTACTTCTCTCGAGGTTTCGCCGTCTAGAACAACTTTCATAGATCTGTCAGTGAGGAAATTTTCTAGCCAATTGAGCGTGGTTCCGGTTATGCCATAGTGGGATAGTTTATGGAGGAGTTTTGTGTGGGGGACTGTGTCGAAAGCCTTGCTAAAGTCTAATATTGCTATGTCTACTTGAGTTCCCGAGTCGAAAGAAGAGAATAGGTCATGCGTGGTGGTTAGGAGTTGTGTTTCGCAGGAGAAGCCTGCTCTGAAGCCATGGTTTAGGTGTGTTAGGATGTTGTGCTCTTCTAGGTAGGTCATGATGTGGCGGTAGATTATGTGTTCGAGAATTTTGCATGGGACCGATGTCAGGGAGATGGGGCGGTAGTTTTCTGGTAGGTGCTTATCTCCTTTTTTAAATACGGGTGACACATTTGCTGTGCGCCAGTCTGACGGTAGGTTGCCTGTGTCTATGGATCTCTGGAAGATGTCTCGGAGTGCAGGGGATAGGGTGTCGGCACAGTTCTTAAGGACAGCATTGGGGATCTGGTCAGGGCCACATGTTTTATGTGGTTTAATGGACTTGAGTAATTTACATACTCCGGTGGTGTCAATTTTAATGTCACATATATTGGGGTGTTGTGGGGGATCAAGGTGTGGGGGCGCGGATCTGTCTTCTTTCGTGAAGACACTCTGGAACTGGTCCAAGAGGATCTCAGCCTTTTCCTTACTGTTACACACCAGTGATCCATTCTTTTTCAGGGGAGCTACTCCGATGTTGTCTTGTTTTCTACTTTTGATATAGCGCCAGAATGGCTTTGAGTTGTTTGTTTGGAGGCCTGTGGTGATGGTGTTATTAATAAAGTCCCATTCTGCTTTACGCAAAGTTTGTCTACATGTTTTCTGTATGAATTTGTAATTTTCCCAGTTGTTTGTTTTCTTAGCTTTATTGTACAGTCTTCTCTTTCGCTTTAGTAGTCTTTGTAGCTTTCTGTTTAGCCATGGGAGATTGCATCGACTGGAGCTGAGCTTTGATGGGATATGTTTGTTGATAGATTTCGCTAGTGCGTTTTTGAAGATTGTCCAAAGGGTTTCTGTGCACGCACCTAATGTGTATTGAGTCTTTATAGCATTAGACAGGGTATGTATTTGGCCTACCACTGTTGTCACACTCCCAGACCTGTTTGTGGAGCAGTACTTCTAGCAGCAGTAACACTAACAACTCTATGAATAGTAGAATACATACATATACACACGCCAACATACATATATCAAGCCAGCCTACCTGTCGCACGTGTTGTACACATACATCAGACAAGCCTACCTGTTACACAAGCTGTACCCAGTTGAATTGTCAGAAGCACCCAGACAGCTGTGACCATATGCCTTGTCCAGACCATCCTGGCTGGAGAGACTCTCCCTGTGGCACCCATGAAGGCAGCCTGGGTTGTTTACTGGACACAGGGAAATCTGGGGCAGGTTGAACAATGCATGACACCTCTGACTCAGTCACAGACTGTAGAAATGCAGTGATTCAGCTCTGAACTCATGCTTCAGTGCATCTCTATAGTGAGTCAGTGGACCAGTAGCTTTGTGTGAGAGAAGAATGTTTTCACTGAGACGCATGAGTGATTTCAGGTATTTCGTTGTTACTGCTTAATTGTGTGTTCATTAAAATGTGGGCCACAGTTGTAGATGTTGGAATAATTGGCATGTGTCAGCATTATTACTTGCTGCCATGGTCTGGAATGTGTATGAGTGGCATGCATGCATGCACACATGCACATGTGCACACACATACATATGTGCATGCACACGCAAGCACACACCATGCACACACACGTGCATACGCGCATGCACACACAAAGAAACACATGTTGTGGAGCACAGCAGCAGTGTGGTAAGAGCTTCGGACTCTCGACTGAAAGAACCCGGGTTCAAATCCAGTGCGGCAGTGTCGAACCTTGGGCAAGTTCGTTCACTCTACATTGCTTCAGTTCATTCAGCCTTGTGAATGAGTACCTGGCTATAGACAGTGGTGGATGTTTGTGTATGAATAGTCTTCACGTGTTAACCACAGCGTGGCTGAATTCTTCCCAGAGAAGTTTAGATGGTGTTCGATTGAACAAGTCTGCCAGGGAGTAGAGTGTTAAGCGCTTTGAGCAGTCCTGAAGACTGGATACTGCGCTATATAAGAATAGTCCTTTACTTTTTACACATACACAAACCTTGCACAGGGGTTTACCTGGATGTTTGCGTTCAAGGGTCCTCGGGACCCCCAGCCTTCTTTTGAAGGGGTCCGAAGACTGTAGCGAGGGTCCCACTTGTTGCTTTTTTTATATAATTGTAAGTATTGTTTTTTAAATATCACAACTTATACATCCCATGTAAACCCGGTTATCATTAGTTTGATATTAACAAGAACTTAACCAACTAATGTGCCTTGTTACAATACACTGTTTTATTTGTTGATGTTTTCCTTTGATAATCGATGTAGTTTTGGAAGTTAGAGCAGTGTTCCTCACTTATGCATGCTAATCTGCTTGATGCCTTGGCTTGTGTGTAAATGTCACATTGGAAGGTCTCCTAAGGCTAACCTAAAGATATCGAGGAAGCCACAACTCACTTTGGAAAGCTTCTGAATTTGTTTCGGTGGCGGGAAACGTGACCGTAGGGATGACAATAGCATTGGAATAGCCAATATACAGCAGTTGGAACTGCAAATTACTTTGTGGACACTTAATTGTGACATTGTGTAGAATCCGGGCCCACCCAGATTTTGGCATTATGACAGTTGTGCCTAAATGTTATACCTCAATGCGTTTATTCCATCATTCCACATCGTTTCAGGAATGTAATGTTCCAAATAGTGCTCGCTCAGGTTTGAATCAGTGTGCGCCGCTGACGTCACGGGATACTACACGCCATATTTAAAACAAGTAATATTAATATATTAATAAATTGCATGTTGACGCAGACCGGAGTACTATTTCGACCTAAAAACTATGAAACAATGTGGAATGATGGCATAAACACATGCACTGATGTAACCGAATCGGTTCGATTGTTCGACAACCGACTGGCGCGATCGGCCCTGGGATGGGAGTCGGGATCGGAGTGCTTGCAATCTCTATTTTCGCCGTACGATCCATCATTTGTTTGGTGATAACAAGCGGTTAGTTATATAAAAGAATGTTCACACACACACACACACACACACACACACACCCACACACCCACCCAACCACACCCACCCACCCACACACACACACACACACACACATACCACCACCACCACCACCACCACCACCACCACCACACACACACACACTTATACTATTTTCTCAGACAACATAAACACCAAATATACTATATTCCAGATGCCAGGTTAACTAAAACTTGCTTTCAGACTGCTCATCGATCAAATGTGATGCTTCCATATCTCTCTGATACTATACTTATTTCGTGTCCATGTTATATTGAGTCTCGCAGCTACCTGTAAAGCTTACGCATATTGGCCATTTAAAAAATATTAATCTTCTTTGTTGATCACTTTCTAGATGGGAACTCCTGTTGCCTTCATGAATGATACTGACCTTCGCAATACCTTGAGATCACCATATAGCTTCTCATTCATGGATGCGTCGTCTGGCCACACTTGCCGCCTATGGCCATCCTGTAGTGGGCAGTGCTGAAGTAGGTGCCCACTGGTTATCGGGGCGGTTTTACAGCAGCGCATCTTGGACTGGCCAATCTTCATTTTGTTGTAGAGATGTGTATTCATTCTGAATCTGTTGTGTTCTGTTCGGAGTCTGAACAGAATGACCTGATCAGCTCTGCTGAGGTTTTAGTAGCTGTTAGTATTAATCAGTAATAAATATTAATACAAATAGGCTTATTTTCATGCACATTTAGTATATTTACTCATAAGCATGGATAGCACAGAGCATCCGTGGTATCACTATCAGTGAGTTGCTTTTTATCGTCATAAGTGACTTGTATAAAATGTTTTCTTTTGGGAAATTTGAATGACTTAATGTGCTGCCACCTGGTGTCCTATTGGGAAACTGAGGTGCTGCCACCTGACATCCTGTTGGGAGAATTGGATCTCACTCATATTTCACGACACATCTTGGCAGCTCTGTTCTCTTCCTGTGGCCTTGAGATTTCTCATAGAGCTCTGCTGTCTTTAGTGGTCTGTACACTTCCAATCTCGTCAAGTCACTAGAATTTAATGCTTAATGAATACAATACTATTATTATTATTAAAAGGAGGTAGTTTGTTCCTAGTGTTTTAATTAATTAAGTTCTCAAGACAAATAAATATGTTGATGGTCTACCACTTACCAAATTGTGTTTAGTTACTGTAGTAAGCCCGTAACAATGTTCATAGTTTGAAAGTTTCCAAACCGATATGTGTTCAGTTTGCAAATAAAGCATCCGGTTTCAAGACAAGCTTTACTGCCAATTTTTGCAAAGTCAAGGTGAGTTAACCACAATACCCTTTCATGTTCAGCAACTCCCTATTACAAATTACTACCCATGCTAATTTTGGGTAAAGGAACTGACCGGCTCCCTTTAAACTTATATCAATTAAACTGATATAAAAACATTACATTGTCACTGAAGAGGGACCACAGAAAGCAGAGATCTGCCAATCCCACTTCTCCACCAACTGCCTATGTTTGCGACAAGTGCAGCAGAGACTGCCATTTCAGAGTGGGACTGTTAAGCCACTCCAGCCTCTCCAGGCAATGCACATCACCAAATTGACAGTCACAGTGCAAACCATTGTCTTACAATACAAAAGGATGCCTGTATGTCACTGAAACACATCAGGTGAGGATTACCGTAAGTTTCCATGTATAATATGCATTTTTCCCTTCAGTAGAGTAATTATATCAGAACAACTAAATGGTCATATATTTTAAGAATAAAGTTAAACAAAATGTTGTTTGTATAAACCATACAGGTTTTAATAATATGAGGATGACAAAAGAATAAAATAAATATTAAACTGGCTTTTTTCATAGGAGTTATCAAATCAATAATTTCTGTTTGAATGCAAATATAAATTAATTAAAATGATTGCATTTTGGCTGGCATAAACAACTAAAAGCAAGAAACTACAAACGTAAGCATAACACAGATACTCCATTAATATTTGCATATAAACATAATTTCTTAGTAGTATCTAGTACCACGATATTTCAATAGTGCATGTCATTGCAATAACCATAAAAATACCATATAAAAATATAAAAAAATTATCTTTGAAAATGGTCACTAGGTGTCTCTACTTTACATTCAATGGCAATTGTTTTGCATTAATTTCATTCACTATTGCTCCTGTCCCATTCACCTAAAACTTGCTTAATGTGCACACTTGTTTTACAATTTACATATTAATGATATTTAATGATATTTATGACGTTGTTAATTCACCATATATAAAGGTACTTTTTACACATATTAATGAAACAGTTTTATACCTTTTTTTATTGTCATTATAATAGTCATTGCGCACTTCACAACCATTCTACATCCTTCCGGAATGTTGTATGTACACTTTAAGAGAAACACACAACCATCTAAGCATTGCGAGTTTCGTGCTCTCAGACATGTTGCTACATACCCGTTATATAACTAATAATGTCATTAATAACTAAGTAGGCTGTTACCTAGAAATGACATGCTTAAGTAGAAGTATGTTTTACCTGTTGACATGTTTGATCAACAGCAATCATGCATAATTAAAAGCAGTGCAATTTCGGTGTCATAATGTTCTTGGCCCTGTCAATGCAGAAGACTAATCCAAGCACACTCAGACTTGCACTGCCATAACTGTCATAACCTGTACTATGATGTTACTGTGCTCTGCTATTTATACTGCTACGACATTGGTGCACACTTAACAATATTTAGTACCAACAGTTCTTTGTATTTTTATAAGAATAGTTCAAAAGAGATGTCGGACCAATGGTGTTTATGCCACTGCTGTAGGTGTGGTTCTTTGCTTCATGAAACATAAATCTTGGTGATGCAACTTGCTCTGGCTAGAGCAGCATGCTTTGATATAGCTAAAACTGTTCATTGGGCCACACGTTTCAGTTATCTGTATGCTCGTTAATACATACACATGCTTTTTATGCCATGTAGGTCCCAATTCAAAGCATACTGTTTGTTAGACATGACTACCTCACAAGAAACAACTTGGATTCCATTCTGTATATTTCACCAGTCCATTCAAGGATAAAGTATACTGCCTGTGTTGCTTCAAAACAACACACAGAAACACCCTCCATGAACCAGTAGGGGTGCAACATTAATATATTATATATACTGTATATATATATATATATATAAATAGTGCATTAATTATCTACAGTAATCAGTGCCCTATTTGAAACTTATATTGAGATTACCCACTGTAGACTACAGTCTGGTATGTGGTGCAGAAGTGTGTGTGACATTGTGAGTGCTGTCATCATCATGTGACAACATTGTCTCTGCAAGCATGTATATGATGCAGTCCATTGAAGAACATCCTTGCAAGCCAGAGGAGGTAGCTCACTACACTGCCCCTCGAATTTACTGTGCACTGTGTACAGAAGTTTCGTGAATCAGCTGTTCTTCGTCCCACTTGTTCTCTTCGTGGGATTTTAGGAACGAGCTTAACTTCAAATGGCAGTTCAAGAAAATGTCTGTCATTACCATTCTGACGAGGTAATTTCAGGCAGTTAATCAAAAAATGCAAAAATCTAAAAGGTCGTCTCATGATTGGCCCAGCAATATATCCATGTTTTAACAAGTCAGTATGCCAAGGGGCATTGACACTGATTTAGTCAGCAGCACCCCCTAGCTCACGAGGATGTTGAGCAGTGCAGTTCAAGGGGTACTGACACTGATGTAGTCAGTAGCATCCCCTAGCTCACGAGGATGTTGAGCAGTGCAGTTCAAGGGATACTGATGTAGTCAGTAGCACCCTCTGGCTCGTGAGGATGTTGGGCAGTGCATTTCAAGGGGTACAGACACTGATGTAGTCAGTAGCACCCCTTGGCTCGCGAGGATGTTGAGCGGTGCTGTTCAGCCAAGTCTCATTGTGTTTGGTTGTTTCTGGAGGACAAGGTTGGACCTCTGGTCACCTGCCACGTACACACTGCTCACATGGTGGAACTGACTGCTGTCATCGTCAACATTCATGCCTGTATTCTGCTTCCCGATGGCACGTTTGTCTCTCCTGCAACATGCGGTGGACATGGATTAGGGCTGACAATTAGTGCCATACTATAATATAAGCCTAGTTTGAATGGTATTATACATTGCTTAAACTTTTAGGCTGCTTCCTTGGCTGATTTAGCATATTGTGAATCCAGATATTTGACATCCAAATATGCAACCCGCCACTGAACCAGGTATTAAGTCACACATCCTATTTTGCACACGAGGCAAAAATAGCTGTCTGTAATGACCGTATGTATTTTTGTGTACCGTATGTTTTTGGACAGCTGAAAATTTTATTTTGTTTAAGTGTCCCAACACATACAGTCATGACGGTAATGTCATCTTTCAGTGTCCAGACTAAATATTTTCGTCGACAAGCAATCCAAAACTAATAAAATACATTGATTTTACAAAAACATAAATTAGAAAACAAGAGACAATATGAGTCAAAATGATCTCGTTTCTCAAAATGTTGCTTTTTAAAAGTTTGCATAAATTTTAGCAATAAATAAAAAAACTACTGAGGATATTTCAACAAATGAGGTATAATTTTAAAGCTCACGATCTGTGGAATCCAAAAATGTACAAAATTCCATTTCACAATTTTGCAACTTAATATCCACTTTGAGTCCACACTGAGTTTAATAAAAAGTATGCATATTTGATTAAACGGGCAAACAAATTAACTTTGATCGTTACATCTCGTAACTTGCCAAAACCATTTGCTGGGTTGAAATTTGATCTTTTCTCATTGTGTGGTTTTATAGAGAGCAAGAAAAGTTGACAACATTTCAACAGAGAAACATGTGCATAATTGCATTGCACAATCACATGAAGATTGCAAATTTGAAAATCACTTGAATGAATTCAGCATGCAGAATTAAATAAGTTTATAGTTTGTTTGATGGTTCTACCAAAAACACATACAATAGTTGCACAAATGAACTACCAGTAGTAAAAGGTAAAGGTAAGTTCTATAGTTCTATCCAGTTCTCAGGACTGCTCAGAGCACTTTACTCCCTGGCAGACCTGTTCAATTGAACACCATCTCGACTTCTCTGGGATGCATCCAGCCACGCTGCAATTAATGCGCGAAGACTATCCACCTCTAGCATGATGTAGTAAACACAAAGATGAATTGCTTTTTCGCAAAATAAATTTGAAATAAGATGAGCAACAAATCAAATGCAACTGACATTTAAAAACTTATTTTAAGTAAATTTTTTAACTTTGCCAATGCAGATTTGTCGTTAAATGCTTGTAATAAATGATGGAGCTCAATAAATGTGGTAATTTAAGTTGTATATGGATTATGTAACTCACCTCCATCGGAGAAGCAGTAAGATGCAGACAATAAGCAGAAGAAGCACTGTGATGATCACACAAGCTACAATGATAGGAACTGCAAACAAACAAGAACATAGTAATTTACCTGTGGTATTAAACAGTAAAGGTAAAGAACAAACATTCTTCTTAAGTTAAGAGCCCATGAACTTGCAAAAATTATATCAAATAGGACACAGTTGTGGACTTTTCTTGAAGACAAGTTCCCAGCACACTTGAAATGAGACAGATATATTATTTACTGATTAAAAAAAATTAGATCAACATATACCTCTGAAGGGTGTCTTTCAGTTAGATAAAAGATGATTGCTGAATTATTGATTAATCAATAAACCAAAGGTTTCCCTTTCCACTTGTCATTTGGGCTCGATGCTCTGGCTGGCAACCTTGTTAAATCTGGTTACATGCATGGTTAAATCGGTTTTAATATTGTAAAAAGCTGGTTAAATCTTGTTAAGTTAAAAAAAGGAAACATTTGCATGGAAACTTAAACAATATATTTTCAAGAATAAAAAGCATTACCAGACTGTAAGTAATATTCATGTATTTGTGTCTAATTTATTTAATTTCCAGATATGTTTGTAGCACATTTTAGCACTTACTTGCATCGGTACCCTTTTGTTTCCTGGGTGAGCCCAACGATGACTTGTCTGCTGTGACTGCATCATGATGAGCTTCTGTAGTTGGCTCTGTCGCTTGGCTTGGTGTGATCGTTGTGGGTTTAGTAGTAGTAGTCGTAGTCGTAGTTGGTGTTGTAGTTGTTGATTTGGTCATTGTTGGTGTTGTTGTCGGTGTAGTGGTTGTTGGAGTAGTTGTCGTTGTTGGTGGTGTTGTTGTAGTGGTTGTTGTTGGTGTAGTGGTTGTTGGAGTAGTTGTAGTTGTTGTAGTTGTTGTTGGTGTTGTTGTAGTTGTTGTTGGTGTAGTTGTTGTAGTCATAGTGGTTGTAGGTGCTTCTGTGGTTTCCACTGAAGTTGTTGTTTCTGGTTCTTCTCCACATGTCAGAACAATTTTCTCATCTTGATGCACTGAAACATAACATGACATTATAAAAGTGTGACATTGATAAATGATTCTTCGCTACATAAAACATGCACACGTACTCTAAGTTCTAACACGATTATGCAGCAACGCATGTTGGAGAGCTATTTTGCAGTTGTAGGCAGACGGTTATATGGGTGAAAACTAAAACAGGTTAATTGTTTTCTTTTTATGCAGTATACAATAACTGTTTTCTTAGTAGTAGTTATCAAGTTAGCAGTAAAAATGCACCAGAAACACTTGGTCTAAAATCCATCTTTTGGATAAATATTGCAATAACGCTTGAACCAGTGGCGTGAAGCATATATACAGTGTATATGGGATATAGGATAAACCTAGCTTGTCTTACACATCCTTAACTATATGACCCATGCATTTATGTCCTAAGACTTCATCCACCTCTCATTAAGCCTATAAGAAATCATGTGCGCTGATGTTCTTAACTTAAGTGAGTGTATATTCTAAGTTATATGCGGTTGATTCAGCAGTAGGGTGTGTAGTTTTGTTACAATCATTGACATAGCTGACTTCACTCATTAGCTCAGGTAATTTATGAAATTGTGACTAGTCGTATGTTATAGTATATAGGAGCACAACCACTTTTGCCACTTCATGCCATATTTTGACTGAGCCCTGTAAAAAATTCTTTTTCAATAATTATATTTGCACAATGATTTCCTAGAAACTAAATAACACATTTTTACAACTGAACTAACATGTCAATGTAGGTAGGCTCAATTTTTTGTGAGATGATTCTAACAATAGCCAAATAAAAGCTTGAATTGCAGAAGTAGGTTTAACAGTGGACATGGAACAATAGTGGCATGGCCAGTAGCTAGCATATGGTACAAATAAGTCACACTGGAGGTGAAAGTATTCTCATGATGCCAAACAGATTACCACTCAATTATTAATGCCATTTCCACAACACAATAGAGTTTGATTAAAACGCGTGACAACAGTGCTATTAAAATGCATTATAGATGAAGTTTACACATAACACTGTTAGGCTGTTAGCATAATTATAATAAACACAGCTAAGATTGGAAATAGCTGTGTTTCAATACAAGATGGAGTTATTGGAAACACAGGAAGATGTTTTTCCACAATAGCCAAGTGGAATAGCCTGCCCCAAGAAGTGGTATCTGCGACCACCCTGGATTTTTTTAGTTTTTAGTCCAGGCTCCAGTGCCATCTCTGAATTCCGTCCCCTTCCCTACCGTTCAACATTACCCTTAAACAACACTAAATCACACTACTACATTTCTTCTCTCTTTCCTTTTGCCAAACATTACCCCCTAAACGTTAGTTTTCAACCAAATGAAGGTGGTTTTCAGATAGATGAAGAAGAAGAACACAAAGAAGAAAAAGAACAACAACAAAAAGGAGAACAAGAACAAGCAAAAGAGCAAGAAGAAGAAAAAGAACAAGAAAAAGGAGAACAAGAACAAGCAGAATAGCAAGAAGAAGAAGAACACAAAGAAGAAAAAGAACAAGAACAAGCAGAAGAGCAAGAAGAAGAATAAGAACACAAAGAAGAAAAAGAACAAGAAGAAAGAACAAGCAGAAGAGCAAGAAGAAGAACACAAAGAAGAAAAAGAAGAAGGAGAACAAGAACAAGCAGAAGAGCAAGAAGAAAAAAAGAAGGAGCAGAAGAAGCAGAACAAGAAGCAGAAGAACAAAAAGAAGATAAAGAAGAAGAATAAGATGACTGAATGCATCAGTGTACCTTGAAAGGAAATCATGTAGTTGACTGCGATACTGGGGTTGTTTGTGGAGTATCGGATGACGTACTTCTTCGGAGAGTCAGTACAGCCAAGTTTGATGGTTGGAGTTGTCGACTTACACACCTTGTGGACCTCTGTGCCATCCACTATGTCCAAACTCTGACCACACTCATCTCCACCAGACGATCCCGTCTGAAACAGGGCAGTTCTCTTATCGATGTTCTTCAGGAGGTTCGCTAAAGTGGCACCAAGTTACTTTACAGTTGTTGTGTTTTCTCTTTAAAACTAAGCATCATAAATAAATACTTACAAAGTACTTGCCGAAAGTAGTTAATTTTTACACAGCCATAAACTATGGGGCACTCGACCCCTTTTCTGCTATAACCTGGTAACTGGGTGATTACTTATGCCCCTCACTCCAAGAGGAGTGTAGGCCATCCACGACGACTCTCCAGCAAACACAACTTTGGGCAATCCTCTCTGTCTTCTTCCAGGTGTAGCCACTCCTCTTTACGTCAACAGCTGTGTCCCTTTGCCAGGTGTTTTTTGCCTTCCTCGCCTTCTTTTTCCTTGATGATTCCACATCATAGATTGTCTTGTGATGTTTTTTGTTGGCTTTCTCAGTGTTACGTGAGTGCAATCCAACCGCACTTTCTCCTCAGGATCTACTTGGCAACGGGTTCTTGGCTAGTCCTTTCCCATAGGTCCTCGTTTCTGATTTTGTCTTGCCATTTAATGCATAGAATTCTTCACAGACGTCGGTTAAGGGAAGTCTGGAAAGTCTGCAACTGGGTTATGTGGCATGGAAATCAAACGACAGTTAACAGCCAAATTAGCCATATCCTATAGTGGTACCACCCAAAATATATAAATGTCAACAGCTGTACCTTCAATTTTGTTAAATTCAAAGGCTGGACACAGAAGACTAAAAAAATGGAAAAATTAACTTCATATTCAAACCATAAAGGTGCCAAGTCTATTGCATTAGTGGTAGAACTCATACATTTTCAAAACAATGTTGGGGTAATCTCATGGTCTACCGCTTTTGTGCCAAAATCTGAACAGACCGATATTTCATGGTTAAAAAATAATTACTCATTTTGAATTAACTGCTCAACCAACATTTTGCATAGAAAATGCACCAAAATAAGTAAATACAGTGTATTCCCTAAAATTTAACAATTTTGGTGAAAATGTTGTGTTTTTGTTCCCTTTTTCACACCCATCCTGCCCTGTGACTGCAGTATGAGGCCCATCCTGCCCTTTGACTGCAGTATGAGGCCACTTTTTGCAATATTACTTGGCACCTCTGAAACAAATTCATTTTTACTGGGAAACGAGGCTTTAATGTGTGCAATATCGATCCTGTGAAAAATTAAATACCTTTGAGAAGATAATTGGTGCAACGAGCATGCGAGTGTTTGCTGGCACTGTCAGTGAGCATGTGCAGTTGGTGTCATGGATCATTTTCTTGAACTCCGCATCGGGGTAGCTGTTGATGAAGGCCATAACCCCGGACCATGTGAATGTCTGACATATGCTGAATGCCATTGCATCGGGCTTCTCTTCAATATTCATCCCTGAAATAAGAGTTTGCATTAGATTATTATGCACCCGTGTCATTATTCAGCAAACTTCTTGTAGGATATTGTACTGAGGGTTTAATACTGAATGTCCTTCTCTAGAGTTTTGTGTAAGTCCATTGCAGGGTATACTTTTACCTCCTGCATTGGGTCTTTCGTGTCCGCTCCTATGGCATAGACACCTGGTAGAAAGGACCAACAGCTTCTGTTGTCTCTTTTGTAAGATACAGGGAATGTGGAGTGAATGAAATTGTCCAATTTTGACAGTGGTCAGTAGGTAGATTCGACCACTGTGTTCCACCTTGGTCAACTAACCGATTATTATGCCTTGCAAATCAGTTTAGTACATTATTTAGCTGGATACTCCGTATGTGAAAGTTGGATATCTGCATATTTTAGGATTGCTTTGTGACATCGAATACTATGGGCATAGAATCCCCAGCTCTCATGCACCGTTTTAAATTATTGGTCAGCCTTTTGTCCTAGCCTCAGTTGGGTAATAGACATATCATTCTGTTCAACTTCAGGGAATCAAATAACTAGCAGTCACAAACCAAAACAATGAAAGAAACAGTTTTAAAATGTATTCTAAAAAAACATTTGAACCAGTGTTATTACCTCAAAAGACCCCTTTCAGCCTGTGACACAGACATTTCAATTTTGGGCAGAGTAACCACACAAATTCGTGTACCCCTTTATGTAAAGATTTAATCACACTGTAACTTTCTGCAAGTGGGTGTGCCACTATTGTTATGTTTGTGCAGGGTGTAACAGTAATTACATATATATACATACTATGATTAAAGACCTGTCAAATTGTATAAAACAAAAGAATAACATTTACAGTAAAACGAGGTCATCTGATACAAATAGTGTACCTTAAGTAATTGTTACGTGAAGTTTTAAAGATCAGTCAGATTGTAAAAAACTGTTTAATACACTAATTTATAATGTCATAAATTGCAAGGTACTTGGGAAGTCATTAAGTCTTTCTCAGTAACATTATCAAAGCTGCTTCTTCAATGGGTTAGCCCATTACGAATCACCTTCTTTGATGTCCAAATATGGAGTAACTTAATAGTCTAAATAATATGCACAGTCATTTTACCTTTGTTGCATACGTTTGTTTAAATGGGCAACTTACTTTGGGAATTATATCTGGGAACTCATTGAAGTAAAAAACTGGGCTGACAAATTGTATTGAAACAACAAGTTGTTAGCCATGTCGTTTTTGAGAGAGCAAGGTATGTTCACAACACCAACACAGAAAAACAAACATGCATATTGGTATTGCACATTCACATGTAAATTCCAATTTTGAAAATCATGAATTAATGCTTGGTCCAACCTTAAATAAGTTAAAAACATTTATGTCTGGTGATTTCATAATAACCACATGAAAAGATTGAACAAACAAGGTAAAATATTGTATTGGATACTGGCTACATTTGCTTTTTTGCAAAATGAATTTGAAATGAGCCAAGTGAAAAAAATCGAATTGAAGGGGCACCTTTAAAAAATACCCTACAACCCATCTTGTGTGAACCATGAGTCAGTATGTCATGCCATAAGTGTTGTTACTAGAAGCTTAATTATGTGGAATATATAGTGTTTATGCACTGCTACAAATTCAAGTCACGCATGCCGTCCCATCACTGTCAACCAAAGTGGTAGACTCTTGCAGACATGAAACTTAAATGGTTAGCTTCTGTAAAGGTTCGTGTTTTTTGTGTGTACTGGGTGATTGCCCTTTAATGCTAAAGGGTCTATTCTTAGTAGGCTGCGAAAACATGATTTGCATGTTTCAAACATTCCGCTATTGTGCTTCAAAGAAGCAAGTAACATGACACTAACTGCTGGACAGATTTCATGAGTCACCTGACTGTATAACCATTAAGTCATACACTGCTGTTTTGTCAAAAAAATTACAATTTCATTATCATCAACAATCCCTTGGATTGTAGATGTAATTTGTTTTGTGTTTGTAAATGGCTGATCAGCCTAGTTTGTAGTGGGTGATCCAGTTCTTACAGTGATCGAGAGCTTACTGTAACTAATAACATTGCACCTATCCTAATGAATGTATGTATTCATGTATGTTTTCGACATCTTAAACATCAACAACAATATTTTCTCTTTACTATTCGTTTTTGGAAAGCTGAGAATTTAATTACTTTTAGGTGTTCAAATATATAGTCATCACAGTGTCATACTCACAAGGTTGGCAAATGTAGGTGGTTGCCAGGTAGGTGGTTCCACTGTACCCTGCGCAGTTGTTTGTGGTGGGTTCTTGGACCGTATAAGGGCATGTTGTTCTCCCATTGCAGCCGTTATATACCTTGCTGGTGACTGTGGCCATGAGACAGGTGTCAGAGGAAGGGAGGGAACATCCGTGCTCCCTCGTCCTGTGGATGGTTGCTGACTGTATCTTGATCAAGTACTTCGGTGGACATTGTATCAGCATTGACAGGCAGTACGTCATGTGTTGTTCCACTGTGTATGAAGAACAATGACAGACAGTTACAGTCGAGCCTCGCTTTACGGTCACCTTGACAATACAACCACCTCTCAATTAAGGTCAACCTAGGATACTGCTCTATATGCGAATAGGCATAATAGTAAGTAAGTAAGGATAGCCTATATAAAGTATAGGAAAGTAGTACCACTAATAGGGTCATCTTGTTAATCAGGTGAGTGTCCCTGTCAGAAGGGTGACCTTATTATTGAGGTTCCACTTTAGTTAAATATTTAAATGACAAAATACAGCCATGAGATTAGATTAACAATAACATGCAAATTAACAGTGCAAGTCCCGTGTAGATTGAAATGGCCAAATTATTTGTTTGATGTAGGTATGTCTGGTAGTCCTTTGGCACTCTTATTCCACTCAGTTGGAATACGATTACTAAAGGCCAGTTAACCATATGGATTTATTCAGAATTGCAAGTCAAAAATCTAAATTTCAACCAAAGAAATGTGACATGTCTAATAATGTACATACATATGTTGGAAATAAACCCTGTGCAAAAGACAAGAAAGAAAACCAATAACGAATAATGTTTTAAATTAATAAGAGACACAAGCAACTGTTGACTTTTTCATTTAATCTACCGGGTATGTTGAATATTTTTATATACCTTCTGCAAAATTAGTTTTTGTAAGACTAGATATGTTGGATGTACAGTGTATCTAGATCCTTTTATGCTTTTTCTTGGGGCGTGGTGTGTATGGACACACTATGTGGAACATTGTCAGTCTTTACTACTGCCTTAGGCTAAAGGGTGTGAAACTTGCTCTATACAAAGTGGCTTGTGAATGACAGAAGGGCGTAGATGTTGAAACTTGGGTAGCTGGTGTCTATTGTGCTGGCTATAATGGGCATGGACTCATGTGGTCCCACCCTGTTCCATTCAGTACAGAATAGTTATACTCAAGGTATCAGTAGAATCTTGAAACATGTTTTCCCAGGCTGTAGATTGAATCACTGATTTAATTAAAAAGAGTTGTATAATCTGTCAACATTACGTATAATTTGATATGATCTCAAAGGTGAATCACTTCAGCCAAACAAAAAATATCTTTGGTGTTTAGGTGACTACCAGGTATATTGCATTTTTGTAGAACTTATAAGATGTGCTGAAGCACGAATTTGGATTAAGTATTAATTACAGCTGAACATTAAGTCGGTTTTCATATTGTCGTAACATACCTTAGATTGTTAAGTTGATAGTAAAATGGAAATACCATAAATGAAAATACTTTTTAATGCATGCATATACAGTATTATGGATAGTTGATAAGTTTATCCATATATACAAGACATGTATTTAGCTCCAATTTTGTTAAACAAACTACACAATTGCCTTGTTTTATAATACATTTTCTTATGTTGACTCTTCAATCAATGTGTGGTAGTTGCTGAGCTGGAATATAACAAAGTACATTTACTTCATTACACTACTTGTAGAACATTTTCCTTTATTCGTGTAATTAAATATAATTTATAGATGCACTTATACTTGTATGAAAGTACAATTATGTATACTTTTCCTGATGTAACAAAGTATTGATTATTTATGTATTAAAATGGTGAAACAATAATGGAATGGTGCATTAATTTTGTTTTGGTCGATTAATGAACATAAATTTACATCAATATATTGTTCTCCAGCTAGTACAAGTTATTTTTGTGGAACAGTTTGGTTAAAAAACATTTTGGTTTAATAATGTTTTCGTATGATTACAAGTTGCGATTTTTTTAAAGTGTCTGCCAGTTTACATTTCTGATAAAAATACTTTTATATTTACCCCAGGTACTTTGAGTAAACACATTTAGTTTATCGGTTTGCATGTACTTCAAATACAAGTTTTTAAAGAGTATTTGTGTATTTCAACATGAATAGCTTTTTTCTGAGTAACTTGTACTCAAGTAGAGAAGAATTGCACCTGTACCAGCTGTGTAAAGTTGGCAGAATTGTCAGAGTTGCGTGTTGGATGACTCTGATGAGAAATGGAGCTTACACAGTAAACATTTCTGTGTGATCTCACTTCTCTTGACACAGGCATCTTGTTTGTTGGTTACTGCATGTTTATTTGTTTTTGTTATTAAACAATATCTTGGCTGTCCACCAGGATACAAGATCAATAACTAAAGGATGCTTAGATTGCAGAATGGATGCAAGAGTTATATTTCAGAGCAGAGAGAAAACCTAAGGAAAGAACAGAGAAAAGCCATATCATATTGCCAAAGTTTCTTATATAATATAATATTGTTCTGTTGGCTGAAGTAAATTGTTACCATTAATGTTAGGGCACTGGAGTGACACTGCTGTGGTTGCCTGTCTTCAGTTCATAATGATTTCAGTATATCAGATAAACGTTCCTTGTTAGTTGTTATGTACACATTGAATACCTTGGTGTAATTGTAACCATTTGGCAGTATCTGTTGTTTCTTTTGAAAAGTCCATAAAGCCCTATCACATCTTATTTATGAATGCATATCTGATATTAATAAATGTATATTTGTTGGCAATAGCATTTTTCAATTTGTAATTAAAGTCCTAATTTTATTTTGTCCATGTATATCTATTATACTTCAATAGTTAAGTGTGATGTCAAGATTTAAACAACATTTGAGTAGATTTAAAACAAGATGCCACCCAGAGCAAAAACCTCAGATGGGAAATTGACATGGAATCATTTCACTTTTTGAGACTCCAGCTGTTGTATCTATATACAGGGCTGTATGTACTAACCATGCTTCTGAGATAGTTCTTAGTTCTATTTTAAAACATTCACTTTACTAACACCTACACAGCGAGTAAATAATGTGTTTCATTACTCTATAGTCTGTGTGAGAGTGAGTAATTATACCTAATCTACAGTTTACAAGACAGAGTTTCCATTGCGCTCTTCTCACCCTCTCTATTACCACCTAACTGTCACCTTCTGTGATAACTCATTGTCTTTTGCCTTACCTTCTTGGCACTTCTCACTCCAGCAAACATTGACAACACACAACACTGTGCAGCAGATGTAAATAATCCTTCCAATTTGTGGCATCTTCATTCTTAATGCTGAACTCTCCTCTAATAACTTTCGTCTGGCTGTATCCAATGTAACAAGTACCTACAACTCATAGAGTCAGTGGCTATGCAGTAATAACACGAGGCAGCTAAACAGCTGCGGTTTTTATACACGGGGGGGGGGGCTTGCTGTGTAGTTGCATTTAGGAGTGTGTATTCAATAGAGGGTGTGCAGCCCTGTGAAGAGAGGGGGTGTACCAGAGAACATGTTATTGTCTGCAGTAATGCCCCAGATATGCCACAGTTGCTGCTACAGTGTAAGATTTATAGTTCACACTGAATGTACAAGAGCAGCATTGCGAAAATAAAAATGTTGTCGTAACACTATAAAGGAAACAATTACCCCAATGTTCCCTCCCTTTAATAAATGCTGAATCCTTGGTACATCTAGCATACAGTTACTTCTACTAAAATACCTTGGCTTCAGTATGATATACCATGTAAAATACTTTTCAGAATACAAATGCTTTAGTATACCTCTGAAATGTGTTTATCACAGTGTTTGTATTTGTAAAATACAGTTGTATAGTACTGTGTTAATTAGTCTTACATGTTTCATAAATTTGCTGTTTTAATTAGCCATGCTAACTAGTTTTTTCCAGTTACTTAATCGCCAGTTCCATAATATGTATGTGTTTTATCTAAACATTTTCAATGTATGGAAAAGCGGACTTCCTTCTATATATCCAAACATTCAATGCTTGCCTTTTAGCCCACCAATTAAATGGTTACATTTACAACTGAATATATATTTCTTTGCTGAAAACCACATACTAAATGTCACAAAGTGCACATTTTCAAGAGTTCTGTAAAAACAGTTTCAATGGGTAGAAAGGGGGAAACTCTATCAATGATCACCAAAATGATACATTTAGAACTGAAATATATAAATAGTTTTGAACCAGACTCCATGTGTTACCAAATTACACCTTTTCAAGTATTTTGTTATCAAGCAATTCCAATGAGTCATTTTACACCTGCGGCACTCCACAGCCATGAAACTAACAAAAGCGATGGACTGATCCCTGAATAGCATCGATCACTGATTGACACATTTCAATGTAAATTACTTCCGCAACTCTAGCCCCCACAAATGATAGTGTGGGAGCAACATTGGCAGTTGTCCAGTTGGGATTAGTCATGTGATGTAGCTGTCAATCATTTAATTTTGCATTTCAATTAATAAAATAATATATGTATAATACATTTTGTGAATAAATGTTCCATGACTAGAGCGTGCTATGTTCATCACAGGCTGTGCGTTTGTGTGCATGCGCGTATGCACGTGCGTGTGTGTATGTGTGTGTATTTGCATGAGTATGAGAGTGAGCATGTATGCGTATGTGCGTGAGTGGATTGATGTGTAAGTTTGTTTGTCAAAATAAATAACCACACCTGCATGATTTGTTTGTGTGGGTGTTTTTCGGAAACCACAAATACAGTAGCAGACCTTTCCACATGTTTGCCTGAGGGTTTCTTATTGATCTAAGATACAAAAGATAGTCTTATTTGAAGACAACTGAAGGAATTAGTGAGTGAATTAGACTATTAGTCACTAGAAATGTTTAATTGGGAAACAATAATTTTGTTCGAACTCAAACACATGTATGCATGACCAAGGTTTTTATTGTATTTTGTGTGTGTGTGTGTGTTTGCGTGTTTGCGTGTGTGCATGCGTGTTTGCGTTTGTGCATGAGGGCAATGTGTATGTCAGTGGGTTTGCATGGGGAGGGTGAAATTGGGGTGGGAATTTTGGTGGATAGGGGTGGGTGGTGGGTGATTGGGTGTAGGAGGGTATGTTATGTGTTAATTGAACAAAACATAATTGTTAGACTTGTTATTATAATTGAGAAAATAGATTTGTTCACTTAGGGCACTTGATTGTGACTCCAGAAAGCATAACTGAAGAGTTAAGAAGACCACACTTATTACATCGCAGAGAGTTGGGAGAATACCACAAACATTTCTTAATAAGGAAACAGTACTAGTATTTAGAAGACGTCAAAGCAAGGATACAAAAAACAAAAGTGGCTTTTCTCATTTTGAGAAACAATTGGAAGGCAAAGCAAATAAAATCAAGCTTAACAGCAAATTGAGGATATTCAAGTCAAATTTAAAGTCAATGTTACTCTATGGCTCGGAGACATGGCGAATTACACAGAAAACACTACAAATATTACAGACCTTCATCAACAAATGCCTGTGCAGAATCATACACCTAAAGTGGTCAGACAAGGTACCCAACACTACACTATGGGAATGGACTAAACAACTACCAATAGAAAACGAAATAAAGAAGAGAAAATGGAGGTGGTTAGGACATACACTGAGGAAACCTGCAACAAACATCACACGACAGGCAATGGCATTGAACCCCTCCCAGGGAAGAGAAGAAGAGGAAGGCCAAGAAACACCTGGCAGAGAGACACGGAAAGTGAAAAAGAAAGACCTAAGTAAAATAAGTAAAAAACTAGTACTTAGGCTTAGTTACTATTAATTATAAACAAATTATCTCTAAGTACTAAGTTAGTACTTAGAGATAATTTGTTTGCCAGTAACGAAACATTCCTACTTGACACTAACACATTTACACCCTTTTAAAAAAGGTTTCAAGAGACACACAAGAACAGCAGAGATCAGTGGAGGACCATAGTTGATGACCAGCGAGCAAACAGATCTAAGTAAAGTAAGTAAAAAACTAGTACTTCGGCTTAGTACTTAGAGATAATTTGTTTACCACTAATGAAACATTCCAACTCGACACTAACACATTTACACCCTTTTAAAAAACAGTCGAGATCTGTGATTTTAATATTAATAGTGTGAAAATTAACAGTAACAGTAATTAAAAACTCATGATGGACTTCCATGTTGTGCATAAATTATCAAACCCAACTCAACATGGGTTCCTAAAAGCTAATTAAGTCCTGTTTAAATTTGTAATGTTTTTTGAAGATATTACTAAATGGGTACATGAAGAGTCACCACATGTAGATAATTATTGTTTACTTAGATGTTCAGAAAGTTTTTGGAATATAGAGTTAATGGAATATACTACATGGACGGTGTAATGAAATGGATATGAAATAACCATCAAAAAAATGGTGTGTGGATGGTGTGGTTGCTTGCATGTATGTGTTTGTGTTTACATGTTCATGAAACCTATTTTACATTTGTTTAAATTTAATTGAAAATGCAATAGTGCAGTGGTGCAGTGATTACCATATCCGCCTGACATGCCAGTCATGTGAGCTCAAAACCCAAAACCGGCAGACATGCTATATTTGGTGTAAAAGCCTGGCTCTCAACATTGTGGACTGTGAATACCTTGTGACTTGGATATCACATTAATGTCGATCCCGTCTCAATTTGGGACATAAGAGAACCACTGAGGATGAGTGACAACCCTCAGTGCCAGAGTAAAAAGGTCAGCTTGGCAATAACATATGTTCTGAAAAATGCTGACTAGTTAAATGAGACCTCATAAGACCATAACACTGTAACCACAACATATACAGACTAGTCAGATAATAGAACATTGCTAAGTGCAGGACACAACTAGAATAACAACTGATTTTCCAGTCCTTGATGCAGATTTATTTTACATATCTTTTACAATGTCGTCAGCTTTGGAGAAATAAAGGCACGTTCTGTTCCTGCATCTGGCAGTGTGGTGCTGCCACCTAGTGATCATTAGGCAGCTGATGAGACACCTTAATAACCATGGAGAGAAATGCTAAAGAAAAGGGAATGTATTACTCATGCAATCATATCTTGCTAAAGTAATGAAAATACGTTGAAGGTTTCTGAGCATTATTCAGGATAGTTCATTTTTATGCAAACAGTTAATTTTTGACATATCCAATACATGAGTACCTTGTTGTTGTAGAGTCATTTGTAAACGTAGCACGCCAACTTCTTCAGTACATGTATCATGACCTCCCACCTTTCACCTCCATCCTTCCATCTCCCACCTTTTACCTCCCACCGTTCACCTTTCACCTCTCACCTTCCACCTTTCATCTTCCATCTCTCACCTCCCACCTTTCACCTCCCACCTTTCACCTCCCACCTCTCACTTCTCACCTTCCACCTTTCATCTTCCATCTTTCACCTCCCATCTTTCACCTCCCACCTTTCACATCCCACCTTTCACCTACCAGCTTCCATTTTCACCTCCCACCTTCCATCTTTTATCTCCCACCTTTCACCTCCCACCTTTCACCTCAGACCTTCCACCTCCCACCTTCCATCTCCCACATTCCACCTTCCATCTCCCACATTCCACCACCCACCTCCCACCTCCCACCTTCCACCTTCCACCTTCCACCTTCCACCTCCCACCTCCCACCTCCCACCTTCCACCTCCCACCTTCCACCTTCCACCTCCCACCTTCCACCTCCCACCTCCCACCTTCATCCTCCCGTGTTCCACGCAATACCATTGTTAGACATTGGAATGAGCGTATTTCAGATATTTTTATTCGCATTATCCGAATCCGATATACAAGTAATTAGACATACATACATAGCAGATGCATATGCATATGTATATATGCATGCATGCATTACATTCATGTATATGCATAAGTGCACATGTTATCATGCTTGCATACAAATTCATATAATGTAGATCTATTCACATGTATTGCTAGTGATTCTGTATTTTGTGAAACAACTCGTCACCATTTGCAGCAACCTTTAATTGGTATCCGTATTTTTCTTAAATCTTCTATTACACGCAAAACCATTTGTCATTATTCTGTGACTACCAGTATGCAGTTAGTTAATACCTCTCATTAAATTTCCTGTTCAGACTACCGGTAATTTGGAACAAGATGGCATCATACATAACGTCTTTATTTGCAAAGCGTGCATTATGATGTCACATCAGTACTTCCCACAAAGACAGGGCAACATTCTTAATAAGGTGCTTTATTACAATGATTTGTCTGCATTGAACGTGCATAATTTATGAGTTAATTGATGAGATGTTAATATTATGTTAGCGTATTTGACTATGTAACTAGGGTGTTTTGGTTGCATGCATGCTTCAATGAACATCATTTACGCATCATTCTAATGTCACTTTATACAAAATGAGACAGATTTAACACTGACAAAATTATACCAATGTGTGGAATAACATTGCAAACTTCTTCATCAATTATCATAATTCTATGAAATATGCATATATTTGTATAGATTATAGAACATTATAATTTACTATCTATGCTATGCTCTATCAGAAAGGTTCATGAGCCCAAATACAATAATTGATTCTACCATATCTTGATGAAATGACACCTGAATGTGTTCATATTGCATGCAGTTGTCAAAGCTGTCCCATAAGTTTGTAAAGTAAAATAAAGCAGTGTTTTGTATTAGTTTAAGCCACCACACACCCCAACAAGAAATTATGTGGGTCTTGAGATTCTGAGTACCCCTAGGGTAGTTCAAAATGGCTTCCAAAATCACAGCTGATGGTCACCAAATTTAACATGTCTACTAAGACACTACACACCACCTTGCTGTGACATTCTGAGATCCTTAATAATGTGTGGGAACTTTGCAAACTTATTAGGCATAGCTCACGTAATAGTGGCTGTCCTTCGGGAATTTGGACATTGTCTTTATGAAGCTATGTGCATCTAATGTCGCAAGGAAGTCATGGCTATTGGATAGTATCGTAGTGATAGTCCCTATCCACCTCTTATAATTTAACAGCAGCTACACAGGTAATATAGTTGTGTAATCATGAGACAAGACAGTTGAATTAGGTAATAATCATAATACACGTCCTTTAGAATCACTTGGCTGAACTCTCCCATCATCCTGAACTATGCTATTATCCTAAGCCATCGATCCAGTTGCTTCTGTAAATCATGCCAATAAACTAAATATGATAATAATAATTACAAAGAATATTGTGTCTGTTTCTTATTGATCAATATTTATTATTAGTATTTTATTAATTCTAAAATAAATATATCTAATGTATACTCTCCCCACAAAATTGTGTTTAATAAGCCCGAAACGTTTGTAATTTGAATGTTTCACTCTTGAAATGTTTGAATTGTATACAAAATATTCAAATAGTAACCAACAGCGGTAACAGCAGCAGGCCAGACTAACTGCTAGTTCCTGAATTGCTGTTGGCCACAACCGGTCTGGTTCTAATACCCAAGACCACAAGTGGGAAGAAGTACAACTGATTCACTGAACTTCCTGCTAATAATTACCACCCATGTCTTGAGACTTATTCCGGGTAATGGAACAGACAAGGTCGCATTCCTAAATGGCGTGAACGGCTGAGTGAAGTATCATTGAACATGTGCAAGACACCGCCAGATGTACATCACAGGCTCGTTCACATTTGCTAGAGTTCTTGCTTTAGCTCCACGCCTTGAAGCTCATAGACACCCGGGTTGATTCCCCATTAGAGTTGCCTGGTCCTTCACTGTCAGGTCCGTCATGCTTGTGTAAGGGGTCGGGTCGCAGCTGGGGTATGGGGTCGGGTCACAGCTCGTGTACGGGGTCGGGTCACAGGAAGTGACATCACAGCACAGTTCATCTCCTGCCACATCCTGTCCCACACAAGTGTCACTGTGCTTGTCAACTTCCACTGTCACTGTGCTCGTTGACACTCCTCCAGAGGCTGCCACAGTGTCCTGGCCGACATGCAGTGCTGCCACC
Organism: Escarpia spicata; assembly: GCA_963995525.1. NCBI lineage: Eukaryota > Metazoa > Annelida > Polychaeta > Sabellida > Siboglinidae > Escarpia > Escarpia spicata. The sequence continues at coordinate 25,893,287 of OZ023218.1, forward strand.
TCTGTTGAGGTCATGTAAACAACATTCTCGAAAGTGAAATTTGCCAGCTCGCTATGGCCGTAGGCATTTGCTTTCTTGTGTCTGAAAATCAAAAAATCAGAGAGAAAATTAGATGGATGAAGTCTATTTATATTTCATTATTATTATAATTTATTTATTTATTTATTAATTGATCATTCTATTATGACATATGTCTAATATAGTTTTATTATCTTGTGCAATGAAGGTTCAGCTTCAAAACAAACTTGAATGAAAAGATTTAATAAATTTGTGTAGATGCATTCAAATGTTGTGGAAACTGATTGAAAAACATGCACAAATATTAATTTCACCATTTACAAAAAATTTAATATAATTGACTTAGGTAAAAGGTTATTTTCAAATACAATTAACATGAAAACTACTAATTTTAATGCTAGCTAACAGGCTAAGCTAGATTTTTAGCATGACATAGAAAGCATATTTTTTATATGGGATTTAGTCAGTAGGTGGTGCCACTGTTGCACAATTTCTTGAAAACTGGTGCTGTTGCCAGTAGGCGACAATGCAGACAAGAAACTGCAAACTCTTGATCTTATTCCAGTATTGATATCAACTATGGACAGTGGCAACCATTAACTATCCGTCCAGTGTAATGGGCCAGAAGTTGGACTCCCTACAAGGATCATGTCAGAAGTAAGTGTTCCTTCAAAGGCAGTTTGTACTAATAGTACATTTAAGTTTAACAATTCAGTTATTATAATACTCAGTATAAACATAAATAATCCCACATTTATTGATTTTATGAGTAAAATCAGGCTTATGAGCTGATAAGAATGTTAATGAAACTGTCCCAGAAATGTAAGATTTGTAAGAACTTCCATACCCAGATCTACGGCAGAAGAGAAGCAGGGCTGTGATGATGACAATGATGACCATTAGAGCTGCCACGACGCCAGTTATCAGTGGCCATTGTGCTGAAACAAAAAGATCAATTAAATATGTATGTTATTAATCGAATAGAGTACTCCTCTAGCAGTTATCCTATTATTTTATACTACCATCCCTTCAAAATCAGAGGCAATTTGCAGATCTTATCATTTTACACAAGTGTGTGCACTCTCAGCTAGACTCGTCCCATCTGGTAGGAGCTATCAAATTTCACAGTCCGATCTCTATGAAACCACTCTTTTTAGAGTTTCCAACAGCAGAATGTACAATAGGAAATACTCTGTTTTGGTATAATTACTTTCAACACGCTGCATTTAAATGATTCAATTTGTGATATATTTTTAGGAGTTGAAACCTTTAGATCTTTAGAAATCAAATATTAGTTTATAATGATGGCCCCAAATATCTACAAAGGTCAAGACCAATTGAACTTGCCCTCTGTCAGATCTGGGGCTTTCTGATTCCGAAATCGGAATCATAAGCTGATTCTGTCTCCAATTCTGGAATTGGAATCGGAATCGGTCAACACGAAAGTAGTGAAATTGAAATCGGAATCAGTTTGGGTGGAATTAGAATTGGAATCGGTTGATGTAAAAGCAGCAGAATCAGAATTGGAATCTGAATTGCTTTGAGTAAAATGGGAATTGGAATCAGAATTGCATACTGGAATCAATTTTTTATTTCAAAGCTACTTTTCTATTTTGGTGCTTCAAAAGTACAGTTAAAATACATAGAAAGGAAGTTATATAAGGAGAAAAACCAGGAAATCTTTGCTACTATTTTCTGTAACTGTTATTTATAACTCACAATTGTACTTGCCAAAATAACAATTACATTTAAGCACATTAAAACATTCTTGGCATTATAGTAATCACCTATTTACTGGGTTTTTGGTTTTACTTTAGGCAAAGGCAGGTTGTTAATGTTGCATTCTGAGTTAAACTACCACCGCAAGTGTGTATAAAACATGACTAACATTTACTTATTTGATAATACTTGTATGTCACTTTGCGCACTAAACTTAAATATGCATTTTTCTTCCTAGACAAATGGCTAGGGAAATGTCCTGATAAATGTATGATTGTATTATCATGTACTGTATTTGAATGTTTAACATTAATTTATACACTAATAATGCCAGTGCTTGTCAAAAAAAAATATGAAGATTATGCTGTATTGTCACATACTAAATTGTATACTATGTAATACCTAAACAAACTTGTTCAGGGGTATACAACTATAAGAAGTTTCTTCAGTATGCCTCTTTTCTGACATAATACGTATTTATGTGCCACAAACATCGTATGTATATATATTTTTGTTATGTTGGAAAATAAAATAAAATATTATTATATGTTATTCGATAAATGATAAAAAAAATCAGAAAAGTTAGTTGGAGTCGGAATCGCCATAGTATGGGTGAAATCAGTTGGAATTGGAATCAGAATTACCATAGTGTGGGCAGAATCGGAATTGGAATAAAAAATGTTAGTTGGAATCAGAACTGGTGCCATGGAATCAACCTCAGGTCTGCCCTCAGTACTGCATTGCCAAACTGTCTACAGACATGTAATGATGTTCACCAAATACTACCTTCAGAGGTTCAATTTTAAAGTTTGACCTGTTTTAAAAACAACTCCACACTACTGACACTCATCAGGATCTTTTTCAGGATCTGTCTTGAAATTGATGATCAGTGTATTTATCCTGTCACTTATTGCTTAGCAACCAGGTCCATGGAGCTTACTAAATGGATGCCGTGCATATGTGAAAAGGTTGTATTTTTTTTTTAAATTGTGGTTGCAAGTGTTTTTTGTTCATGACAAGCATGTATGGATAAGTTATTTAAGTATGCAGGAACAATTTATCTCACAGATACCATGCCATCCTAGTAATGAAATGCACATATTTGCTTGATAAGACATAATTATCTTGATGGAGGACGTGTATAGTTATGAATGTGACTCAGTTTCTGTATCAGTCAGTTGAATGGAAATGTTAATTGAAACTGAATAATAAAGATGAGATCAAGAGAAACAAATTATATTTGAAAACAGTCAACTCATCTTCTTAGCAGAACCAGATTGATTGATTAGCATTTAAAGTTTGCTTGAATATGAAGCAATGTTGTAATGTGTGTAATAATCACCAGGTGGCAGCTCATATACTAACATTGTATAATTCATAATTTTTTTCAATGTTTTTGTGGTTTGGCCCAGATTATAGATATATGTTGGTTGTTTACAATAACTGATTAACCTCAAAGACACTGTCGTATTAATAACTGCAGGAGGGTTAGGGAGTTTAGTGTACCATTTAATCTGATGACAGAAATCTGATGAACAAATTTTCAAACAAATGAGACAAGCCCTAAAAAATTAAACAGCCTGATGTACTGGAGATAGTTTGATTTATATATCACAAATTTAAATCATAAAAAAAATCGTAATTCAGTTTTTTTCAAGTTTATACGAATACAACACTAAGAAATGGTTTGTTCTTACCATATCTCAAGCTCTCTACGATTTATAATACAAAATCATACAAAAATTAATTACAACCTAATAGATTTAGTAGGTCCTGGCCATGTGTTGCTTTGTTGTGTGCTTGTGGCTAGATTTCACCTGTTTCATGGGATTCAATTGTTATTATATAATTACATGTATGACAAGTGGAGGAATTAGGAGGCTTTGCCAGACACTAGTTGTGGTTGATCTTAGTCCAGGTAGAGTTGTTTGTCAGTGTGAATAGTTCATTGGAGTTTCTGTCCATTGGATTTGGATTTTTCCATTGAAGCACACAGCATTAGAGACCTAAGTGTTGATTTAGGTATGATCTATAACTTTATGTTAGATTTAATTACAATCATGATTTGAATACAGAAATTAAATTAATACAAACTACGAGTTCATGTTCAACTCTGTTGGTGTTACTTAATTTACTATTCTCTTGAATGAGTTTGATATTCTGATAACACTATATACTATAACAGTTTCATGGAAAAGAACATTGTTTAGTAGAATCATTGAGGGTGCACACATGGTTATGCATGCCCTGGTGACCTACAGTGCAGTATTCAGTCCTTAGGACTGTTCAAAACGTATTACTCCCCCTTGCAGACCTGTTCGTCGAATACCTTCTCTTGAGAACATTAAGCCACATTGCAATTACAGCATGAGGACTATTCATTCATACATATTTATCAAGTGTTTTTATATAATATAAGTATTCATTTATAAAGCTGAATGAACGGCTGAATGTGGAGAAAATGAAACTTCTAAACTTTGAAAAGACAAAAAGAGGGTTCAAACCCAAATGAGGTTTCGATGTTCTAACAGCACCCTACAAACAACCAATGTAGATTAGCAAACAGGCGATATTTCCTACCTTTGTCCACCAGTACAGGTTGTGCGCGCATCGTTGTTGGCCTGTATGTTGTGATACCGTCATGTGTTATCTTGCCTCCTTGTGGCGTTGTAGGTCTACGTGTCGGCCGTGGTGGATTTGTACTCCCACTCAAATATGGCCTCGTGGTTGGTACCACGTAGAATCTGCGGGTGGTTCTTACGTATGCATGGGTTATGGTTGGGGGTGTGGATGGGCGTTTGGTGGTGGGTCTGGTCATCTTTGATGTAGGTACGTAGGGTAGTGTTGGCCTGGTCGTGAGACTGTGTGGCGGAGGTTGCTGGTACTCAGAGGTGCAGTTGATGGTCATTCTTTCCTCGTGGTGAACTTCAGCAAACAACACCATTGCTTCAGGATTTTGTCATATGATTCAGTATGAAAATACAGTATATGTGCATGTCTTCAATAGTGGCCAATAAAATGGGACTCCAGCATCACTAAATTAAAGTGCAAGAGGATGCCCAAATGATGTTTCTTAGTAAAGCTTGTAGCATACAATCTGGCTCTTCTTAATGATTTAATAACACCAAGAGATGTTTTCACTTGTTTTTTAAACTTTATTGTATGAAAAAACTTGAGACAATTTTTTTAAGAAAGTAATAGAAAGGTTTGGTGGAAACCATAACATATGCAATTTCAGTTGTCCCTACCAATGAGAAGATAGATTAAAACAAAACTACTTTCCTATTGTTTCAAATTTTCACATATGTAATTTCCTTATCAACATGACCATTGGCCCTAGAGTTATACCATGTTGTGTTTGCATTCATGTATAATTGTGTAAGTTATGCTGAAACAATAAATATGCCCAGTTTTGAAGATGTGTGCCTATATAGATAACTCTCAGGATCCAAATTTATGATTCGATGCAGCTTTTGAACCTTCACTGTCTCTTCTTGAATGTCAGAATGAATGACATGAATATGGGTGTGAACATGAAATCCAATATTTATTGTTTCACAAACTTGGACAGGATGTTTATAGCATCAGGCATATGCAAATAATAATTATGTCAGGGATGTGTCTTTTGGATGAGGATCAGTAAATTAGACATGTCCTTGTGTGTTGTGTAATAACTACTATACCAAAGGAAGTTAAGGATCCCACCTAGAATGTGAATTCTCTTAAAGATAATTCACAAAACAAGTAATTATACATTTTGCAATCCCACAAATCTGTTCTGTTAATTTTACCCCAACATAAGGTTCTTTGGTCTAAAGTGAATCATGAATGACTTGGGAGAACGAGAGTGCAAGATGGAGAGGTGGAATATGTTGTGGGGATGACAGTTTGGGATCAGTGACAGAAACAGGAAAACTAAGCAAATCAAGGAATATTACAGTAGAACTTTGCTTTATGGTCACCTCAGTAATACAGTCACCTCACAATTAAGTTCACCCTAGGATAGTCCCAAATTATATTATATATAACAGGGAAGTGTAGGAAATTAGTCACGCTAATATGGTCACCATGCCATTCAGGTCACATTTTCCCAGTCCTGAGGGTGACCTTAATTGAGAGGTTCCACTCTATCAACACCAGCATCACCACATACTACAGAGACAAAGAACAGGGCAAGAAACCTTGCAAGTCCCTCACCTTGCACCGTGATGAAGAAGCTGGACTGTAGTATGGGGATGCTCTCATACTGCACATTCACCTGTGTCGCGTCCATCACATCCACCAGTTCCAGGATATCCTGATGGGATGCACAGATTCGGTTCAGCACCGTGTTGTTCCAGAAAGTGAGACTCTGAGCACAGTAGTCTTTGCTTGGCACAACGATCCGACTGGTTGGAGATGGTTCGAAGTATGGGACCGTTATCTGGAGCTCCACTGGCTGATGCAGTCTGATACTGCAGGCGCAGTGTGACACATCCGTGTACATTGGGAAGCCGGGGCTCCAGATGTAGGCCATGGAACCAGTCCAGGAGCTTTCCGAGCACATATCGATGTTCTTGGCTGACTTGCCTATCTCTGTAATGTTGAAAGTACAGTAATGGTTAGTGATCATCTCAGAACGTCAATATCCAATAACGGATGAAATTACTTTCATCTGGCCTCAGCACCCCCCGACCCCTCATACATTGAATATTGGTAGGTGAAACCGCCTCTGACCCCTCCTCCCCCATACATAAGTAATTTAATCTGATATCGGACATCAACATTCTAAGATGATCCCTCATGCTGAACAACATTGTAGGTTTGGAGCTTAATTAGGACCAGGATACTTTTGTTTAGAAGGAGTTGGGTTAGGATTCAGAAGGTGGTAGAAGATATGCAAAGGTGAAGTTCTGCTGTTGGATATATTTGTCTATCTGCCTTAAACAGGATTAAATAGTGAACATTACCAGCATGTAGATTGCTTGCAGATTCTGTTATATAACTCATTATGAAAACACATTGTAGATAACTCAGAATCCAACTTTCTGGCTTGATGGAGCTTTTGAGACAAAAACTCATGATGCGGAACAAGAGGCCATGAAGGTCTTGAACATTCATTAGGTTTATCTACCTAGTATACCATGTTTTCATGATTAATAAAGTTATCTCGTGCAGAAGCATCAGGTAGATATATATATATATATATATATACAATACTGAATAAACCATTTACTTAATCAGTTGACAGTAAATGTAGCTTTATTCTTGCCACCGTCCAGTAATTCAGTTGCTGTTTTAAATTAACATACCATCAGAATTGAACACGAAAACAATGATAAAAGATTTTCGTTAACCTACGTGGTTCACATTGGTATGTCATCTTCAGATAGACTTCTCCTTTGTATTCGCTGCTGCAGTTGCCACCGTTGATCGTCCCCACCTCGATCTGGCATGGCTGAGCCTTGTAGCACTTCCTGAATAGTTCGTACGTGTCCTCAATGAAACAGGTGTCGTTGTCTGTTGAGTGACATCCTGGCTGCAGACTTCTGTAGTACTGCGCTGTCCGGATGACAACCATGTGGTTTGGTGGACAGGTAAAGGTCTGTAGTCCATCAGACTGGCAGATCACCTTCTCATTGAGAATCTTCCTGTCACACACTGCAACCATAACAACTACCTTAGGGATCATCTCAGAACATTGATGTCTGATATCAGACAAAATTACTTTCATCTGGCCTCAACCCCCCATCCCCCTCAGGCAAAGTTTTATATACATTGATATGATGATATCAATATATTAACAGTATAATTCTGAAAAAAACAGTGATGTCCAATGTCAGCTGAAAATTGCTTCTGACCCCCTCCCCAATGAAAGTCAATTCATCTGATATTGGACATCGATATTCTGACTGCCACTGTTATTTATATGTCCATTATGCTTAAAATTGTGTGTCAATGCATGTATTATTGAATACATATGTATTTATGTACATATTTGCATGTTGGACTGGATTGTATGTATGGATGCGTGGGCACGCTTACCTACCGGGACATTTTTAGTCTAGTAAAATTTGATCCTGTATATAGGCCTGGCTGATACTCACTCATGGGGCAACAAACCAATTACCATTACAGTAAAATATTTTGATCTTAAACTCTTTTCTGTTGAACATATAATTCTGCTATCACCAGTTGCGACAATGCAAAATCCAGTAATAATTTCTCGGTGGCGATCACTTCCCGGTAAATCAAACTAAAAGCCATCATTGCACCTTTGGGACAATATTTCACTTTGTCGACTGAACATTTTTATAACTTTAAATAACTGGCTTTGTTTTTTTAATACAGCACCAATTGGTAGATCAGTGGTCAATGGTTTAAGGAAGCAAATGAACATAGATAGAAGTGAGTGGACCTTGGCACCAGGGAGAGGATACACTTACCTTGCCTCCAAGTTAGAACATTAATAAGTAGATAGAAACAATAAAAAACGTCTCTGAATTCTGAGCTCAGTGGCGGAACAAAACAAAAATGTTGGGCTGTCTCAAGATTGGTTTATAGATTACAGATGAATGGATTTGATAAAGAGTTAAGAAGGGATAAACAATGATAAAAAAGATTAGTCTTTAAGTGATAGCAAAATGAAACTTCAGTTCTTGCTGACTTAACGATACTGAGAGTGAATTCTGCAGAGTTTGTGCAGCATCTAAGAAGGCTCAAGTTCCTGCGATGTTAATTAAATATTTACTTCAATAATCATAGTTGCGCTCTTTGCATTTTGGTGGTTTTGTACTAAATTACTGAAGTTCCTCAGAAAACTCAACACCAGTTCCAATGCAGATCTATGTCAGACAGTAAGTTGACACCATTACTTTAAAACAAGAGCCACTGTTGTATAATGACACAGACTACCCTTGTTTGGCTATATCACCCGTCATAACACCATCTCAAAAACTATGATGCAAGGCAACAGAAGATGGGGCCACCAGAAGATAAATTGGCTGGATATAACAGATGCCATGAGAGTGGAGGGGAAAGGAGGCAAGGAAGACCTAGACTGTGATGGGAAGATTGTGTAAAGATAGACTTGGAAGGTTTGGGAGAGGAGTGGAGAACAAGAGTGAGAGATAGAGGAGAGTGGAGAATGTTGGTGGAGAGAGCAGTGCAAGATAGAGAGGAGTGGAGACTGTTGGTGGAGACAGCAGTGAAAGATAGAGGGGAGTGGAGACAGTTGATGGAGACAGCAGTGAAAGATAGAGGGGAGTGGAGACAGTTGATGGAGAAAGCAGTGAAAGATAGAGGGGAGTGGAGACAGTTGGTGGAGACAGCAGTGTAAGATAGAGGGGAGTGGAGACAGTTGGTGGAGACAGCAGTGACAGATAGAGGGGAGTGGAGACAGTTGGTGGAGACAGCAGTGTAAGATAGAGGAGAGTGGAGACAGTTGATGGAGACAGCAGTGAAAGATAGAGGGGAGTGGAGACAGTTGGTGGAGACAGCAGTGTAAGATAGAGGGGAGTGGAGACAGTTGATGGAGACAGCAATGTAAGATAGAGGGGAGTGGAGACAGTTGGTGGAGACAACAGTGTAAGATAGAGGAGAGTGGAGACAGTTGATGGAGACAGCAGTGAAAGATAGAGGGGAGTGGAGACAGTTGGTGGAGACAGCAGTGTAAGATAGAGGGGAGTGGAGACAGTTGGTGGAGACAGCAGTGACAGATAGAGGGGAGTGGAGACAGTTGGTGGAGACAGCAGTGTAAGATAGAGGGGAGTGGAGACAGTTGATGGAGACAGCAGTGTAAGATAGAGGGGAGTGGAGACATTTGGTGGAGACAGCAGTGTAAGATAGAGGGGAGTGGAGACAGTTGATGGAGACAGCATTGTAAGATAGAGGAGAGTGGAGACAGTTGGTGGAGACAGCAGTGTAAGATAGAGGGGAGTGGAGACATTTGGTGGAGACAGCAGTGTAAGATAGAGGGGAGTGGAGACAGTTGATGGAGACAGCAGTGTAAGATAGAGGGGAGTGGAGACATTTGGTGGAGACAGCAGTGTAAGATAGAGGGGAGTGGAGACAGTTGGTGGAGACAGCAGTGGAAGATAGAGGGGAGTGGAGACAGTTGGTGGAGACAGCAGTGTAAGATAGAGGGGAGTGGAGACAGTTGGTGGAGACAGTAGTGAAAGACAGATGGGAGTGGAGACAGTTGGTGGAGACAGCAGTGTAAGATAGAGGGGAGTGGAGACAGTTGGTGGAGACAGCAGTGACAGATAGAGGGGAGTGAAGACAGTTGGTGGAGACAGCAGTGTAAGATAGAGGGGAGTGGAGACAGTTGGTGGAGACAGCAGTGTAAGATAGAGGAGAGTGGAGACAGTTGATGGAGACAGCAGTGTAAGATAGAGGGGAGTGGAGACAGTTGATGGAGACAGCATTGTAAGATAGAGGAGAGTGGAGACAGTTGGTGGAGACAGCAGTGTAAGATAGAGGGGAGTGGAGACAGTTGGTGGAGACAACAGTGTAAGATAGAGGAGAGTGGAGACAGTTGATGGAGACAGCAGTGTAAGATAGAGGGGAGTGGAGACAGTTGATGGAGACAGCAGTGTAAGATAGAGGGGAGTGGAGACAGTTGGTGGAGACAGCAGTGGAAGATAGAGGGGAGTGGAGACAGTTGGTGGAGACAGCAGTGTAAGATAGAGGGGAGTGGAGACAGTTGGTGGAGACAGCAGTGAAAGATAGAGGGGAGTGGAGACAGTTGATGGAGACAGCAGTGAAAGATAGAGGGGAGTGGAGACATTTGGTGGAGACAGCAGTGTAAGATAGAGGGGAGTGGAGACAGTTGATGGAGACAGCAGTGTAAGATAGAGGGGAGTGGAGACAGTTGATGGAGACAGCAGTGTAAGATAGAGGGGAGTGGAGACAGTTGGTGGAGACAGTAGTGAAAGACAGATGGGAGTGGAGACAGTTGGTGGAGACAGCAGTGTAAGATAGAGGGGAGTGGAGACAGTTGGTGGAGACAGCAGTGACAGATAGAGGGGAGTGAAGACAGTTGGTGGAGACAGCAGTGTAAGATAGAGGGGAGTGGAGACAGTTGGTGGAGACAGCAGTGTAAGATAGAGGAGAGTGGAGACAGTTGGTGGAGACAGCAGTGAAAGATAGAGGGGAGTGGAGACAGTTGGCAGAGACAGCAGTGAAAGATAGACGGGAGTGGAGACAGTTGGTGGAGACAGCAGTGAAAGATAGACAGGAATGGAGACAGTTGGTGGAGAGAGCAGTGCAAGATCAGTGAGGGAAAAGAAAAAAAAGATAACAGAAATCGAGGAATGGAATTGAGGCCAGCCTCTCCCCTGACAACTGGGAATCAAGAGGAGAACAACAACACAATGTGCTTGCAATCTGCTGGTATTCTACCCTAACTGATACTGCTGAGTGAGTGGGTGTGTGGGTGGGTAGGTAAATGAGTGAGTGAGTGAGCGAGTGGGTGTGCGGGTGGGTGGATGGGTAGGTGAGTGAGTGATAAAATATATTTTCAGTTTAAATTTGCACATAACAAATACAGAAACAGAAAGCGAATGCTTTTATATTGGGTACTTTATGGTAGTGATGAAAAAATATGTATTTTCATTTGAAAAAAAAACATGTAAGTGAAAAGAAGAAGCAAGAACTCGTGGGAAAACACCCAAGAAACAATTTATTAGAACAAACTCTTATCATCAAGAGACCACCTTGATATGGTTGGTGAATCACCAACAAAAGCAAACTGCATGGTTAGGAACCACATAATGTCTTCAGACCTAGCTCATGTGTTTACGCAATCTGACCACAGCGTAATCACTTCATGGTGTTTAGATTCATTCTACGTTGTTGCCAGCACCGTGAACCAATTACACAGTTTTATATGGAAACTAGAGAGTTCAACAGTCCAGCCAGATCTGTGTTCGAGTTTGTGTGGGAGAAATAGTATCTTTAGAAACTGTAATGGCCACAAGTGTCATAAACAGATTGTTCAGGACAGTTTCGTTGTTTTTATTCCATGACAATTAAAAAGTAAACACACTTTATTAATTACATCCGACAGGCAAACAAAGAAACATGCAAATATTTATAATTTATATTGAGAAATTATATTTATTATGGTTGAAGTTCTCCAACTTTGTACGATTTGGTGACTACTGAATAATGATAATGTTACAAGAAAACTGTCTGACCTAAAAAGAATATTTTACACAAGAGTACGTAATATAATGAACTAATTGTGCATATTTATATTAATTTATATTTGCACAGTTATGTTTTAATCTTTTTAAAGTAGCATAACTCGTTTTAGTAGTCAGTGTGTACAATGCCAACTTTATATATGATGCATTTAAGTTTTTTGTATTTTAACAAATATATGTACAAAACGGTGTCTTTAATAACATATTTACTAACTATTGTAGAGCCTTCTCACACACACAACTGTTGCACAACATCTGCAAAAATTGTCGACAGAAGTCCAAAATATAAATTTTTGTAGATACAATTTTAGTGTCTTTGTGCAGTCAAGGAATCAATAAAGAAGGTGGTGTATGAATAGACAGCTTTCTGGTTGCATTATAAACACTGACCATGACCCTAAGGCATCATACTGACAAACCTTAGACCATTAATTGAAATTACAATAATTTGTGCTATATATATATAACAGTGTTCATGAATATGTCTCTTAACATAAGCTGACTCTGCCCTTGTATAGCACATTTCCTTATGAGTTTATGCCACATTTATAGACATAAATCATAACAATAAAGCTTGGCACAAATCGAAAATGTTCCATGTTACTCCAGGGGTCTTTTGTCCTGCCACATAGTGTATGTTGCCTATCATAAGTTTTGTCAATTTGGTGTCATCTTAATTTACTGCATGTCACTTTGGAATATTATATCAATTGGCTTAAGATTGATGTCCTCAATATAAGATTCTCGGTCGGTGATAATTGTGTTAGGGTTTTGCACGTGTTCCCCTGTCTTTGTGCCCCAACTTATTTGGCACTGCTCCAGTCGGTCAATGATTTAAAAGCAGAGACCGCAAGTGCGGTTTCAAGCGGGGTTTTAGGGTGGTGCACCATAGCTGCTGTTAATTCATTCAAAGCACATTCAGCGCCATGGTGACAAGTTGTAATAGCATTCCCAACATTTTCTTTGTCACCAAACACGGGTAAATTCTGGCTGCGATCCAGAATACATCCAACAAAGAAACTGAAGCAAGAATCTTTATATGGCCTGTGTACTTCTACTAAGAGACAAAGCAGTAACTGATATAGCCTCTTTATGGTTCTGCTAACAGACAAAGCAGTACTATATACAGTACACTATACAGGCTCTTTATGGTTCTGCTAAAACAGTAAAATTAAGTTAGAATGGGTGTCATGCAGGTTGCTACAAAGAGCAGCGTCCATGTTGTGTCATGCCAACGTTATGTTAGTGACTTGTACACTCACTGCTGAAGATGTCATTTTGTTGTTCTAGTTACTTAACTACTTTAGAGAACATGATTACACATGTTCTTCTCATAGCGTTGTTTGATGTGCATGATAGGGCAGCGTGTGTATAAAACATACACTTAGAGGTATCGTCTGTAGTGTCTTGCATCAGGTTGCATGACATATGACAGAAGTGGTTGTGTTCTTTGTTCGGATCTTTAAATGTGCTCCATAAATCCTCTAGGCAAGCACCTGTTTGCTGGATCATTTGACCACTTCTGTTCTATTTTCTGAACGTCATCACCAACTTATATAAAATGTTTATGGTTGACGGGAATACATGAGTCATACTCGTGCTGTCTAAATAGTCGAATGCACGACATTTGTTAAACCTTTGTTGTGAATTGTGTGTTCATTTAACATAAAATGGACCTGTTGTGCAGAGTACTCTCATCAACAATTCCAACATTTTTTTATTACACATTGATTTGAACAGTTGTTCAAACTATCTAAAAACAAAATCATGACAACAAATATTGTGCAATGTGTGCCAATCTCAGACACGATGCTGCGTGCTGATTCAAAACTCATCTACGCACAGTTGTGGCAATGGGTGGAAAATGCTGCCCAATGCATGTTGGATTCACTTGAACCCACAGTTCCTGCTAGTAATTTAATCAAACACATGCTTTGATCATGATGATACACACACGAAATGTTGTGCGTTGTTCATTGATTTCCATGCAAACTGTTCAAATCAGGCTGGAAAGAGTTGATATAAAATGATGGCTTAATACTGAAGCATTAATGTTTACAAATTGATGAATACCATTGTTGAGTGAACAAATACCATCTAACAATGAGGCAAAATTGTTCTGTCTTAAAAAATGACTCCATGGAAGCTGTTGAAAAATATTTCTGTTTCACTTTATTAAGTAGATGCTGTATTTAACAACAAACTATAACTTTATTATTTTGTTATCAATATCACTGTTCAACAGTCCTGTCCTTCAGTTGATGTGCTACAATTGAAAGCCAATATTTTCTCAATAAACTTTGAGCCTTTGATCTTTCGGAGCACATGCTGGTGTTGCCTGGAAAGCTAATATTGTCCTTTGTTTGTTGCGAAGGCTGTTGACATATGCAGTGTTTGGCCTACCCTGGTCCTACTAACTGGCTCAACTATTGGCATGCAATACCTGTGTACATTCAACACTGCCCCTCTGAACTATTGACTTATCTCCCTATGCATCTGTCACATTTATCCCCAATAGATCTTTGTTGACTCTCTCCTAGTTGCATAATGTGTCTGACACTGTTTATCAAGATGTGGTTCATGCATATAAAGCTGAATCAGTTGAGTCAATAATCCCATAATTACAAAGACATTGCACGCAATGAATATAACTGCTACAAGAACGGTGCCTGGGCACAGAGATGATATAAATTATTAAGTAACATGTATGGGGCAAATTTATTCTAACTGTGACTAAGCCATTGATATTAGTACAACGTGTGGCTTAAGTGTGTTGTCACTACCACCAATGGCATTGTCTCCTCTGTTGTCATGGCTCCCATCTACCATGACTTCGGTTGTGACAACCTTCACTGGTTTCACCCTCATCACCTTAATTAAAGAAGCTGCCAGAACCATAGGGGATGCAATAAAAGACAAACATCTTCACCATTATTTATTATACTTCAGCAGTTATTTGCACATAATCATTGCATAATGCTCATACCAAGCATGAATAGCCCAGGTCTTCTATTTGGTAATCTAGCTTATAGTGCATACGATTTTGTAGCATGAATTGTAGCAGAAGAGTAACATTTTTCGCATTATCAACTATACTTCTAAAGTTGCTACTACATTTCATAATGTTGTTGTGATGCATTTACAAAACATGATTACCCCAGTGAAGTTAGTAATTTAGGTTGTAGCACATACAATTTTGATTAAATTAAAATAAACAGACTCAGCCAGTTCCAGCAAGACACATTCAGGATTCTAACTGTGACATTTGGTCACATAATGCTCAAGTGATACCATGAATGATGCATGACGCCCTTGTCTAATATGCACACTTACCTGTTCTGCCAGTGAAGATCATCAGAAGAGTTGTCAGAATGACAGCTCCGTAACCCATCCTGTGTTCTTGCTCAGTTGCCCATTGACCACGAGGAGAAGGCTACGAGTTCTTCACACGACCACAGCTGTAGACCAACTGCCTCTCAGCTGATGTAAACAACAGTAAATACGCTCCTTGTATGTACACACTGCAGTCATGTGATCAAAACAAAGACAGTTTTCCGCCAGCCAGCCAGCCAGTGCTGTGCTGGGTACCTAAGAATAAGTGTATATGAATTTGGGGCAGTACTCGGTTGTGTGTGCGGCCACGCATGACCATCTAGGCACAGGCAGCCCTGTTCAGCTCGGTGCACGCGCCGCGTGTTGAAATACACTATATATCAATAACCTTTTGAACTATATACATATACGTTGCCTGTGCATATATCACGCTGCACAGCTTTTGGGAAATTTATCATGGCAATCTTTCATCGGCTATCATTTGTAACTTGCTGTTTGTGATTAAAATGCTGTTAAAATCAACAGTGTATGTTATCAAGAAAAGCACGAGGAAGCCTGATTATATGCAGTCAGGTAGCATGTTGTGTTGTGACTGGCTGATTTAATTTTAACACTGGGCACTTTTTGGGTTGAGATATGAGTAAGCACATAATGTAAAGCTGAAGAGGTTGGAATTGTGTGAGATGAGGAGTTGCAAAACCATTAAAAAAGCAGCAAAATGAATAATACAGTAGCATGTGTTTACATGACAGGATGACTAACAACCACAAAGTCAACAAAAGGTTGAATAACAATGTAATTGTCAACTAAAGCTTGTACGCTCTGTGGGAATGCAGTAAAACATGTGTGCACCATGGCCACTTAGACAGAGATTTTCTCATAAGACCCACAACCAACAAAAACCCAAGAGGAAGTTACATTGTGACAGAATTGAGTGGCAATGAGTGATACATTTGTTAATGCCAGATGCACCAAGTACTGATTTCTCAGAATTCTTTAGAACTGTAGTACTGTATGAATAAGAAATCAGTGTGTGATTACAAAAAATATATTTAATTGTGAGAACGTGGAGATTGTGGGGGGCGGTTTCGGCAATCACACTGGAAATCATATAATACATGGGGTGGTCACATTTATAAGTTCACAGAGTCCCCAAATATGTTAAGTGAGAATATGTGGGGGTACATTAGCCATCACCATGTAAGTTGGGGGAAATAAATTGCTACAATGGTACAACCTAGCAAGAGAAACACGTTAATTCAAATTGCAGCAAATAGCAATTTTGAATCATAAAAACTGCAAATCCAACACATCATATTGGTTTGAATTGGGGGTTTGAATCAATGCTAAATGCATAACTTTTTGGACTTGGCAAAGTTAGTACGTCATCCATTAGAAAGGTGACTCATGGTTTTTCTGCATGGCTAGAGGACATAAAAGG
Organism: Escarpia spicata; assembly: GCA_963995525.1. Taxonomy (NCBI): domain Eukaryota; kingdom Metazoa; phylum Annelida; class Polychaeta; order Sabellida; family Siboglinidae; genus Escarpia; species Escarpia spicata. The sequence continues at coordinate 25,909,985 of OZ023218.1, forward strand.
ATGGAGTTGGCTTTCTAAAGACAGACCCTACACTTGAAGACCTGACAGTTCAATCAGAATGCTTGGGAATGAATGGTTAATTATCCCTTGAGTGCCTGTAAGTCATTTGATATGAAGAACGTACAATGGTTTTCTGTTGTAGTTAACAGGTTCCACGAGAGGATGGGCTTTGCAAGAAAGCTTGATGTCATATATTGCCTTCAGCGACCTCATAGCATTTCTTTGGTTCGGTTCAGGGACATATTGGCTTCACACCTGTCTGGGAAATGTATGTCATTAGTTAACTCCTGTGGTGTTTTTGGTTATATTATATGCATGGAAAACTAGTTTTAATTTCTTAGAACGTAGAAGGCAGAAATTGAAACAAGCATGACATTCCCTATTTTTAGGTTTGAAACAATGCATTGTTCACCATTGCAGTGGTGTTGCAAGGCTGTTCTGTAATACAATCTGGGTTCAAGCAACACATTTGCCAGCTTTTAATCTTGACATAAAATGGAAATGTATGAACCAGTGGTGGCATACTAAACAGCATTTACAATTTGTTGTGCTATAAAAGGGAGGCCGAAAAACGTGAAGACGTAATGATAGCTATATTGGTGAAGAAGAAGGCTTCACTATTGCTGGAAGCAAAGCAAGAAGGCATTATGTGCGAGATTGACAGTCAGGTGTAGATGTCACAAGAAGGACAAAGAACATACACATGAAATACGAGATGACATGTGAAAATAGGAGATGAAGTTAACGAGGGCATGAATCATACAAACGTGGGAAGAAAGACAAACAAATCACCAAGTTTACAATAACTGTATCATCTAGGTGATTTACTGCATGGTTAATTGTATCCCAACTTTGCAGTCAGCTTTTCCACAAGAGTCAAGTTAGTTGTGTTTATCAGGGATGGGGTGATTATGATCACTGTTACAATGTATTAGTATGATTACAATTATGATTACTTAGGAACTGAGTGTAATCGGTTACAATTACGTGAGTGATATTTTTATTTATTTCATAGTCAGTTTATCTTTTGGTCTCGTGACGTTTCAACTGCTTCTTCAGACGCCTACCGCTAGGTGGTGACACAGTAGTCCTTCAGCGTAGTCACTCAGGCAGTCACTCAGGTAGTCACTCGCTGTGGGGGGCACACACCTGAGTGACTACGTCTGCACTGAAGGACTACTGTGTTGCCATCTAGTGGTAGTCGTCTGAAGAAGACTGCTGAAAGCAGTCGAACAGTCACGAGAACAAAAGGTCAACTGACTGTGAAATAAGTAAAGATATCATTCATTTGAACCAACCAGTCTGATGAACCTCTTCACTCAGTTACAATTACCTTTGCACATAATTATGACTACAACCATGATTGCATTAACGGCTTAGCCATTATCTATACATTATTTATGGTTGACTGGTTGTAACCAGATGTCGGACAGCAACTAGAATGCATGTAAATAAATTAAATTTTCATAATTGGATTGACCCATGTCTGATAGCTAGCATTCTAGTTGGGATGTGGGCAACATAAATATGCATATGAATTGAGTTGGCTAGCATTATTTGGTTGGGTCAGTATGCCATGATGGATGGGGGGACATCCTAGTTACCAGCTGGGGGTAACCACTGTGTGACCAGTTTAACCCTGCTGAGTGCTGCTGTCAGTGTGACTAGATCATTCAACACCCCAGCCACACCCCACCCTCTTTGATGCTAGCTGGGTTGGACACCAACAGGTAGATTACTTTCATTAGCATAAGGAGAACTTTTGGAGACATTTAAATAATGGATTTCACCCTAGGCCACCATAACTGTGAGATGTTGAATAGAACGCATTTCACAGCACCTGCCTCACCTCAACCGTGACGATTATGCAGAAATGATTATATTATTTATTTGCACCAGGCATGTTAAAAATGTTTTTTTTGCATTTGAATGTTGATCAAATGCAATTTTTTAATTTTCAGTGTGTTTACATTTATATGCATACCCAAAATATTTGCATGTGACCCTCAATCATTCAATTTTTTAAAGGCAATGTAGACCAAAGTTCATGCAGCTTCACCCTACAACTCCCAGTCTTGTTTTAGTGATTATGTAAACGAGTCTGCAACTGTGAAACCAGCCTGCAACTGTGCTTCGTCAATGTGGTTTAATTTGTCATCTGATATGCAGCCCCTGTCTTTGCATTCAATCTATAGTTTGCATGTTTTAACCCATGATAGTACACAAGTCAATACTTGGTGGCCAATCAGATTTAAAAAAAAGTTTTTTTAAGTAGATTTCCAGATTGTATCCAGTTTGTTCGGTGGTCTATAACCAACCTGTATTTTCTATAACCACAAAATACATCTGCAGCTAAGTCAATTGAAATGAGTATCTTTAAAAAATTTAAAAAGCACCCGACAAATGTAATGTTTTAGTAAAGTAAAAAATAAGATATTTAGACATCAGTGTTTGTATAAAGTATCACTCTAGATCAAATTACTTTGTCAGTGCATCGTAGATGAACAGATTCATGTACAGTATGTAAGACCTTGTCTGGAATTTGTAGCTAATACTGTATGTAGCCATTAAAGATACCTTGTCTGTTCGATTACCTAGAATCATCCTCTCACACCAAGGGTAGTAATAGTATTAGCAGGAAGTTCACTGAATCAGATGTAATTCGTCCTACTTGCAGTCTTCATTGCATGCAACTAAACAGCAAAGAGCAAACTCAGGAACTTGCGGTTATCCGTGCCTGATGTTGCTGGTCTTTAGTATGTGAATTTTTATATATAATTTGCATATTTCGTGGGTGAAACATTCAAATTGTGACCAAAATGCTTCAAGATTATTAACAAGATTTAACAAGATTGCCACCCAAAGAATTAACTCTAGGTGGCAGGTGGACAAGGAAGCCCTTTGGCTTATCGAGAGTCTGACCCTTTTATCTATGTGTATCCCGCCCGTCTGAGGTATGTGTCGATTTTATTTTTAAACATATTCACGCTACTAGCACCCACACAATCAGCAGGTATTCTGTTCCATTCATTTACAATCCTTTGTGAAAATTAAAGCTTTCTTAAATCCAATCTACTCTACTCCTTTGCTAATGTAAGTTCATGTCCTCTAGTCCTTCTATCTTTCTTAACTGAGAAAACAATATTTCTATCAATATTTTCATAACCCTTCAATATTTTAAACACTTCTATCTGATCTCTCATTCTCCTGGTCTCTAGTGTGCAATTTGCTGAATTTGGTGAGCAATTTACCTTAATATACTAATTGAAGCAATGGTATATAAAACAGTTTAAATATTATATTTCGCTAGTTGTTAATGCTAGTTGTTAATCTATATGATACTAAAAGAAAGCAAGAAGATTTTTGTGTATGGTACTATTAATTATCTTTTTGTGCACATGTTTCTCTTTTATCACAGATGCAAATCTAAGAGACTACCAACATTAATTCCTCAATGAATACACAAAAAATGTAAGTCATTATATATTGTAATATACTGGTATTTAACATTCATGGATAAATCATCACAATGTCATCTAATCATAATTTAAAAACCAGAACATGTTCTTTAATTTACTGGTTTAACATTTGATGTTATTCACTAATTTCTGCTTGGTTCAGCGTGTGTGGGCCTAAACTCAACCTTTTGATTATGTTTTGCACGCCACATTTGTTGGTTCTTCTATCTGAAGGGAACTTATCTGGGGGTATCCACATTCTCATTAAGGCCTAAAAGATCAGTCATTTATCCCCTAATGCATTCATCTATCATTATTGACAGCATGCAGATATGCAAAGGGAGGCATTGTATTGTTTCAATCATTTCTCCTCCAAATTACACCTTTCCAAGAAGAACCTTGTGAATAATTGTGGTAAGTTCAGTCCATACATCAATCCAGACACACTTTAACCGCAGTACTGCAGACATTCAATACTATGCCATTGGTGGATGTCTTTCATCATTCAGTATAATGTATTTCCTGAGCACAGATGTATGGAATCTTTGTGTAATTCTAACACAAATGTAGTGCAAAAACATATCAATAACTCTGAGGTGAAGCGATGGTTTTGTGACGTTTTAAAGCTTGACATTTAATCAATTTGTTGTTCATTGTCATTGTATTGCTACTGTATAAAGATGTTGTCAGTTTCAGTTAGATTAATGATACAAAGCCAGATTATAAGAAATGCTCTAGCTGAAATTGAATGTAATCTGACCATTTGTGACCTACCACAAATAAGTTGGTATTAAGTGGCAACATTGTTAAATAAAATGTTGCACCTTTTTGGATTTCATAGATTATAAGCTTTAAAATTATACCTCATTTGTCAAAATAATTATATTCAGTAGTTATTTAAGTATTTATTGAAGATTAAAAAAACCATTTGGCTATCTGGAAAAACCAATGCTCATAGCAACCATACATTCAGTATTTATTAGTTTTTGATTATTTGTTGAGGAAAATAAACCAGACATTGAAAGATGAGATTATTATTATTCTGCCAAAATAACAAGATGGTTGGGCATGACCTAGACAGCTACGTTTGGCTCTAGTGCAGAATAGACATGTGCATATACCTGGTTTGATGTGGCTGTTTTCTTTGTGTTGATATAACCAGACTATGAAATTGTGGTAAAATTGCATTTTTATTATCATATTGAAAGACCGTTATGTTACAACTTACTGACATCATTATTTTGTTATCAACATCACTGTTCAACAGTCCTGCCCTTCAGTTGATATGCTACAAATGGAAGCTGGTATTTTCTTAATAAACTTTGAGCCTTTGATCTTTAGGAGCACATGCTGGTGTTGCCTGGACAGCTGATATTGTCCTTTGTTAGTTGCTAAGGCTGTTGACATATGCAATGTTTGGCCTACCCTCGTCCTACTGACTGGCTCTACTATTGGCTGCAATACCTGTGTACATTCAACACTGCCTCTCTGAACTATTGACTTATCCCCATGCCTTCAGTCACATTTATCCCCAATAGCTCTTTGTTGACTGACAGGATTATCTTGACCAAATTTAAGAATTATGGCATGTTTGGTTTTCAATAATTAAATATAGCAAATGAATATGTTTAAAAATTGAATTGATAAATATCTGATCAGGGTGGGTTACGCATAAATGGAAAATTGTTGGACTCTTGATAAGCCTAAGGCTTTCTAGTCCACATGACATCCAGACCACGTGGCTTTGGGTGGTTACTTTGTTAAGTATCTTGTTAAATATTAAAATGTCCACCAAAAGAAACCTGCCCTGAACCGAGACATTGTGCAGGAGCTGTGACCCATCCTTCTGCAGTTCATGTCACATTATGTTGGTCATGTGACATGCCCATAGCATGGCAGCAATACTTTGCTGATGAAGACTGTGATGCAGTCAGAATATTTTAAAACAAAAAATATTGTTGAAGATGTATGAATTAAAGTTTGTAGACCATATTATAGTGAAATAAAATAATAAATATAAAACAATTGTGTCTAACGCAAAGGATGATATAAAGTAAACTAAGGCAACTCTACAAAGAACATCAGAACTTAGAGGAATGACACAGCCAAAGTCTCATGAAAATATTAACTTTATTTTGCATCCAGTTTAGAATGCATCACCTGAGCTTCAAGTTGTCCACGTTTGTCACCGGTATTTAAGACATGATTGCCCAATTAGTTAGTTTATGCTAAATTAAGTAGCGCCAAATCATGAACATTATGCTTGTTCATTATGCACCCAGTCCTGGGTGTTCTATTTCTGATGTATGTGTTGACAAGTACCCTCACTCAACACAAAGCAGTGTGAGCACACCACTCAGTCACCAGGATAACGCTGGTGCATAGAATTTGGGGGCTGCACAAAAGGACGGTGTGACTATAAAATGCAAACATCTATTAATGTTTATGGTCATAACATCTCTGAATAGCTTTACATGTGATGTCCAGCGTAGATTTTGTAATAAAAGATTTCACCTACCGGTATATCATATAATACCATCCATCAAGCTTTTCATGTGACTATTAAGAAAGTATGAAATCAACATGCGTAATTGTAGTGTACCGGGTAGTATTTTATTTTGATATCGTCATGAAATTGATGTGTTTATCCCATGTTCATGGTCCCAGGCATTGTTCTGTCTTCTGGATGGCTAATGCTGTTAATTCCAACAAGTGAATATAAGAATGTAATTGTTCTTATATTGCACAGTACCCACTTCTTAGGACTTCTCAAAGCGCTTTACAGTTTACCCCCTGGCAGACCTGTTCAATTGAATATCATCTCAACTTCTCTGGGAAGCTTTCATGTACGAACACACATGTGAACAACAATAATTTGTTCAGCACCTTAATAGGATAAAATGAAGGGCTTCTATCAAGAGAAGCATCTGGTTATAAAAGCACAAAACATGTTCATAGTTATTAAAAGCAAAGACACATAAGCTAAAGATGGCTGGAGGTATTTTTCTATGTCATATTTGTTGACAGTGAAGTTATAGGAACGAATCAAGTTGCTATGGACTGTGAATCCATGAAATCCATGTAGAGTATGTCTTTTATGTTTAAACAATATTATTGACACAATGAAGAAATTTCACCGGAGAATGTAATCATTTCCCTGTCACATTGGTTTGGATTGTTTTTGTTAGAAATCTATATATATGGTGCAAAAAAGTTAGCTTATTATTATTAATACAACTGTTGAACTTTGTAAGTATCTCCTTCCATGTGCCAAAGTCCATATACCTTTTTCTATGTTAATTCACTTCATTAGACCTTCATCCTCATCTACCAAACGGTGATGTATTTCAAAAAAATACAACAGCAGTTATTTAGAGTTATTGACTTATGTGTTTTGATAGGCTATAGCCTTTCCTTTAAATTAAGTGGGACACAATTCTCCTCTCAAGGTCACCACTTTTGGAACAAGTTTTAAAATCAAGATACTGTAGTGTTGATAACTGATTCCCTTACTTTGTGGCTCCACGGGTGGATGTAAACTTGTATCTATGTATTGAGTTTAAGATACTCGTTCTTGTGCACAGGGCATTATACGATGGTACGCCTGAGTACCTTGTGGCACTATTACACCAATATACACCACGCCGTTCCCTGCGCTCTGCAAGCAGGTTACTCTTGCAAGTTCCTAGAGTGAACTTAGAACGTTTTGGCCGCCGTGCATTTGCTTGTGCTGGCCCCACTCTGTGGAACAAACTTCCCATGAACATGTGGAACAATGGCAATCTCCCTCAATTTAAGAAACAACTAAAGACATTGTTCTTCTCCACTTAATGGGTTTACATGACTGACATTGGACTTTAACACACATATTACATATTATCTTATTTATTATCACTGTAGTATTCATTATTTATTATCATTGTAGTATTCATTATTTATTATCACTAGTATTCATTATTTATTATCACTGTAGTATTCATGGTATTAGTGTTTTTTATATTTGACACATTTAATATTACTTTTAACGAATGCAATTTAATTTGTAAATATCTATTTAAAATAATTTACACAGAGGAACATTTTACAGTTTTAACATGTTTTATAGCCTATCGTTATTATTATTTACCTGGACTAATTATAATTTTAAGCTAGTTAGTATTTTAATGCTTGTACACACCCATGAACGGGGCAACTGTCCCAGATTTGACAGTGTCAAAATAAAGTTTTATATATATATATATATTATATTATCTATAATTATTGATAAATTGACCATCCAATATGTCTCAAGTTCCAGTAAGCCAGTTGTCAGGAACTTTGAGATTTCACCAGAACCTGTCATTTTGAGGAAGCATGCACTAGAAGCTGACATTTTTAGGACACATTCTAAATAAGTCACTGGTTTGATAGTTTTGGTTGTAGTTGGACATGCTTAGTTTGTGTTACTCGTTTCAAGAAAAATGCTTTTGTTTCCCTTTAAAAATAAGATTGACAGATTTCCAGTATGGGCATCCAACATGAAAATATATGGTATGACAAAATTATAATTTTAAACCCAATTACATGCAGTTACTCAACAATGTAGGTAATTAAAAAAATGTTGGTGATGACCAACTTTTGCTTATCCCAAGGGGACTCGTTTCTAGTCAATGTCAATTGTCCAGCATGACAACAAGGCAAGTTGTGGGACAGGAGACGCCATCTAGTGGACAAATGAAGTGGTACATTTCGAATGAAAAGACTATTGTCATGTAAAGGTAGCTGGAATGTATGAATATTGCAGACTGTGAGGTGGAATTTAAAATTTGAAATATCAACGTTACAGACATGTAAGTAATGTTAAACAATATTATTAGTTAACAAGTACAATTATATTTAAATGCAAACACCATAAATGGCTATCTAGATAATTACTGGACTTTGGTAAACTATTTGATAGACAGTATTTATTTGATTTGACAGAAATTTACACATAACTGGCTCTGCCATATAGGATGGTGGTACAGTGGAGTTATTTACCAACAAACATTACATGCAGAGAAAGGTTATTATATTGCTTATGTCATAATAATACAGTATTATTTTACACATAAAAATGTACTCTGATGCATAATGCATGTGTAAAATATGCTGTGCATAAATATATCATACTGTTTATAACAGAATAAAATGAATATGTGATGGCATTACATAACTTTGATTATGATAAAAACTTACAATAAATAATTAATTGTGATATACAGAAATATGCCATTTCTTGGGGTGCTGTACACCTGTATTAATGCAATAAAACTATTTACGCAAGGCACCAACACAACACCAGGTAGAATGAAAATGGCCAGGATTTATTTCTGACATTTGAAACGTGAAAACATGCAATATTTACAACAAATGTGGGCCAATGGAGGTCCTCATACATTGCGTCGTTTACCTAAACATCACATGACAAGAGGCCCACATTATTTATGGGTATGAACAATAACATACAGAAATTAAATAATGATCCACAAATCATGTGGTACAATGATTATATAAATATATAAGTATTGTAGCTAGTAAAGTTTTATATAATATCCAGAGAGGTGGGGCCATTCCGCCGATCCACAACGTGGTACAATGATTATATAAATATATCAATATTGTAGTTATATATATTCCGCCCCTAAAATGATACAAGTTTTATTCCGAACAAAAAAAAGAGAACAACTATGAAGAAAATGAGCTATTTAACTGGTAACTGATTGAGAATAACCATTGTACATTTTCATCTCGTATGTGTGAGTGAAATGATGGAATGGGTGTATCTAGAGAACAAGATGAATTGTTATTGCCTGTGCAACACAATTATTATATACAAGTAAATGAAAGATGACAATACAAAAGTTTTAAAAACGTAACTTATGTACATAAGGCAGTGTAATTTGTACAAAAATATATCCTGAATATTTATAGATAGGTGCAGACTGTATTGATGATGTCTCACTGCAAGTACAGTCATTAAGTGTTGGTAAGACATACACTTTCATTGTATGTATTAGTCAGGCTGCAGATGAAGTATTTCAGGGCTAAATGTGATATATCCATTTTTTTATTTTTAATGGAAACTACTGTGCTTCATCCTTTGATCACAAATGAAAACTTTTGCATCATATTGAAATACGTTAAGAATATGAAATGATTGTGATTTATAACAAGGGGCAAAATATGTTTTTGTACATTTAAATTCGGAAACTTCATCCAGTCAAAAATCCAAAGCACAATAAACACCAATTGGTGTTTATTGTGCTTTATCCTGAAATCCTTCTGATATTAAAAAACCCTAAAACATTAAACACACCTTATACATCTGTTTCCAGTGATGGGTTATGATACACATTCCCCTGCTGTAGGCCGTCTAATTGAGACAAAGATATGTACAAATTATTGCTGACCAGCACACCAGAGTCTGGCAAATTCTCGATGAGTCTCCCAGACTTTTCCCTGAGCACTTTCCTCTTGCTTGGCTTTGCATACATGGCATCGATCTCTTCTGATGTGAGAGGTGGGGCAGGTTGTGGGGGTGTATGAGGCCGGTGGGTGTGGGCGGGTGCTGTCTCATATGGACTGATTGTCTCAAAATTGTTCACTGTTGCATATGGTGATTCTAACCTCACTTCAGCATAAGGTGATCCTGGAAGGTACTGCATGCCATTATGGGGCAGGTTGTATAATCCGGAGTCACTGCTTCCATTGTAGCCATCATCCGCTGATCCAGAAGGCGTCTGCAGACTGAGGTTGAGCGTGGCATCCGGAAGGATGTCGAAGGATCTGGTGTAGGGTTCTTGGATCTCCGCATAAATACCACTTCCTTTGATTTGCTTGAGACCGTCAAATGCCATGTTGGTTTTTGCTACCTTTGGCACTCGCAGGATGTGGGCAGCTTTCCTCTTTTCCTTCCTGCTGCAACAAGAAGCAACCATGTTGAATATGTATGTGTCTATGTATTGACAGGCTAGTTCTTCTAAAATTCTTTGAGAAGAACTCGAGAAAAACTAGACTATGAGAGAGTTCTGCTTCCTAGGCACCATAGTACCTTCAAAAGAGAGAGGGAGAGAGAGAGAGAGCGAGAGAGAGAGAGAGAGGGAGGGAGGGAGGGAGGGAGGGAGGGAGGGAGGGAGGGAGGGAGGAGGAGGAGGAGGAGGAGGAGGAGAGAGAGAGACCTTGACAGACGAATAGCCTTAGCATCATCAGCCTTTGGTAGACTCAGATACAACATATTTTCAAACAGGTGCATCTCACTAAGAATGAAAGCCAGACTATACGGCCCTTATTCTGCCTATAGCAATCTATGGTGCAGAAACCTGGACACTACGATTGCAAGAGACACAGTCTCTTGAAGTTTTTGAGATGCGCTGCCTGCGGGCTATCAGAGGTGTTACTAGGACAGACAGACTACGAAATAGCCAGATCAGAGAGGAAACATTCACCCCTGAATCCATCTTTGATGTCATCAGCCATAGAAGACACCGGTGGTTTGGACATGTCTGCTGTATGCCAAATGAAAATCTCATCAAAATAGCTTTCAAGGAAGACTTGGATGTAGAAAACGAGGAAGGCAGTGGAAGACGTGGAATGACAAAGTTAGGCAGGACACTGGACTCCCACTTTGTAAACCTTAAGAAGTTACATTACAAAATGTTTAAATCCCTCGTTCCCGTTTGAGTCGAGTTTGGTAAGCAAAATTGGCATCTGCTAATACTGTGTTAGTTTTAACTTTGCTCTGGAAAAACTATGCACAACAGATGTGAATGAAGACATATTGTGAACAACTTGCATAGGACCCATCTTTGGGAAGACTGTAGATGGATGATGAAATTTAAGTAAATAAAGTTAATCATTGTGAATAAAGCAGGCCAATCTGCATATCAATAAAGTGCTACTTTCATATACAGAACTACAGACTGACATTTTATAGAGTTCTGTCTTGGTATATGATTAACACAAATTTATCATGGTCCTCAGTTGTTTTAAAAAGACTTCCTCAAGGCCTTTTTATATGGTCAGAACACACTGATGATATAGATATAGAGCCCTGTACATCATCAATGTCTTTATATAATATCTACAACTAGGCAGAGAGGTTTATGTAGTCCAATCTTATAAGATTTACACATAAAAAGAATGTATCTCATTGGAGTAAGCCTCATTCTGCAGAATATAATGTTTCCTGTTCAGGCTAGCATTTATGTTATATAGACATTCAACGTTTCAATAACTAATGATATTATAGGGTTTTAAGAGATTTACCATTGTTGACATTTACCTTTTATACCATCTGTGGCATAGCCAGATTCCACCAAATGCACAGAGAAAGAAGAAAGCAGACAGGAAGCCGATGAGGAATCCTAAAAAAAAGAAACATAAATATGAGCATTATATATCTGGTGAAATGTTCTGAATGTTTACCTATTCTTGTGACCAGCTAATCTTATGCCCAACTTTAGACAGTAAATAATTATGCATTTACTGACAGTGCAACAACTTGGTATCCTGAAATGCCCATGGCTTGATTAGGTGTTTTTTAAGCCATCGGTTGTGATCAATTCAGCAGACATCCTACTTACCTAACTTTTAGCCTGATTGGATCTCAGATTGCATACTAAAATTTAACCTGGTAGATGTTAGTTGAATTTTATTGCAAGCTATATATTTCCAATCTGGAATCAAGTTTTGGTTTGATGATATACTGTATTCCATTAAGGTGTACTTATTCAGGTTTTCTAGCAATCCACCTTTTCCTACTTAGCATTTTAAATGGATCAGCATTATGTTTATTTTCAGTTTTACATGTTTTCTGTCGGTGGTGTAATATTTTCTGTCTTGTATAATATTGTCTGTCTGTGGTGTAATCTATTCTGTCTGTGGTTTAATTTTTGAATGTAGTGTAATCCTTTGTGTCTGTTGTTTAAAATTGTATTTCTGTGGTGTAATCTTTTCTGTCTGTGGTGTAAACGTTTTTGTAGACACCCAACATAACTAGTTTCAATGACTCTCTTTCTTATTTTTGACTGTCCGATGGTTTACAGTATTATGGGATTGTAAACACTTACTTGTTCCAATTTTCATATCCTTGTCAGTAGCGGGTTGAAAAGGTGTCACACCAGTAATGGGACATGGACAATCTTTGTCACCAGGCCACTGTGAGAAGGGTTGACATCGGATGCTGTAATCACTGGATTTGCCAGTGTTTGCTGAAAGTGAGAGACAATGTTCTTTGATCTAGTTGTGTGTCTGTAAATTAACGTATGTGTATGCATATTTGTGTGTCTGTGGAGATGGTTTTCATCAGATGTTATTGTGAGATTTGTTTCCACATGCTTATAGCCATGCACACAAACATGCTAATTACTTTGACAATGTAACTGAGTGCCCAGATGTTGTCGATAATGATACACAGTTGACTCATCCACCATGTGACAGGGTTGCCTAGCAAAACTGCTGTGAAGCCATCAAAAACGCATGCCAAACATGTGGTGCTTTCATGCATTCAGTCATGTACCAGAAGTGTTCATTGATTTTGTTATGACAAAAACATAATGTAATGTTTTTAAACTGACAACTGTGTGCGGCTATGTTTGATCTATGAGATGCCATGCTGTAATAGTAATTTAATTCACATATATAACCGTTAGCAACATTGTTGGCAAAGGCAGTTAGCTTGACAGAGGTCACACACAAAATTTTGATTGTGACGTAAACAAACGACAAAGTCATAGATACATTAAATATGATTATGGAGTATGATTACATCATCGCTGATGTCTATTTCCTTATTTGGTTCTGGCATAAACATTGACAAATTAACATTACAATGAGACATTTGCCAACACATTCATATTATGACATTAACAATGCACAATATACCTCTGAATGTAACAGCCACACTAACACTGTCATGCTGTATATTGTACAGATTCAGGTGTAATTTCTCTTTCTGCTTCATATATCTCAGTGTTGAGTGCGTTGTGTTCTGTCTTGCACATATGTAGTACTTTCCCATCATGTGCACCACCGGCCAGCAGGTGGCAGCACTGTCTGTTTGGACATCCGTGATGCTGATGTCCATGTACAATGACAGGATGTTGTTAGCCGTGACCACGCAGCTACACGCCTCGTTGGTTGATGGTGACAGGATTGCCACACTTCCATTGTAGTTGCACCCATTTGTCACAGCTGCTTCTGCAAACAAACCACAGAAAAGCTCTTTGAGACTTTTTGTCAATGTGCTATTGTTTTTGTAACAGAACGATGAACATTGTACATTTATGGTTCATGTGTTTATCATTTGACTTAGAACTTCATCTTAGTTGATGAATGTATAATTTTGGGCATAACATGGTACTATATATGTATCAAGATTTAACAAGATTGCCACCCAGAGAAAAAACACAGCCTATGAAAAGTCACACAGTTTGGGTATAAATGTAGCTTAACTGCCCTTCTGAGACATTTGTCAATTTTGTCTTCACATGCTACTAGCAGTTATACAATTAGTTGATGGTTTTTCTCATATATAGTCTTCTATGAGAATGAGAATTGAATCCTAATCTATACATTACTTCACTAATGTTTCTTCATGTCAATTATTTCATGAAAATATGACATCTTATAAACTTCAATTTTTCTACTTTCTTAATCACTTTGTTTCTAGGGTTGTCAATCAATATTCTTTTAGAATGGTTTACATGTAACTGTGTGAAGAGCAAAAAATATTGGGAATTGATAAAACCTGAACAAGATGGAGATAAGTCATCAAAAGTGTGGAATATAATGGATATAAGAATTCACCAACTCATTACTAACATCAACGGTGATGGCGTGGAAGAGGTCGAGGAGTATGTATACCTGGGAAGCAAAGTTACAACAGATGGAGCTTCCAAGAAAGTGCCACAGCTGGAATCAACAAAGCCAACAAGGACTTTCACCTTGGTAAAATCAGTCTGTCAGTCAAGACAAATGAGATTGAGAAACTAAATTGAGACTTTACAAGAGTAACATCCTTACTATACCCTTTGTGGATCTGAGTGCTGGAAGCTGACAGCAAGACAAACACACAAGCTTCAGACCTTCCAGAACAAATGTCTCCTGAAGATTATAGGGGTATTTTGGCCCAACACAGATCACCAATGACGAGCTGCTTCACCAGAGACCTTAACATCCATGGCCCCAAAGATCAAGAGACGAAGATGGCTCGGGCACATTTGCCAAATGCCCACCAAAGCATTATAACCAAGATAGCCCTATGCTGGACAGTGGATGGAAGATGGAGATGAGGTCACCCGAAAGAGACATGGAGACGAACAGTGGACAGGGAAAAGAAGGCCTGCCCGCTGACGTGGAGTACATTCAACACACTGGCTGCTGACCCACAGGAGTGGTGCTCTCTTGTTGATGCCTTATGTACCATCTCATCTAGGGCACGGAGAGGACTGAGTGGTTGGGTTCACCAGACTGCAAGGGATTTGGAGTTGTAGAAAGGGTGATATTCCTCCTCTGTTCCCTCTTGCCAGTTTAATGGAAGCTAGTGCACAATCTACTGCATGTTGATCACACATAATAAATAGTAGCACACATCTCCCAGATTAGTCATGTACACAGGGCATCCTGTATTTACTTTCAGTTTGGTCAGGTATAAACGGATATGGGTTTTTCCACCTACTCATGGTCAGGTCCCCACCTTTGAACTTGTATAGCTTTTGTGCAAACAACATTTTAAATCCTGTGTAAAGTAACATGCTATGATAATAGTTTGTGATTCATTATCTTTAAGATTGGTTGAATCGTTATTCAAAAATGCTTATATAAATGTGAAAATGCACCATTAAATACCTGATAAATTGTTTTTATTCAAAAACATTTTTAGAGCAAGAAAACTACCTTTGAGTAGGTGCTAGCTGGTAATGTCACAAAATCGATTGAGTGAATGATTACTTCTAAGAATGCATGAAATACACGTCTGCTCGTATGGGGACGTTTTATGTAGATTGACATAATATTATTTCTGTACATTGGTAGAAGAAATGCAGTGCATTATGGCCTGGTGTCACAGTACTAATTCTGACCAGTGCATTGTGGCCTATTATCACAATACTAATTCTGACCAGTTCATGATGGCCTGGTGTCACAGTACTAATTCTGACCAGTGCATTATGGCCCGTTGTCACAATACTAATTCTGACTAGCGTATTATGGCCTGGTGTCACAGTACTAATTTTGACCAGTAAGTATGTACATGAGGTAACAAAAATGTGTTGAATTTTGGCCAAAAGTATGGAAACATACAGAAATGTCTTATTTTAAAATTTGCACTCTGTATAAGCACGTATTTCCTGCTGAATCTTTAGCAAGTTGAGGTGGAAAACAGGACGATGAGAAGAAGACACACAAGCTGGCCTTTATGAACTCTGTACAGTTTTGTGTAAAAACAATTGCAGATATTATTACGCTTGGCTGAACATTCTGTGTTAGTTACATGTATGTGGCTATCTACAGTATTTTCGAGCTTGGGTGAGATACTTAAAATAAATAATTATTTAAGTTAGTTTCTCTATCTTAAATATAATCAATTGCTTAGTAGAATGGTTTCATTGACCATTGGCAATAGACAAATTAGAACTGTTCCATGTTGTATCACAATGACACCATACAGGTTATCATGTATTTGAATTGCTAAATGGCAATTAGATTATAACAGGATGTTTAATAACATTATATTTTGCATTTTAGGTACACCTTAATTGTAAACATAATAACAATGAAATTGTGTTACTGTCACCTCCATGTGAAAACAGTTGGATATTTGGATATTTTTAAAAGTAACCTGCTAATTTAATTCTCAAACATAAGTTAAGAGTATGTTTCAGTTGAATGTACACAATACAATTTATGTGTGCTGACGCTGCTTGTTACAAGGATATGAATCGTGGCTAGTTTGCTGAATAACACAAGGCAGATATAAGTTTGTATAAGAGCTTTATATATAAAGCCACAATCATTATGCATGAATATATTATGCAGATTACATAATTAAAATGATCATTCATTACCTGGCCAACATGGTTATAATCTAAATGAGAACAGCAAAGGTGGGGGAACCGACCACATCCGGCCATTCGGTAATCAATGATTGCAGGATGGCTTCCCCACCCCACGTACATAATATAATTTTGTAAGATTAGGCACAATGCAGCGACAAAGAACAGCAATAGACCAGTGTTTCATTTTTACCTAATATAACAAATGTATACAATATATTTCTTTTAATTAAATAATTGTTACCTGCATTTTTATGTTTAAAGTATATGTGTATAACTACCTATTTCTTACATGTCAGTGTTTATATTTATGTTTTAAATGTACAATCATATCCTACATTAATTGGTTTAATTTGTCATCTCTATAAATATATATTATCTTACTACATTTATAGCATGTCTGTATAATATATATATATATATATAATATATATATATATGATATAGATTACAGGAGACATGATTAAAGTCTATAAAATAATGCATAATGCACACCAAACCTCCTTAATTGGGAGGTTGTGGCATTACAATACGGTAACAGAGGACATTCCCTCAAACTGTTCAACCAAAGAGCAAAAGTAAACATAAGAAAACATGCATTCCTGCTTAGAATAGCTGAACCGTGGAATAGTTTACCTGATTTGGTAATACAAGCTAGATCAATAAAATCATTTAAAAACTGCCTTGACAAATTCTGGTAAATCCAGGAGATATTATACAACTATGAAGCCCCATTAACATTAAATACTAGAACTGGAAACCACAAACTTTTATTAGTCGAAGAAGAAGATCTGATCATTGAGGAACTGAGAGGATCCTGTGAGTCCTAAGGTATATATATATATATTTATACATTTGTTTATTTCATGACATATATATTTGTATTTGTTTACATCTTTATGTATGACCTTTTGTATGAATTAAACTCTTTATTATTATAATACGATCAAGTCATAGATATAAATACATTCAGAGTGGTTGTGTTAAAATGAGAGCTCATAAGATCACAACATAACAGGTATAACCGAATCCTGGACCACCACCGATATATCAGATGCTGAATTGGGACTGACAGGATATGTAATGTTTAGAAAAGATAGAATAGGAAGAAAGGGAGGTGGAGTTATTTTATATATTAAAGAATCTATTCAGGCTTATGAAATAAAATTAGAAAGAGAAGCAGATTGCGAAGAAGCTGTTTGGTGTAACATAGTTACAGGAAACTCAACGTTAACAGTTGGGTTAGTTTATCGAAGTCCAAACATAAGCATAGAAGAGAATGAAAAAATACAAAACGCTATAAGGGAAGTAAGCAAACGGGACTGTATTATTATGGGGGATTTTAACCACGGGCATATACAATGGAAATCTCTACAGAGTATGGGGAGAGAGGACCACAAGTTTTTAGTTTTAGTTCAAGATACATTCCTTTCTCAACATGTGCTAGAACCAACCAGGGGTGAGAATGTGTTAGACATAGTTTTGTCCTCACAGAATGAATTAGTTGACAATGTCAAGATATGTGAGCCACTGGGGAGTAGCGATCACAACCAGATACATTTTACCATCAAAGTAAAATCAGAAAGGAATAGCAAAAAGCAGTATAGGAGAAATTTCCACAAAGGAAGGTATAAGGACATGAGGAAATATTTAGCAAAGATAGACTGGAATAAGACACTGAAAAATAAGACGGCAACAGAATGCTGGAATATATTAAAGAGTGAAATTAAGTGCATAATCGATAAATTTGTACCCTTCAAAAAACAAGGAAAACGGTCCAAAAAGAAACACTTATCGAAAGAAGCCATTAGAAAAATTAAGTATAAACAAATGATGTGGAAGTCATATAGATGTACTGGAAATGATGAAGACTACAACAATTATAAAGAAGCACTTAACCAAGCTACAGCTGAAATTAGAAATTCAAAGAGAAGCTATGAACAACAATTAGCTAGTAATATAAAACATGACAGCAAGAGTTTTTATGCGTATGTTCGAAGCAAACAGAAAGTTCAAGATAAGGTCGGTCCTCTAGAAGATAGTGCTGGAAATATGATATCAGAGGGATTCATAATGGCAGAAGACCTGAATGAGTACTTTAGTTCAGTGTTTACCAGGGAAGATATTAGTTCACTGCCAATACCAGAGGCTAAGTTCAAGGGGGCAGATTCAGACTATTTAGGACAATTAATTGTAACCCCGGAAATGGTAGCTAAGAAAATAAGGGCTATGAAGGAAAATAAATCACCTGGAGTGGATGGTATTCCACCCAAACTACTATTGGAAATTGTAGAACAAATTAGCATACCACTTGCAACAGTTTTCAACTTGTCATTAGAAGAGGGAGTGGTTCCTTTAGAATGGAAAGAAGCAAACATTATACCGTTATTCAAAAAAGGTTCGAGAAACAAGTCAGAGAACTATAGACCAGTGAGTTTAACATCAGTGATTTGTAAATTATTAGAAAGACTAATTAAAGATCACATGGTGGATTTTCTTGTTAAACAAAACTTGATAAACCCATCTCAACATGGTTTTTTTAAAGCGAGGTCATGCTTAACAAATATGTTATGTTTTTTGGAAGACATCACTAAGTGGGTAGATGAGGGAACACCAGTAGATATCGTCTACTTAGATTTTCAAAAAGCTTTTGACAAAGTACCACATCAAAGATTACTGCTTAAACTAAAGGCCCATGGCATAGGAAATGGTATAATAAACTGGATAGAACAATGGCTGATTGACAGAAGACAACGTGTAGTAGTTGATGGGGAGGCTTCAAATTGGAAATCGGTATTGAGTGGGGTACCACAGGGATCAGTATTAGGTCCTATATTATTCTTAATATACATCAACGATTTGGATGATGAAATAACAAGCAAGGTGTTGAAATTTGCGGATGATACAAAAGTGTTTAGAAGGATTAAAAGTGATGGAGATAGACAGCATTTACAAGATGATCTTGACAGGTTGATGAAATGGTCTGAAAAATGGCAAATGATGTTCAATTTTGGGAAATGTAAATGCCTCCACATAGGACATGGGAACGAAGAGGTAGAATATACAATGGGGGGTACTGTACTAAGTACTACTGTAAAAGAAAAGGACTTAGGGTTAACCGTTAGTGCTGATATGAAGATTTCAGAGCAGTGCGGAATTGCAGCTTCAAAGGGAAATCAAATCCTTGGATTAATTAGGCGAAACATAACGTATAAGGAAAAAGAGCTAATAATACCGCTGTACAAAACAATAGTTAGGCCTCATTTAGAATATTGTATTCAAGCATGGAGGCCATATCGCAGGAAGGACATAGATATGCTAGAAAGAGTGCAGAGGAGAGCAACTAAAATGATACAAAATCTGAGGGATCTTAGTTATGAAATACGCCTAAAAAAATGCGGTTTAACAACACTAGAGACCAGGAGATTGAGAGGAGATCAGATAGAAGTGTTTAAAATATTGAAGGGTTATGAAAATATTGATAGAAATATGTTTTTCTCAGTTAAGAAAGATAGAAGGACTAGAGGACATGATCTTGCATTAGCAAAGGAGCAGAGTAGATTGGATATAAGAAAGTTTTCATTTTCACAAAGGACTGTAAATGAATGGAACAGATTACCTGCTGATTGTGTGGGTGCTAGTAGCGTGAATATGTTTAAAAATAAAATCGACACATACCTCAGACGGGCGGGATACACATAGATAAAAAGGTCGGACTCTCGAAAAGCCAAGGGCTTCCTTGTCCACCTGCTACCTAGAGTTAATTCTCTGGGTGGCAATCTTGTTAAATCTTGTTAAATCTTGTTAAACATTGTAAACACACAATATACAGACTAGTCAGTTAATAGAATGTTGCCGAGTGCTGGAAACAACTAGAACTAGAATATAGACATATATATAATGACAGGAGTGTCTACTTCTTCATTGTTTAATTACCTATAACTGCTTGGCCTCAGAGACTCTTTGGCCTGATTCCAGAAGAAGTACGTTCTGAAGTACTACCGCCCCATCTCCCTGACATTGGTCCCATGCAAAATTCTCGAACACATAATCTACCGCCACATCATGACCTACCTAGAAGAGCACAACATCCTAACACACCTAAACCATGGCTTCAGAGCAGGCTTCTCCTGCGAAACACAACTCCTAACCACCACGCATGACCTATTCTCTTCTTTCGACTCTGGAACTCAAGTACCTGGTAGACATAGCAATATTAGACTTTAGCAAGGCTTTTGACACAGTCCCCCACACAAAACTCCTCCATAAACTATCCCACTATGGCATAACCGGAACCACGTTCAAGTGGCTAGAAAATTTCCTCACTGACAGATCTATGAAAGTTGTTCTAGACGGCGAAACCTCGAGAGAAATACCCGTCAAATCCGGCGTCCCACAAGGCACTGTACTTGCCCCCGTACTATTCCTCTGTCATATAAACGACCTACCAGCATCAGTAAAATCAAAAGTCCGCCTATTTGTAGATGACTGCCTACTATATAGAGAAATAAAAACATTCAACGATCACATTGCACTTCAACATGACCTAAAACAACTCAAAACATGGGCAAAAGACTGGGGTATGAACTTCAATACAAACAAATGCTACATCCTCAGTGTAAAACATAAAACTGACTATTTCTACACCTTAAATAACATCACCCTAGAACGTGTAAACTGCAATCCCTATCTTGGTATCTCTATATCCGACGACCTTAAATGGCACTCCCACATCGCAACAACAACTAAAAAAGCAAACTCAACACTTGGTTTCCTAAGACGTAACATACGACACTGTCCTATAAACAACAAACGGACCGCATATATTGCCCTTGTGCGCGCTGCTTTAGAGTACGGAGCCATAGTGTGGGACCCATACCATCAGGGGGACATAGATAAACTAAAACGTATACAACACCGCGCTGCTCGCTTCATTACCAGCGACTACCACTCCAGACATGAAGGATCAATGACAAACATATTAATAGACCTAAAACTCAAAGCAGACGTCGGGATCTACGACTCAAATACATGTACAAAATAGCTGAGGGATCTATCCCAGCCATCCCTGCAGAAACATACTTTCGGCCCAAAAAAATTAATAAAAGACGCATCCAACCCAAACATTTTCCAGATCACGTATCCTCAAACTTTGTACAACACCTAACACCCAATAACACCAGGTGCTATATAGTACCTGCATCCCACACCGACCAATTCAAAAACTCATACTTTGTAAAGACAATAGTAGACTGGAATAAACTAAACGAGTCGCAGGTCCAGGCTGAGACCATAAACGATTTCAGTCTCCTATCCTGCGGCTCAAACACTCAGTAACACCATACGCACCCACCCCGTCATAAACCATAGCCAACAGTGGCTCCTTACGACGTAAATAATTATAATTAGATATCAAGGAACCCATATGTCATGACTGCCCTGACGTTATGCACCACACAAATCCCAGTTTAGCTGTGAACAGCTGTAAAGGGATTACTACATCAAGCATCAAGTCCTATTTGGAACTGAGTAATACACTGGTATAAAGAAATTATACATGTGACTCAAGTTTACATAAGAGCATTAGGCATCTATTAACAAGGTGTTGATCCAAGCTGTCTACCTGGTCGCAGTTGTGTTATGAACATAGCTTGAGCCATTTGAAGTCTGCAATTCTGTACCCACCTGCCATTCCGTCATATGTAGGACACACATAGGACACAGTAATGTCAGTGTAAGCACAATTTACTCTAAAACCTACCTGACAAGAGGAGTTCCACTAAGTAGATCACAGTGACAACAACCACAGGATACATGTTCATTCTTGTGTGTATAGTTGTGCTGCGTATGATGTCGTATCCATGTGATTACTCAGCTCTGCCAAACAAGGAACTGAGATCATTTAAATTCCGCATGCATAACCGCTATACATAGCCTATGTCACCTGTCCTGCACCAGAAGCTGTGTGCGGTGACTGCGACCATGTTGAATCAAGCGTGACCTATGCCCCACATCTATGCTATAGTGTCCCCTAGAGCCTTGCCACCAGTTCCAACCAGTTAACCACAGAACACTGGCTGGCGTTTCCTTTGTGTCAATCTGAGTTGGTTTACTTGAAGTGGAATTACATCTGGGGTTACACACACCAACCATTGTGATCAGATCTCAACCTTGCAGTACATAAACATAAGGGGTCAGGGGCCATGTAGATGGAATGTCAGTAGACATTGATTGGGATTTGAATTTCGCAAGAGATTAGACAGTTGTTATATCTTGATACCAGATGGCGTGTGAGCTGCTACTGATGATATCTTATCTTAACACAACGCTTTGATGATAACACAATAACAGGTTAATTATTACAATAATGGTAGCACCCAGAATTATTAACAAATGAATGCCCATTTGAATGCAAGTATACTAGCCACAAAAAGAAACTGCATAGGAAGAAAAGCACTGAAATGTAATGTAATGGACTGATTTTGCTCAATGTCGATTAACATGAAACAGGGACATGTAGACTATACCATAACATGATTTTCATTGGAAAGTTACATAATGCAAGGTAAGGCAACACCACTGTGTGAAAACAAAGAAAATGCTGCTGTAGGGTCATACGTAACGGGGATGGTTACATAAGGCAGACGTTTGGAGAGCTGCTGGTACACCCAACTGGAAAAACACATGAAGCACAAGCCTGACATTCCACAAAGGTTCCATACCCACATTTCATCAATGAGGCATCAATGCACTGCAGTGATCAACGCAGTTGGAGGATGTTCAAGTTTGCCACTGAAACTTAGGCCCTAAAGATTAGCCATAAACGTTAAAGCCATAATGTTATTGTCACATGAAAATAATGGCATACATGTTACACTTACATAACACTTGTGTGGACAGTTTAAACAATTTTTTTTAACAATATGAAATTTGTATCATGCACAGTTTCTTAATGTGGCTAGTATATTTCAAATGTTGATAGTGGTTCAAAAGCAAATGCCATTTTCAGCTTCATATACAAAATATAAATTAATGTTTTTATCACATTCAAATGCAAACATTTTGGTTATGTACATTTGAATTAATTTGAAATGGTTTGTATTAAATTAAAAATGTATGCTAAAATATGGATTCACATTTCACAGGTTAGACAATGACCCCATAATTGGCTCATTATGTAGTACATTGTACAGTTCGAATGGATGTTTTGAAAGTGGATTCACATGTTAGAGTTAGACAATAATTCCAGATAATCTGCTGCGGAGAACATTTTCAAAGAACATAGTTCAGTAAACTGCTAATTTTCAAAGAGCATGTTGTGAAATTTGGTTCATAGGCAATGTAGTCATTGTTTTGAAGTCTGATAAAACCATAAATGTTAAGCTAGGTTAACCCTCCTGTAACCAGCAAATTTGTTGTGATCTCCAATTACGTATGACTATCTGCATATAAGCTGGACTTTAATGATTGATAAATGTGGTGCCATCTATTGTATAATTGCATGATCATTACGTCACTTTAAAGCTTGGTCCATTTGCTGTACACTTTGGGTATAAGTTGGATGTCTTTATTTTGAACATTTTGTATTTGGTGCTGCTTGAATACATATCTGCTGAATGTGTGCAAGTGCTGCAGGGAATCTGAGTACATTTCATTAATATGTCATTGCATGGGTCTGAAAGGATAACAAGTCGGAGAAAGTTAATGTACACTTTTATTAAGATTGGAGCAATACATGAGTTTTTAAATCTACCAGACTCCTGTATTGTACTGGCCCTAATTTCGGGGTGGAAACAGAAAATGTTGAACATCTAAAAATAAAAGCCACAAATATGAAGAAACTGATATGTTTAGTGTATGAAAATCACATAGCTACACCATGTATTTACAGAACTAGATAAACCTGTTTGCTGTTCTTTTCCTTATATTTGCTGGTGTGGTAAATATGCCAGATCAAATCAAATCAGATCATGTTGTTTAGATGTAGTAATGACATAAGATTTACATGTGCCAGTATGTTTAAGTCCAATACTTTCATGTAGCATATACATTGTACTTACATTTCAGTAGTTTATTACCTAAGCAAACTGCAGTCAATTATAGCATCTCTTGTCACATCCACACATAATATGTAAATATAATGCAAAAATCATAGATCATTATGTTGAATTTGTCCAGCATTGTTCATTATTGCAAGAAGCAGAATGGGTCAAACGGAAACTTTGTTTTTGGACTGGGTCCTCCTACGAACACATTCAGGCGGAGTCACGAACACATTTCAGACACCGTCACGAACACATTTCAGACATCACTACTGGGCAGAAATCAAACTCCACTGTTAGTGTCATATATGCTGGTACAAATCATGAATACTTAATACCAGTAGTCTAACTACCATCGAGCTAGCATGTGTGTTTATGTATGTGTGTGGGTATGTTAATATTTTCCTACAAAATGGTTTGCACATCGAGCGCCAAACCTTCAGGGATTTCTCTATGGCTCATGGAAAGAAATCTAATGCTTTTGTTTATATTGTTCTGAGACACGTTTACTGAGCAGTTGGGTAGGTTTTGCCATTCAACTTTTACATAACTCACACTGTGAAAAACTGCTTAGATGTACTTCTCGGTAAACATTAGGTACAAATACTCTGGGAACCCATCTTCTACATCTGTGTAAACATCAGGTACAAATATTCTGGGAACCCATCTTCTACATCTGTGTAAACATCAGGTACAAATACTCTGGGAACCCATCTTCTACATCTGTGTAAACATCAGGTACAAATACTCTGGGAACCCATCTTCTACATCTGTGTAAACATCAGGTACAAATACTCTGGGAACCCATCCTTTACATCTGTATAAACATCAGGTACAGATACTCTGGGAACCCATCTTCTACATCTGTATAAACATCAGGTACAGATACTCTGGGAACCCATCTTCTACATCTGTGTAAACATCAGGTACAAATACTCTGGGAACCCATCTTCTACATCTGTGTAAACATCAGGTACAAATACTCTGGGAACCCATCCTCTACATCTGTATAAACGTCAGGTACAGATACTCTGGGAACCCATCTTCTACATCTGTATAAACATCAGGTACAGATACTCTGGGAACCCATCTTCTACATCTGTGTAAACATCAGGTACAAATACTCTGGGAACACATATTCTACATCTGTGTAAACATCAGGTACAAATACTCTGGGAACACATATTCTACATCTGTGTAAACATCAGGTACAGATACTCTGGGAACCCATCTTCTACATCTGTATAAACATCAGGTACAGATACTCTGGTAACCCATCTTCTACATCTGTGAAACATCAGGTACAAATACTCTGGGAACACATATTCTACATCTGTGTAAACATCAGGTACAAATACTCTGGGAACACATATTCTACATCTGTGTAAACATCAGGTACAAATACTCTGGGAACACATATTCTACATCTGTGTAAACATCAGGTACAAATACTCTGGGAACACATATTCTACATCTGTGTAAACATCAGGTACAAATACTCTGGGAACACATATTCTACATCTGTGTAAACATCAGGTACAGATACTCTGGGAACTCATCTTCTACATCTGTGTAAATATTGCACCATCCGGAGAATGGGCATTTTTGCTAGTGTGATTTGAGACAATACAGTTTGAATTGTCAAATGTTGGTTGACTGAGAACTGTTACAAACAATATCTAATTAAATGGATATCCTGATTAAACATAGTTTTTGTAGGATAACAACATAGTGTGTGTGTTATGCTAAACTAGCCTATTAGTGTGATCATGAATGTCAGTGTTTTTTTTCTAGGTGTCCACTTTAGGCAACCTTGGTATAATTGTAACTAAATATACTTTGCACTTGTATAATGTTTTCAAATATACAAGTGCAATGTACAGAGAGGGAAGAGATCAATAACTATTTCATGTACTAACCGAAATGTGTATGAAAAATTACATAAACATACCTATTAACAAGCAACACAAAATAATACAGTATCACCAGGATTTTTTAATTAAATTTATTCAGTAATATCTATGTGCTATATGATGTCAATTTGGAGTATTGCTTATTATTTTCTTATTAGTTATATATTTTATATAAATAGTTGATATAGATTAATTAATAATCAATGTAATCAAATTAATCTTTCTAAATCAAACCAGGTAACACAACAATGATATATATATATATATTTATTTACAAAGCGTACAAGTTAGGTACACCCAATACTTTTATCAAACATGCTTTTTACGCAAAGTATTAA
This sequence comes from Escarpia spicata, assembly GCA_963995525.1. NCBI lineage: Eukaryota > Metazoa > Annelida > Polychaeta > Sabellida > Siboglinidae > Escarpia > Escarpia spicata. The sequence goes on from OZ023218.1 coordinate 25,936,809, forward strand.
ATTTAAGTATTTAAAAGTCACAAGTAAAGGGTAATTAAAAAAAAAAATATTATACTAAATTGTATAAGTTTATATACAGACATCAGTTTATACTATTATGTACACATCAGTGGCATATAATCTTTCAAGCCACTTATTATTAATGGTTTGTTTATTTACATAAATACCTCTTGCTACAACATATTAAACATCATAAAATTGTGGACAAACTTGAAAAAATTAAACTTGGTAAAATACTGCACAACATAAAAATAGAATCCACATGGATTAACAAAAAAACACAAATTTATAATGTTTTTCATTTTCTCAAGTTAAACATCATAATATATATTAAATTTTATAAACAATATTAATATTTCACTTACGTGTTACTATGCAAAATGAATCATCTCAGCGATGAGTTCAGTAATTTTTTAGATAAGAGTCTTTGGAAAATTAAATAATCTTAGTTCATGGTATATTCTGTTCCACTAGATTTATCATCCGTTAACAAGATTTAGGACATAGTTGACACACTGTAAGTCTTGTAGAAAAGGCAATTGATGACATATCGGTTCTGAATGAATAGGACATCAGTAGTACCAGATAGGTCCTGTTATAATCCGACATCATTTAATTATAAATTGTTCTAATTGCAACATAATAATAGAATGACTCACACTCAATAAGTGCTCCAGGCAAATTAAGTCATATGTGCATCCATGCATGCATGCATGTGTAATTACATATATGCATATATGTACTGCAAAAAACATCTATATCCTCATAGCATAATGTTTATGAACCCCCATACATGTCTGTTCCAACTGGATCATCTTCTATTGACGCACATTCTCATAAACCACAGAGTTCTCAGTTCGCGGTTGTTCACGTCTCATTAACCTATCATTGTTCTGATACAATGGGATGACATGTCCATCACCTTCTCTGCAGGCTGGAGTGGCCATCCGCAGTGGTCGGTAGAGGTCATCAATTTCTTCATAGATGTGTT